>ONZH01022031.1:0-19519 GCA_900303285.1 Rhinella marina | reverse complement strand
AGGCAATCAGAATTACTCCCTGGATCAACAACCCATCTCTAGTAACTATAACCTGTAATATTATTACCCTCCAGAAATACTTCCAGGCCCCTCTTGAACTCTTTTACTGAACTTACCATCACCACCTCCTCAGGCAGAGAGTTCCATAGTCTCACTGCTTTTACCGTAAAGAATCCTCTTCTATGTTTGTGTACAAACCTTCTTTCCTCCAGCTGCAGACCATGTCCCCTCGTCACAGTCACAGTCCTGGGGATAAAAAGATCATGGGAGAGATCTCTGTACTGACCCCTGATATATTTATACATATAGTAATTCTACAGTCTACTGAAAACGGTTTTGGCCTCAGATATTAATTCTACAGTTTAGTGAATACACAAAATGTTGAACCCAAAGGCTAAGGGTCGAGGACGTGGGCGTCCAAGTGATGTAGGGGGGCAGAGGCCGTGGTCCTAGGCAGGGTGACACAGTACCTGCTGATGAGGGAGCAGTGGAACGCCGCAGAGGTTCGCTCCCTAGCTTCATCTCGCAACTAACAGGGTCACGTGGTACAGCACTATTGAAACCACAACAGTGCGAACAGATGGATGACGTGGATAGCGGATAATGTGTCCAGCAATTTATCCACCACCCAGTCTTCCATGCAGTCCACCCACGCTAGCCAAGGGAGTAGACCACTGGCTCCTCCAGCTCAACCTCCTTCCCCCCAGCCTGGCCCCCCCATGGAAAATATGGATTCAGATCCGGCATACTCCCAGGAACTCTTTTCAGGACCCTTCCCAGAGTCACAAATCACTGCTCAGCAGAAACCGTAGCAGTTGCTCTGTCCCGATGCCCAAAATTTCAAACTTTCGCAGTCTGTGGGTGATGAGAATGTGGACTTAGTGCAAGTAGTGTGTCAAGAGGTGTCGGATGATGATGATGATGAGACACGGTTGTCAGACAGTGACGTTGTTGTCAGGGCAGTAAGTCCGAGGGGGGAGCAGAGTGAGGAATCGGAGGAAGAGCTGGTGGATGATGAGGTGACTGACCCGAGCTGTGTTGGTAAGCCTAGTCAAGACAGTGCTTCTGAGGGGGAGGCAAGTGCAGCACAGGTTGGAGGAGGCAGTGGGGTGGCCAGAGGGAGAAGCAGGGCCAAAGCAAGTAGATCAGCAACTGTTTCACGGAGTGAAGCTCCCGTGCCGAGGCCTAGATGTTAGCAAGTCTGGAGGTTCTTTAAAGAAAGTGAGGATGACCAACGGACTGTGGTGTGCAACCTGTGCCATACCAGGATCAGCAGGGGAGCCACCACTACCAGCCTAACCACTACCAGCATGCGCAGGCATATGAGTGCTAAACACACGACTCAATGTAACCAAGACCGTTCACCTCCTGCAGGTCACACCACTGCTCCTTCCCCTGTGTCACATGCTGGCTCTGCGACTCAACCCCCCACCCAGGACCCAGGCACGAGCGCCTCCCGCCCTACAACCACCCCTTCACCTCCACGATCCTCCCCACCCTCCACCAATGTGTCCCAGCGCAGCGTTCAGACATCGGAGCGCAAGCGCAAATACAATTCCATTCACCCACATGCACAAGCCCTAAACGTCCACATCTCCAAACTGCTGAGCCTGAAGATGCTGCACTATAGACTGGTAGAGACTGAGGCTTTCCGCAACCTGATGGCGGTGGCTGCCCTCGGTACTTGGCCCCCAACCGCCACTATTTTTACTGATGTGCCGTCCCAGCCCTACACCAGCACGTGTCAGAGAACATCATCCATGCCCAAACCAACGTGGTTACTGAGAAGGTCCACCTAACCACGGACATGTGGACAAGTGCTGGCAGGCAGGGACACTATATCTCCCTGACGGCACATTGGGTTAACTTGGTCGATGCTGGGACCGAGTCTGACCCTGGGGACGCTCATGTACTGCCCACATCGAGGATTGCGGGGCCTGCCTCGGTCACGGTTTCTAGGACTTTTTATGCCTCTTCCTCCAACCCCTCCTCCTCTTCCTCCTCCTCCTACTCTCAATTACCATCGGTGAGCACGGCGCCTTCAGTCGGTAGCTAAAGGCACAGCAGCAATGCCGTGGGTAAGCGTCGACAGGTAGTGCTGAAACTGCTGAGCTTAAGTGACAAGAGGCACACCGCCCAAGAGCTGTTACAGGGCATCACAGCGCAGACCGATCTTTGGCTGGTGCCGCTGAACCTCAAACCAGGCACGGTTGTGTGTGACAACGGGCGTAACCTGGTGGAGGCTCTGCAACTCGGCATTCTCACACATGTGCCATGCCTGGCCCACATGTTCAATCTTGTGGCTCAGCGGTTCCTCAAGACCTACCCCAATTTGTCTGATTTGCTCACCAAGGTGCGACGCATCTGTGCGCATTTCCGCAAGTCAACCACAGATGCTGCCACTCTCAGAGCGGTGCAACGGCGCTTACAACTGCCCGCTCACTGTCTGTTGTGCGACGTGCCCACACGATGGAATTCCACATTACACATGTTAGCAAGGGTTTACCAGCAATGCAGAGCGATTGTAGACTGTCAGATGACAACTTCCATGAGAATTGGTAGTCAGGTTAGTCAGCTTCCTCAAGTCTACAATGAGGAGTGGAAGTGGATGTCTGATATCTGTCAGGTGTTAAGCAACATTGAGGAGTCAACACAGATGGTCAGCGGCGATGCCGCCATTATCAGCATCACCATCCCACTGCTTTGTCTGCTGAAAAACTCACTGCTCAGCATGAAGTCAGAGGCTTTGCGCTTGTCACAGGAGATGGGGGAAGAAGATACGTTGCTTGATAGCCAGAGCACCCTCAGGTCTGTTTCTCAGCGCGTATTGGAGGAGGGGGAGGAGGAGGAGGATGAGGAGGAAGAGGAGGAGAATGTTGGCGAGACTGAAGAGGGTACCAATGCTCATTCCTTCTTATCTGTTGAGCGTGTATGGGCTGAAGAGGAGGAGTTGGAGGAGGAGGAAATAGAGAGTCAGTCTTTTGAGGAGAGGGAATTCTTGCGTGTTGGGACTCTGGCGCACATGGCTGACTTCATGTTAGGCTGCCTTTCCCGTGACCCTCGCGTTAAAAACATTTTTGCCAACACCGATTACTGGGTGTTCACCCTCCTGGACCCCCGGTACAAGCAGAACTTTTCCACTCTCATTCCTGTAGAGGAAAGGAGTATGAGAGTGAATGAATATCAACAGGCCCTGGTGCACAAGCTGAAACTATCCTTCCCATCTGACACCGCTAGCGGCAGAGGACATAGTTCTGTGGGCCAACTAGCGGGAGAGAGGAGGCGAGCAGACAGCTTGTCAAGCACTGGCAGGGGAACACTCTCCAAGGCCTTTGCCAGTTTCATGTCACCCCAGCAAGACTATGTTACCCGTCCCCAGTCTAGGCAGAGTAGGGGGGAGCTGTTCAGAAAGATGGTGAGGGAGTACCTATCTGACCATACCAACGTCCTGCGTGATCACTCTGCTCCATACAACTACTGGGTTGCAAAGCTGGACACGTGGCCTGGACTGGCGCTGTACTCCTTGGAGATGCTGGCCTGCCCTGCCGCTAGCGTGTTGTCAGAGCGGGTCTTCAGTGCAGCTGGTGGCATCATCACTGATAAGCGTACATGCCTGTCTACTGACAGCGCTGACAGGCTGAAGCTTATTAAAATGAATAAAGTCTGGATTTCACCAGAATTCAAATCTCCATCGTGGGAAAGCAGCTCAACATGAAGATTCTTTATGTATCCTCTCCTCCTCCTCCTCCTCCTCCTCCTTCTCTTCGCACACAAACGCTGAGCCAACAGGCAATTTTTCTGAGGGCCAACTGGCGCTCTTTACAAACAATGTTTACGGAGGGCCACCTACAGGCCCTCTCTCCAATAAATTTTTTAGGAGGGTCAACTACAGACACTCAAAAACAATTTTTCAGGAGGGTCAACTACAGATACTCCAAAACTAATTTTTGGGAGGCTCACCTACAGCCATTTGACTGCAATCTCAGTCTGACCAAGGCATTGGTGGTGTCACCGCCATGCTGTTTCAGGGTAAATTTTTGGGTGCTTCACCTGCTACCTCAGTCTAACTTGGTCACTCTGTTGTCACCGCCATGCTGTGTCAGGGTAAATTTTTGGGTGGTTCACCTGTTACCTCAAGTAACTTGGTCAATTGGGGGTGTCACTGCCATGCTGTGTCAGGGTAAAATTTTATGTGCTTCACCTGCTACCTCAGTTTAACTTGGTCACTCTGTTGTCACCGCCATGCTGTGTCAGGGTAAATTTTTGGGTGGTTCACCGGCTACCTCAAGTAACTTGGTCAATTGGGGGTGTCACCGCCATGCTGTGTCAGGGTAAAATTTTATGTGCTTCACTTGCTACCTCAGTCTAACTTGGTCACTCTGTTGTCACCGCCATGCTGTGTGAGGCTACATGTTTGGGTGGCTCACCTGCTACCTCAACTAACTTGGTCACTTGTTGGTGTCAAAACTAGACTGCGGCTACTGTGCCGCACACTACAGAATTGTTCACTGGACTGTAGTATATATAACTGAGAGAAAGAACGTAGTCTTTAGACTGCGACTACTGTACCGCACACGACAGAATTTTTCACTGCACTGTAGTATATATAACTGAGAGAAAAAACGTAGTCTTTAGACTCCGACTACTGTACCGTACACGACAGAATTTTGCACTGCACTGTAGTATATATAACTGAGAGAAAAAACGTACTCTTTAGACTGAAGCTACTGTACCGCACATGACAGAATTTTTGTTAAAGGAGCTATTAGTTAATAATATTATGTGGAATATTATTAATTAATATTCATAAATAGGCGTAACCGGCTCTCGCTAGCTCCACCTATTTATTTCCTTTATTCAATCCGTTCCCTGCACTGTGTGTGTACGGAATTGTACTATGGCGGCTACACAAAAGACAATGTAAACGGTACTTTAAATAATAAAAAGGATTTATTACAAAATAACACGTTTATGGTCTAATATTTAGACTATATCTATATATATATTTATATTGGTGTATATAAATATATATACATATAGCCGCACAACAATAAAATAACACAATCTCAGTATAAAAACTCAACTACACTGCACAATCCCACTTAATTCCTCCCACAAACTATCTAAACACATACACACTCACACAGAAATACATATAATTACAGCAGTACCCTCCCAAGCCTAATACTAGCTGTCCCTAAAAGTGGTTACTTATAATACAGGGGTTATAGGGGAATGCAAGGGGTTATCTGCAGTGATAAAGGCACTGCACGGGTCAGGTGTTTGGGGATAATTAGGGGTATAGGGGTTACAGGGGAATGCAAGGGGTTATCTGCAGTGATAAGGCACTGCAGGGGTCAGGAGTTTGGGGATAATTAGGGGTAACATGGAGTTCCAGGGGTACTTAGCCAGTCTCTGTTTCTGGAGGGGCTGCTTGGCTTCCTTCCTCTGTGGTGAAGAGTCCCCTCTCCTTTTGGTGGTCAAAGCTCCTCTGCCTGTGGTGGTCAAAGCTCTTCTGCCCAGTGGAGGTCAAAGCTCCTCCTCCTGTCCCTAAAATGCTGGACTTTTTATCCCTCATGAGTAGTGGGGGGAAGGTGGCTTTCCATATGGCAGAGGTGTGGATGGCCCATGCTATAGAAACAGGTTTAGCAAGTCCTTAACTACCTGTTTGGGGTCTGCACAAAATGACACCAGATATCAATCAGGTGTAATAAACCTTTACAATGCAAGGCTTTGGCCTGGAGGAGACCAACACCCGTGTTCATAGCAAGCCTTGCTGTGAACAGCTGATACCAGAGGTGTGTGACAAAGGGTAGATGATCTTATCAATCCTCTGTCCTTTGATGTGCCCGAGACTGTCATCAGGGTGGCGTCTCCCTCCTGCAAGTGCGCTGGTATGTGCCTCCAGGGGGATGCAGGGTGGAGGGTCAGTTTATATGTATATAGATAAATGCATATAAAACTGGGGGATATATACATGTATCTATATACATTAGGAGCAACTGGGGGCACAATATAATATATATAGGGGGCATCATATGCATCAGAGGGCACCACATATTGGGGCATATCTGGAGACCCACAGATACATATATAGAAGGCCCATATATAGATATACATGTATATGCACGCCTCATTAAGGGGGCATGCATGCATATACATATACACACGTACATACCAGCACTTCCTTCTACAATTTTTCACTGCACTGTAGTATATATAACTGAGAGAAAAAATGTACTCTTTAGACTGCAGCTACTGTACCGCACGCGACAGAATTTTTCACTGCACTGAAGTATATATAACTGAGAAAAAAAATGTATTTTCTAGACTGCGGCTACTGTACCGCACACGACAGAATTTTTCACTGGACTGTAGTATATATAACTGAGAGAAAAAACGTAGTCTTTAGACTGCGGCTACTGTACCGCACATGACAGAATTTTTCACTGCACTGTAGTATATATAACTGATAGAAGAAACGTAGTCTTTAGACTGCGGCTACTGTACTGCACGCGACAGAATTTTTCACTGCACTGTAGTATATATAACTGAGAGAAAGAACGTAGTCTTTAGACTGTGGCTACTGTACCGCACACGACAGAATTTTTCACTGCACTGTAGTATATATAACTGAGAGAAAAAATGTAGTCTTTAGACTGCGGCTACTGTACCGCACACGACAGAATTTTTCACTGCACTGTAGTATATATAACTGAGAGAAGAAACATAGTCTTTAGACTGCGGCTACTGTTCTGCACACGACAGAATTTTTCACTGCACTGTAGTATATATAACTGAGAGAAAGAACGTAGTCTTTAGACTGTGGCTACTGTACCGCACACGACAGAATTTTTCACTGGACTGTAGTATATATAACTGAGAGAAAAAACGTAGTCTTTAGACTGTGGCTACTGTACCGCACACGACAGAATTTTTCACTGCACTGTAGTATATATAACTGAGAGAAAAAAGGTACTCTTTAGACTGCGGCTACTGTACTGCACACGACAGAATTGTTCACTGCACTGTAGTAGATATAACTGAGAGAAAAAACATATTCTTTAGACTGCGGCTACTGTACCGCACACAACAGAATTTTTCACTGCACTGTAGTATATATAACTGAGAGAAAGAACGTTGTCTTTAGACTGCGGCTACTGTACCGCACACAACAGAATTTTTCACTGCACTGTAGTATATATAACTGAGAGAAAAAACGTACTGTTTAGAATGCGGCTACTGTACAGCACACTACAGAATTGTTCTCTGCACTGTAGTATATATAACTGAGAGAAAAAACGTACTGTTTAGAATGTGGTTACTGTACAGCACACTACAGAATTGTTCACTGCACTGTAATATATATAACTGAGAGAAAAACGTACTCTTTAGACTGTGGTTACTGTACAGCACACTACAGAATTGTTCACTGCACTGTAATATATATAAGTGAGAGAAAAAACTTATTCCCTTGACTGCACTACAGATCCCAGAAAGCCAAGGTACAGCAGCAGCAAAAATAAGTACTGAGAGGACTTTGGGCAATTTCTTTGGGGTCTGTGTGGACCACGTGCTGTTCCCTTTCTGCCACCAGTCGCTGTGCACAGTGTGCAGCCAAGATGGCGGTAGCTGCACTACAAGTCCCAGCCAGCAGCCAGGAGGAGACAAAAAAAAAGGTGCTTGTAGCCCTTAGAAGGGCTGTTGGGTTCTTTGCGGATGATTCCTGCCTAATCAAAATCTAAATTGAGGCCCTAACACTCTCCCTGACAGACAGCAGCTCTATCCCTAATCTCATCCAGGCGGCGTCTGAGGCGAGCAGAGCGGGACCAGATTCTTATATTCCCAGGTCATCTGATCTGGCCAGCCAATCCCTGCTATCGACTTGTAGGGGTTCCACGTGATGCTAGGATGTACCAAAGAGTCTCCTGCATGTTGCCTGAGAAAAAGGCGCCTAACATGCAGGAAGAGGAAGATGCCATTTCTTCGAGTATCGCGAGATGCTCGTCCGAGTATCGAGCATGTACGAATACCCTAATGCTCGAATGAGCACCAAGCTCGGACGAGCGGGTTCGCTCATCTCTAGTAGCAATGTTTCAACTTTTTAAAAAAAATTTCCAAATCCTTTTATAGAAACAGCTTTGGTTTTGAAATGACTTTGAGGGTGTTTGTATATTAGAAACTCCCATAAATCATACCATTTCAAAAACTTCACTCCTCAAAGTATTTAACCTCTTCTCGTTTAGCACTGTACATTTCTGCATACTATTACATGTCTCTATTAGCGTTGAGTGAATCGAAGCATCCAAAGTGAAATTTGATCTGAAGTTTAGGAAAAATTCGATTTGCATCAGATCCGAATTTCCTTGCACAACGAATGTTTTTTTTTCCCTGAAATGGCGGCTGCACGTGTTACAAACTGAAAGTAAGAAGCCCGGGAAAGCAAAATCACCCATAATGCCATGCAGGCAGCCAGTCAGCAGCTAGTTAGCCCCTCTGATGCCTCAGCCCTTTAAAAGCCTCATCCCGTCTGGTCTGCATAATTTCACTGTGATCCGAGCATAGGAATAGATGTGAAAAGTGTTATGTACAGTGTTGCTAAAAGCTTTCAATTGTGGAATATTGGATAGGGAGAGTGCAGTGACAGTGTAGGAGATCATAGGGAGGGGGAACATAGGGAAAGCACAGGGAGACTGCAGGGGCAATGCAGGGACTGTAATCTGAAGCTAAAGGGATCCATAGGATTTAGCATCAATCCTTGTTTAATCCTTGTCCTCCTTGTTTAATAGATAAGCAATTTTATTAGAGATTGGGGTGAAGAAGCTGTCTAATTTTACTGTTATTGGAGTATCCACCTTGTTTAACCTCTTCAAGGAACAGCCAGTTTAGACCAAATGCCGGAGCCCTATTTTTCAAATCTGACATGTGTCTAGAGATGAGCGAATTTTTCGCCGAATTTTTAATAAGATTCGCTTCGGATAAGATTCGCTTCGTTCCAAGTTGCGTTAAAAAATATTCGTTATTCTGGTCATGTTCTGCGAACACTCCTGCAAGTAAGTGTGCATGAACGTACAAAGTGCGTAGGAAGCTTTAGTGTATTATTGTCTCGCAATTACGTCATACGCACGCACAACACTAGGCCCGCACAAATAATTAACATACAGTAAAAGTACGCTACTTAACGGAATACGTACGCATTAGCATACAAATTATCAGATACGTAGCATTAGCGTACAAATTATCAGATGCATATGTAGAGTTAGCGTACAAAGATTTAAGAAGATTTGTACGAAGCGTAGGAAATAACGAAGGTTCGTAAGTAACAAATATACGAAGCAACGAATAGATTCGCTCATCTCTACATGTGTCAGTTTATTTGCTATTAACTTTGGAACGCTTTTACTTATCCAAGCCATTCTGAGATTTTTTTCTCATAACACATGATACTTCACGTTAGTGTGAACTTGAATTAATCCGTTTTACCTTTATGCATACAAAATCCAATATTTGCTGACAGTTTTGATAAATTAGCTATTTTAAAAATAAGAATTTCTCTGCTTTTAAGACCGATAGTGATACTTCATAAAATAGTTATTCCTTTATATTCCTCATATGTCTACTTATGTTTACATCATTTTGTAAATTTAATTTAAATTAGAAGGCTTAGAAGTTTAGAAGCAATTTTTAAATTTGCGTAGGAGGTAGCCAACACTGTTTTTCTGTTTTGTTTCTTTTTGTCTTTTTTAAATTTAATTAATTAATTAATTTTTTGGGGGGGAGGCCCCAAAACATTGGGAAATGGCAAACAGAATAAACAAACTGGAGTATAACAATGGCTGGGTGCGGCTGGGTACACTCATCTACTCAATGGTACGAACAAGTCCTGTGGGATCCATGCCTGGTTTATTTTCATGAACGTGAGCTTGTCCACATTGGCTGTGGACAGGCAGGTGTGCCTGTCCGTGATCACACCCACTGCCATGCAAAACAGATTTTCCAACAATACACTTAGCGCAGAGCAGCCTAGCACCTCCAAGGCGTAAAGGGCAAGCTCAGGCCAT
This sequence comes from Rhinella marina, assembly GCA_900303285.1. Lineage (NCBI taxonomy): Eukaryota > Metazoa > Chordata > Amphibia > Anura > Bufonidae > Rhinella > Rhinella marina. The sequence continues at coordinate 9,458 of ONZH01022031.1, read as the reverse complement.
GTGTCTAATTTGGAGACCCAGAGGTTGAAAGGGACAGACCCATCAGTCATTAGGTGCAGACGTGTGGACACATACTCTCTCGCCATGTTGCTGAAACACTACCTCCTGCTAATACAATCCATGACAGATGGTGGTGCTGGATGCTGTGGCGTGCTGACAAAGGTTTTCCACATTTTGGCCATGCTAACCCTGTATTCTGAGGTGGCGCCGGTGCCCCAGCTGCTTTGGTGACTCCTTCCTCCTCCTCCCCCTCTTGCTGAGCCCCCGCTGTCAGGTGTGAACACCATCAGCAGTATGTCTACCAGTGTGTGCTTGAATTCACGCATCTTCTGATGACGCTCCAGTGATGGAAGTAAGGACGGCACGTTATCCTTGTAGTAGGGATCCAGCAGGGTGGCCACCCAGTGGTCAATACTGGTAACGCTGATGACAGTGCTGGCCATGCTGGTGGAGTACTCGAAACAGCACAACAGGAACAGGAACCTCTGCACCACCAAATTCAGCACATGCGCCAGGCAAGGGAAGTGTGTCAAACCGGCTAGGCCCAGAGCTGCTACGAGATTTCACCCGTTATCGCAAACCACCGGGATGGGCTTGAGGATCAGCGGCACCAACCACTCATCGATCTGTTCTTTGATTCCCGTCGACAGCTCCTGTGTGGTATGGTTTTTTTTGCCCAAACAGATGAGTTTCAGAACAGCATGCTGTCGTTTCCCCCTGACTGTGTTGAAGTTGGTGGTTCAGAGGTTCCTGAAAAATTACCCCGCTGTCAGGATGAGGAGGTGGTAGAGGAAGATGAGGAGGAAGCGGAGTAGGAGGAGGCAACAGGAGGCCCTCAGAAACGTCCAGCAATTTTTAGTGGCGGTAGGACATGCGCCAAACCGCTTTCCACCTCAGGCTCAGTCACCACTACATTTACCCAGTGGGCAGTTAGGGAGATATAACATCCCTGCCCATGCTTACTGATCCACATATAGGTGGTTATGAGGGCCTTGCCACTGATGGCTTTGCGCAGCACACACCTGATTTTGTCTTCCACTTGTTCGTGCAGGACTGGGCCCACCTGGGAAAGTAGTGGTGGCTGGGAACCACGTACTGTGGGACAGCCACCATCATCAAGTTTTTAAAAGTGTCCGTCTCCACCAGACAGAATGGCAGAATTTCAAAGGCCAGGAATTTTGAAATGATGGCATTTATGGACAGGACTTGCGGGTGGATAGGGGGGTGCATAATCTTTTTTTCCATTGTTTGGGGGATAGACAGCTTAACGCTTCCATGGGACTATGTGAAGATGCTCGGTGACACTGCTGGTGGTGGTGGTGTTGCTGTCACATCCTCTATTTGAGGGGTGCCAGGTAGCCCTGTAGCTCCAGAAAGAGAGGAAGAGACTAAGACTGCAGCAGAAGAGAGGAGCAGGTGGAGACTCAGATCTTTTCTGTTTTTTCAGGTGTCTACTCCACTGCAGCTCGTGCTTTACAGTTGCTAAGGTTGCTAAGGTTTCCCAAAAATGCTTCAAACTGTACAATTAGTACATAAGCTAATGCACCAAAGTATCAAAATCAGTGATTAAGGGTGCAGACTAATATCATAAAATATAACTTTTAAAAAAAAATTGCTAAAAAGAATATAACCCTTAGAATGACATAATAGGAAAAACAAACAAAAAAGAAATATGTGTAGAAGGGAAAAAGAGGTTGCTTGGCGGCACCTGCAAAATAAAACCACTTTGTCCTACCACACCAACAGGATGTTCCAGATGTTCTCCAGATGTTGATGAATGAGGGAAAAACAAATCACGATGGAGATTAATCGGAGATAGGATGAACTTTTGGACTGGGTCGGGGGAAACTGTGCATAATCAAGCTCTAAGGGGGTGCTACCACTGGCCCTAAAGACCTAACCACGGAGCACCCGTCCTGACAAGGGCGACTCCGTCCGGAACCTGACCCTGTATAGAAAAGCCCAAGATAGCCCTAAACTGCTAACTCCCTACATGCATGTTTCATTCATTCACAGAAACTCCTCAGGGGAAAGTTAAAGCAGCTGGACAATTGCTGTAAATTATATAAATAAATGCTGTTATATGGAGAACTAAATAAAGTCAAGATACCTATGTAGCTTAGGGCAGAGCTATATATACACTGATAAAGGCAGTATACAACTTAAAATGGGAAGTGGTGGACGGATGCAGCACCACTCCTGCACTACAGGCCAGTCTGATGGTAAGCCTGCAGGCGGATAATAGCCTTGGGGAACGCCCGGCCCGCATGTATTTAAACGCTGGGCCGGCTGAGAATGAGGCCTGGAAGCGCTACCACTATGAGGTAGCATCATCACTTACGCGCGTCGGTTAGAGACGCGAACATGTGATCTCGTTGCCAGACAACCGGGATGCTTGCCCGGCATGGATCAAAGGCGGGGCCCGCAGTACGGGGACGCACTAGATAGTATAATGGCATTTCAGGCAGAAGACATCCATAGATGGGATTCAGGGCATAACAGCCCTGAACACGAAAGATGGCATACTGAAGGTAATCAGGGAAGAGGCAAAATACCCTTATGGATAAAAGGGTATCGATTATTGGTGCATGATATATATATACCCCATCATTAACATTATTGTATTAAAGTGTGATGAATGCAAAAGAGGTGTTTTGCAACCCAAAAATTGGCTTTATGTATCCGACAGAAGTAACAGACTGATTAACTATTCTATTAAAGTGTGACGGATGCAAAGGAGGTGTTTTGCGCCACAAAAAATGGTTTTGTGTTACAGACAGAATTAACATACTGATTAACTATTCTATTACAGTGTGACAGATGCAAAGGAGGTTTTTTTGCGCCCCCAAAAATAGGTTTATGTCACTGACAGAATTAACAGACTGATTAAGTATTGTATTTCTGTGACACGGTGCAAAGGAGGTGTTTTGCACCCCAAAAATGGCTATAGGTCACACACTATTAACAGCCTGATTAAGTATTGTATTTCTTTGTCACTGGTGCAAATGAATTCATGTAGGGGTGTAGGGCCCAAGTGTTTCATGGATTTTTTTTAACATTGGGCTGTGAAAATTAAAAATATTATTTTTCTAATAACTCCAATAATTTTATTCACAAGTAGTACAATAACAGTAGGAGGACCATTTCACTTTTAAAATTCAGATTTTGCTGGAATGATTTTTAGACACCTTGCCCCTGAGGTAGCAGTACTGTACATTGCAAATACCCACAAGGTGATCACATTTTACAAACTGCACATCTCAAGGAATTCAAAGCGGTATAGTGAACATTTTGACCCCATATGGATTTCCTAGAGATGAGAGATTGATTCTAAATGAAAATTTGTAAATTTCCCAAAAACTTTGATTTCTACAGAATCCAAAACGTTTGGGATTCATTTCAGATGAATTCCTCAAAATGGAATCTGTCATTTTACAGATCATTAAGAACTTCAGAAAACAGCAGGAAGGATAAAGGAGGATCACTTGACCCAATGTGGCGTCCTGGTTGGTAGGTAGGAGGGACTATACTGACACATATAATAGACACTGCATGTGGTTTTTGGACTTGTACATTAGCATAAGATTCCCAACTGAGAGAACAGACACAGATTACAGCTAGTTTAGTGTTAAGACAATGGCTACTTAGAGTTAATTAATAAACATCTAGACATACAAGTTTTAGTGACATGGCTCTCCAGCCTTTTTTCAGTTGGCACTGCAGTAACATTTAAAGCTATTCCACTTAATTTTTTTTTTATTAATGTGTATTACCGTATTTTTTGCTTTATAAGACGCAATGATAAGATGCAACCCAGATTTTAGTGTAGGAAAATAAGAAAAAAATATTTTTCATCAGACCTCATATCAGATTCTCATATCAGACCCCCCATAAATTTCAGGACATCACATCAGACACCAATATCAGCCCTCCGGGTCAGACCGCCATCAGACCTCAGATCAGCCCTTTCAGACCCCCATCAGACCTCAGATCAGCCCACTCAGCCCCCTTCAGACCCACCCAGCCCCATAAGAATAAAATAAAAAACCTCTTACCTCTCCTGCGCCGTGGCTCCACTCCGGGTCCAGCTCTCCCTTGTCTTCTCCTGCGGCACTGCACTGTCACATGACTGCATGCAGCATCAGGTCATAGTGCGCACACTATGTCCTGATGCTGTACTGGGTCAGGACAGTGCAGTGCCGACAATCGAGCGCTGGACCCGGAGCAGAGCTGCAGCGCAGGATGGTGAATATGTTTCCCCACTCCTGGCACCTAATACATACTAGTGAGCGCTTCCATAATGGAAGAGTTCACTAGTATTATCTTTATAAGACACACAGTAATTTTCCCCCTACTTTTTTTTTGGGGGGAAAGTGTGTCTTATAAAGCGAAAAATACTGTACCTCAATCTGTAACACATAATTTACAATTAGAGATGAGCGAATCTATTCGGCGTGTCGTAGATTCGATACGAATCTTGGAAATTTTCCACCACAAAGTAAATCCGAATTTTTTGAGATTCGCTTCGTTAGATTCGAAAATTTTCTCAAGGCTTTCTACGCATTCGCTACGTACTTGTTCGATAAATTGTACGCTGATGGACATATAAGTTAGTTTATACGCTGATGCGTCCGAATTCATTTAATTAGCGAACTTTTACTGTTAGTTCGTTATTTGTGCGGCAAAAGCCCTGGAAGAAAGCGGTCACCTGACCTAGTGGGCAGGGCTTGCTCTGATTGGCTCAGGCTCGGAAAGCTACTGCTGAGACAAGTAGAAGCACTGTGTGTGAAGTTCCTAAAGACCGAGACCTGTTTTGTTAAAATTGGAGTGTAATTGTTCTGGGAATTAATATTACACATATCAGGGATACTACAGGGCAAGTGCAGGGCCAGTGCAGGGCTAGTAATTAATCAGGCAGGGAGAGAGATAGGGAGAGAGACAGGGAGAGAGACAGGGACAAAGACAAAGACCAGCGGCAGGGCCACAGTCAAGTGAAAAATGTCTGGAATTGATAAGCAAAAGGGATCCAGTTCCAGCCAGACCTCGAGCTCCAAAAAAAGGAGAAGGTGGCACAGGGCAGCTGTGCCAAAGGATCTGTAGCTGGAGCTTCTACTTCTGTAATTCATAATAGTTGGCCACTGTTCAATCAGGCTAAGTCACAAAGGAGCAAAATTGTAGTGGAGGAGAAAGTGGCTGAGATAGTAGAATGGATGGCACGCTCATCTCAGTCACAGCCGGATGATCTGCTGTCATCTGCTGATACAGTATCCATATGTAGTCAAGGGTCAGACTCAGAGCGTTCCTCCTGCTCCACCATTCCGCTCCAGCAAAGCCAGTCATTTTCTGCCACCTCTTGGGCTTCAGTGCCCCCTCCTAGTGGTGTCCCTTCTGCAATTTATAAAATAAAAAGCCACCGAACCCCACCGCATAATCCAGCGGTTATAGAGGACAGCCTCCCTGAGGATTTCTTAGAGGGCAGTCAGAGTTTTGACTGACGGAATTTGCGGTTGGTGGAAAACAGCCTAATTTGCAGTCCGAAAAAAGTGGTGGGGAGGAGTCTGATGATGAATCTGATGTGTTAGACCGGAGGACCTGGGAGGCAGATCGGGCTGGTGAGGAGGGTTTGATCTCTGAGGAGGAGGGTGGTAGTAGTAGTAGCAGCAACAGAGGGCAGAGGCGAGTTAGGCCCAGGGCCAGTCCTTTCTAGGTAACTAGCGAGACCCCAAGTATAGTGGGGCCAGCACCAGGGTGTAAGCGTGCAAGGGCTACAAGCTTGTCCAGCTGTGGAGGGCACACGTCGGGTATGTGGAAGTATTTCACCACTCTGCCAGGGAAAAGCCACACAGCCACGTGTAATTTCTGTAAACAGAAATTGAGCCATGAGAAAGCCACAAATGTAGGGACCACTGCTCTGTGGAACCATCTGAAGTGGCGTCATGCCGCCAATTTAGAGCAGCGCATTAATACTGAGGAGCTGGCTACTTCTCCCGGGGTCCCTCACGTCAGGCCGGCTGCATCTAGGGGCGTAACTCAGCCCGCATCCAGGGGCATAACTAGTACATACACCTCATCGCCCACTGCGTGCATGTCTCCACCTCCTCTCATTCACCAGCTGTCCATTGCCGAGTGCGTGGCCAGGAAGCAGGTTTACGTCACAAGTAATCCAACAGTGCGCAAACCGAATAGTTACCTGACAAAGTTGCTGGCTGTGCAGTCTCTGCCATACAAAGTGGTTGACTGCACAGCTTTTAGGGAGCTAATGGCTTGCGCTCAGCCACGCTGGCAGGTCCCTAGACAGCATTACTTCTCAAACAAAGCTATCCCCGCCCTTTACTCCCACGTGGCTGACAATATTGGACGCTCCCTGCAGCTGTCTCTCTGCAGCACCGTGCACTTCACGGTGGACACCTGGAGCAGTGCTTACGGCCAGGGGCCGTACATGTCCTTTACTGCCCACTGGCTGAATGTATTTAGTGGCAGCGAGGCAGGAACCCCCCAGCAACCGGGCCAATTGCTGTTGGCACCTCCATGTGCTTTCCAGCCAGGATTGCAGCAGACCACCCAACAACTATCTGCTTCCACCTCCATGGGCAGTCCACCTGCTGGAGCATCAGGGCAGAGAGTTACCCCCTCCTTCATATCATATGTGCCAGGTGAAATGCTGCCATGCAGTCTTAGACTTAATTTGTCTTGGCAGTAGCAGCAGCCACACAGGCCAGTGCTTGCTACATTACATAAAGCAGCAAATAGTGCGCTGGCTGTCTCCACGCCAGCTGGAAGTGGGCAAGATAGTGAGTGACAACGGGACAAATATAGTGGCAGCGCTGAACCTGGGTCAATTCACACATGCTCCCTGTATGGCACATGTCCTGAATCTAGTGGTGGGGAGATTTCTAAAAACATTCACTGGCCTGCGCACAGTGTTGGCAAAGTCGCAGAAGATTTGCACTTATTTGAGCCATTCTTATGTGTCTCACCACGCTCTGCTGGAACTGCAGTGGCAAAACGGTCTTCCGCCACACTGCTTGATAGGTGACATGCCAACCCGGTGGAATTCCATGCTTCATATGTTGCAGCGGCTCCTTGAGCAGTGTAGAGCAGTGGATGATTTTGTCCAGCAGCAGCCAGAATCGTCGCCCATAGGGAGCAGGTGCAGCTTTGATTTCCGTCAATGAAGTCTGGTCCAAGATGCCTGCACTGTTCTAACGCCCTTTGAAGAAGCCACTAAATTGGTCAGCCGGACATAATTTCACTAATATTTGTGCTGGAAAAGACACTCACGCTCATGCAGCAGCGGGCAATGTGGGAAGGAAATCCTGGCCATATGTCTGCACTGTAAGGCGCGTGCATCGACGTCGTGCACGCGGTCGCTTGCCCTCCCGGGCTGCGGGTGTTGCTGAAGGGGCACGGGCAAATCTCAGTGCAATATCCTTGCACCCACAGTCCTACTGCAGTGAACAAGGTCCGGCACAGGAAGTGGTCATGCGCCAGCTTCTTGAGACCTCTGGTGATGTCACTTCCGCCAGGCGTTCACAGGAAGTATGTCTGGCACCACGCCCTGCCCTTGAGACCTCTGGTGAGGTCACTTCCGCCAGGCGTTCACAGGAAGTGTGTCAGTAACCACGCCTCTGCCAATTAGCTCACTACTATTTAAACCCTGAGCTTCTGCTGGGCAGGGCCGGTGCCTTGTTGTTCATGTGCGACTGCTATACGGTCCGGTCCATTGCTATTGACACTGAATGTTACTGAGCATTTGTGTGCTTCCTTGCACCGGTGCGTGGTTTCACGTGTCTGCTTTTCTGTCTGTCTTTGTGTGTGTGTATCACTCAGACTGTTTGAAAGCCACGCTTGCGGCCGTGCCGTAGCCCCCTCCTGGAGCACGGGTACATGGTGGGCGTCGCTCGTCTGGAGGTCTGTGAAGCCAAAGCTCTGGCTCCAGTCTCAAGCGCTTTTGCGCAGTACGTGTTGTGTAAGTGTTTACCTTACTATTTATGCACTCAGACTGTTTGAAAGCCATGCTTGCGGCCATGCCGTAGCCCCCTCCTGGAGCACGGGTACACGGTGGGCATCGCTCGTCTGGAGGTCTGTGAAGCCAAAGCTCTGGCTCCAGTCTCAAGCGCTTTTGCGCAGTACGTTTTTGTGTAAGTGTTTACCTTACTATTCGTTATCTTGCCTCCTATATCATTTCGCCCTTTGGGAGCGATTGTCATTGTCCGGCTGCCCAGAGTTTGGGTCCAGTAATTATTTATTTTATTTGTGCCTCAGTGGCCTAACAGTAGGCACCGGCCAGGGATCCGCCGGTGCAATGTCGAACCCGATTACTCCATCCATGCAGGCGTATGTAAAGCAGTGGGAACAGTGCATGCAGAAGATGGAGCAACGGGCTGCCGCCTTTTCGGGGCATAATGCAGAATTCTTTTCCACACTAGACGGTCGGTTGCAGGCTTTGGAGTAGCACGCCGTAATCGCGGCTAATACTACTGCTGCCTCTGCTGACGCCCGGGTTTCTGTTTCAACTCACCGACCGCCTAAATTACCCCTTCCCGCACGATTTAGTGGTAAACAGGAGGAGTGTAGAGGTTTCCTCAGCCAATGCCAAATCCAGTTCCAGCTAAATCCGGAGAGCTTCTTGAACGACCAGACCAAGGTGGCGTTCATTATCTCTCTGCTATCAGGGCAGGCGCTGGCTTGGGCGACTCCACTATGGGAAAGAGTAGATGCTTGCGTCACTTCCTTACCCACTTCCTCTCCAGTTTCAGGGAAGTATTTCAGGGTCCAGATCCGCAAGTCATTGCCGGTTCCAATTTACTGGGATTACGCCAGGGAACGGGGTCGGTTGCTCAGTTTGCAATCCGATTCCGGACTTTGGCGTCAGAGCTCGCGTGGCCGGATGCTCCCCTACTCACCATCTTCGAAGCAGGTCTAAGCCCTTCCATTAAAGACGAATTAGCTGGTAGAGAGAGGCCTAACACTCTCAGTGGTTTTATCGACCTAGCTACTAGGATCGATCGTCGTCTGTCTGAACGCCGCCATGAGCAAGCGCAGGTGAGAAGGCGAATTCAACTCGCTCCCGCCTTCTCTCAACCTGTAATTCCCCGAGGGGAACCGATGGAGGTAGACAGAGTACGTCCTCGTAGACGTGAAGTGACCTGTCATTTTTGTAGGGGACAAGGTCACTATGCCCCCCAATGTCCTCAAAAGTCGGGAAAAGGGCACACCTAGAGACTGTTGGAGGTACCTCTCTAGGTGGAATCGCACAAACCTCCACAAAATGTACATTTTCGGTTCTAATCGAGGTTAATGGTAGGACCATACCCTCCAGGGCCTTCATTGATTCCGGAGCTTCGGGCAATTTTATTTCCCTTAAATTGACCCAGAAACTCGGAATTCCGACCAAACCACTCTCTTCCAGTATAAGTATATCTGTGGTGGATGGCTCCAAGTTAGACACTTGTATT
>ONZH01022030.1:0-243230 GCA_900303285.1 Rhinella marina | reverse complement strand
AATCCCAGGAGAGGTGCATAGCTCCAGCACCAAAGGAGGCTGGAGCACAATTAACCCACCAGGCTAGCAACAACAGAATAAAAGCACCTAGTGACCACAACCAGGTCAATATGTTAACCCCATGAGAACCAGACAGGGAAGGAGGAAAGAATACAATAAGAAGGGAACATACCGACAACCAAAACTACACGTTGCCCCTTGCAACTAGCAACATCGGCATACTACCGCAACCAGAATGCCAGGGCACAAACATGAGCAACGTGGAAGCCATGTCACGGAGAACAACCGAGACCGTGACACCACCAATCCACACGTTGCCCCTGGCAACCAGCATACAACCACATCAAGTACGCCAGGACACAAACATGGGAAACCAGAAACACATATCACGATAACCACACAGTACGTGACATCAGGTGTATTGAGGTTTCTGATTTGGGTCACGTGACGCTGGCCACGTCATGTGACCCATCTGCTGGGTTTATTTAAACAGGCAGCCTACTGGCCACAGGTTGCCTGTGATTGGTCTTATTTCCAAGAACCTGCTATTGTGAACTGCTGTTACTTGTGTTTTGACTTCGGCTAGTAATCTTGACTTTGTCCTCGTCTCATCCCCTTGTACTTCGTTACCTCTTGGCTTCTGATCTCGGCTTTTGTTTTTGACTTTGCCCTTGTTTGTTCCCCTGGTTTTGACGTGACCTCCCGGTTTGACCTCAGCTCGGCGATCTTCATATTTTGTGTGAGTTCTGTCTTTGTTTATTGTTTTCTCCCATTTTTCCCCCTCCCTGTACACCCCTGCACGTACCTAGGTTAGGGAACGTCGACTAGTTATACGCCGTTGCATAGGACGGGCCGTGCAAGTAGGCAGGGTCAGAGGTGGGGTGGAATTCAGGGCTGCACATGCCCCTGAATACGTGACACAAGGTGAATACTTTTTTTGTTATTGCATTGTACTTATTTTACCACACCTTCTAACATACATTACCAAGTATTTATACTTAAGAATATCCCAGTTTTGGAGGCAGAGAAGTTGTTTGATTATTTACTACTTGTTATTATCTTTTTTTTACAGCTTAGATTTTACTGACTGTAATGAAACCATTCTTACATACTCACTACTGACAATCAAATGCTGTTTGAGAGTAACTTGAACCTAAGTATTATTGTCAAAGTGAATAATGTAAAAAATGTTGTAGGTTATATAGCTTCTGTACCTGAGCTTTGAGTTTTAAACCTTCAGTAAAAGTTATTGAAACTAAAATTGCAACATTCATTTAACCTCTTTGGACTCAAAGTCCAACTTAACCATCCATAAGTAAATAGACGTAACCATACAACTGATATTCCTCTGCAGCTGTGAACCCATAGTCGTATTGACCCTGATGTTAAAACGAGTCGACCCTGATGTTAAAACAAGCACTGTACCGCTCGGCTCCCCTGCGCTCACAAGCACGTTCGCTCATCTCTAGTGCTGTCATATTAGTCTTTCGCTTGTGCTGTCCACGCCAGCGTCACTTGTGGTATTGCATTGGTGCTGTTGTGTTCAGTGGCATTTCATGTTGCCACTGCTCCGTGTATCCTGGTTACATGTGGTGTGAATTGTGCCAACATACTTGTACTCCTCCTCAGGTTGGTATTGGGAGGGTTAATCCTTACCTTGCTGTGTGTGTCTGCATGTGTCCAACAAGGCTACATGCACACGACGTGAAAAAACGTGAGTTAAAAACTGACACACTGTCGGTTTTTCATGACCATTTTTTATCCACTTGTGCATCCATTTTCTGTCCATCTGGCTGTTTTCAATGGCTGTTTTGCATCAGTTTTTCATGACCATTAAAAATTGTCTTGAAAAACTGATTAATTTCATTGGCTAACTCCTGCAGTGCCCTCAGTACACAAAATGTCCCCCATAATGGCCTCCAGCAGTAATAATTGTCCCTCATAGAGGCCCCCTTTTGTAGTATTGTCTACCATAGTGGCCCCAGCAGTACTAATGTCTCCCATAGTGGCCCCCAACATTTATATTGTCTTCTATAGTGGTCCCCAGCTTAAGTAATGTCTCCCATAGTGGCCCCAAGAATTTGTAATGACCCCCATAGAGGCTCCAGCTGTAATGTTTTACTGTAGCAAAAAATAAATACTCACCTCTCACAGCAGCAGTCACTATTCTCTTGATTGAAAAGGACTTGCCGAATGAGCTGCACTCAGCGTGATGATGTCACTGCTCGCTCCCAGCATAAGCGCGTGTTGACGTCATTATGGAGAGCGCTGGTCCTTCGGCAGGTCCTTTTCAATCAAGAGAGGAGTGCCTCCCGCTGCACGTGCAAGTGGTTGAGGGTTTTTTTAAAACCCTTAAAAGGCCATATTGTTCTAGTATGACCGTTTTTAACGGCTGTTAGACGGGTGCACTCCTGTCTAAGCAGCCGTTAAAAACGGCCCCATTGAGTCCAGTGTGGTCTGTGTGGCCGTTAAAGAAAACAGCCATGTGAATAGCCCCATAGACTTTCATTAATGTTAAAAATGGTGACGGCTACTTAAACGACCATTACACGTCCTAATTGGTTTGTCAAGTCTGCTATATATGTTCCTGAGTTCTGTGTCACTTTTGGATGTCTCTTGAGTGATATTACCTGCCCTTGTTGAGCAACTTTCTTGTTTCTCATGTCTGTCTTGCCATATCTTGCTTTGTTCCGTTTGAAGTCTGTCTGTGCCTTAGTCATAGTCCTAGTTTGTACTTTGTGTCTGGATTGTTCTGGTTATTTCACAGTCTGAATTCTGTCTCAGATGGTTTGCCATAGTCTGATCTGTGTCATTCTGAATCCTGTTCTGGTTCATTTGCCAAAGTCTGTTCTGTGTGTTGTCTAGATTCCATCCTAGTTCTTGCCTAGTTTCTGTATGTATCTGTTGTGTCGGAAAATGTCCAAGTTCCTTCCTGCCAAGTTCTGCGATGTCTGAACAGTGTCCAATTTCCTGAAGTCCGTTACTGAAGTTCTGTATGAATGAAGTCCATATGTCTTGGTTCATGATCCAGAGCTCCGTGTTTTGTCTCATCCCTGTAATCGGTGCTTGCCTTGGATATGCCTATATTCTGCCTGGTTCTGTATTGTGCTATGCCCGCATCTTTGGTGTTTTCCCCAGTGTCTCGCAAGCACACCGGGACCATCCCAGGAGTTAGCGGTCTGGTCACTAATCTGCAGTGATATCCACAACTCAGTCCAGGAGTTATGCCTCATTCACACATAAGTGTTTTGGTCAGTGATTTCCATCAGCGATTGTGAGCCAAAACCAGGATTTGCACCTACACAGACATAAGGTATAAGGGAAAGATCTGCACCTGTTCTGTGTTTACAGCCACACCTGGTTTTAGATCAAAATCGCTGATGGAAATCACTGAACAAACACTGATGTGTGAATGAGGCATTAGAGGGGGGAACACCAGTGAGGTGCCAGAATAACGCCCTTGTATTTGACCCAACATCAAACGGCACAGTGGTTCCACAAACATTGTCCGTACGCTTGTCCATAACAGTCACTATTTTGGTAAATCAAATCTTACCCTGGGTGAAAGAGATGTGATTAGGAGCCAAGGTGACTCTATTTTAATTAAGAAAGCCGATAAAGGTGGTGTCACCATCATTATGGATGAGTCAATATGTGGCAGAGGCCGCTTCTCAATTATCTGATCAGAGGATTTATTGTGTAAGTTGAAGGGAGATCCTACATTGGCCTTTAAAAGTGAGACCGATCAGTTATTATTAGATGCATGTTCTAGTGGCATTATTAGTGAACATCAAAGGAAGGCTCTGATTAATCAATTCCCTCGAGTCCACGTATTGTATTAATTGCCAAAGGTGCACAAGAGTTTGGAGAAACCCTCGAGACATCCTATTGTCTCAGGGAATAACTCTAGTTGCATCCTTTAGTGATTTTTGTTGCTAATTATTTACAGGAGGTAGTCAAGAGAGTACCTAATTGTCTGAAAGATATAAGTGACTTTTTGCAAAAAAATTATGGATATTGATTTGTCAGCAGGAGAAGGGATGACTGCAGTGTGTGAGACACTATGTGAAAATCCTGACTAAGTGCTTCCACATTGCAATAATACCACTCACAGTTGGTTGTGGAATATCTAGGAGGGAAGAAATTTCACAAACTGACTTGTTGCAATGGTGGCATCTTATTACAGTACCATGCTGGAATTCAGTGAGATCTTTAGAACAAGTCATTCTTTCATAAATGTTTGAAGGCAGACTGCATGGCAAGATGCTTGAATTTATATACCTACAGCAGTGGGAATGAATAATGGTTAACCGTTCTCATTAAAGTGGTTTTCTGTGAGTTAACTACTGATGACATATCCTCAGCTGTTTGAGAAGGAACCGGTGCTCCTGTGAGCGCCGAGGCCTTCTCTCAGCTCACCAAGCACAGCGCCATACATTGTAAAGCGGCTGTGCTTGGTATCGCGCTCAGCCCCATTCATTTGAATGGGACTGAGCCTCTCCTAGGCCACGTAACCGATGAACGCGACGTCACTGGCCTAGGAAAAGCTAAGAGAAGTCATCAGTACTCATGGGAGTGCCGGTGCCTTCTCAAACAGCTGATCGGCAGAGGGCCCAGGTGTCGGACCCCCACTGATCAGATATTGATGTTGCGTACATGTACACTACCGGAAAATTTAGATTGACAAAGTATAAAATGCTAGAGGTGCTTGGTCAATAATCATACAAGGTGATGCACTCTTTATTTGGGTTCTGCAGCAGGATATATGAGGCAGGGTCACATTAATACTGGATGGCATCTCCCCTTGCTGTAATACAAGCCAAAACCATGAAATGGTAATGGTCATACAGATGCTGGATGTCCTCCTGTGGTATTTTATTCCAAGCTCTTTCAACTTGCACCTGTGGTTTAACCAAGGAGGTTTTTGACTGCTATGCTTGGGAGATCCTGGACATACTGAAAGCTGGTCAAGGCTCCCTCCAGAAATTCCAGAAGGGAATGGCTAGGGTAGCTAATGGCGCCCACACAATGACACCTGGTGTTGGTCCTTTGTGTCTCTCCTGTATGCATTATGGCAGTAGGCACTCTCAGCCCTTCTACCAACTTTGATGCAGCCAATCAATACCAAACAATAATGTTCGGTGATGAAAGCAGGTTCTGCCTCAATATTAATGATGGTCACAGAATTTGCAGGAGAGCGCCTATTGCCATCATGCAGGACACACAGAAACAACACTAGGTATCAAGGTGCAGGTGCCATTAGCTACCTTGGCCATTCCCAGCTGGTATTTAAGAAGGTAACATTGACCAACCTTTTGTATTTCCAGGACATCATGAAACTAGTTCTATTGTCTTTTTTGATTAAGTTAAGAGATGTGGAGTTTCAACAAGATAACACACACACTGCCCGCCCTACACAATGTGCTCTTTAGAGTATCCAGCAGCTCCACTGGTCAGCCTGATTACCAGATCAGTCTCGCATTGAGAAGATTTGGGTCTGGATAGAGCAACAGATCTTCAATGCACAGCATTCAACAACCACCTTAGTTTATCTATGAGTCCAAGTTGAAAAAGCTTGGAATGACATGGTACAGGAGCACATCCAGTATTTGTATGGCAATAACCGTGGCAGGCAGTGTTGGCCTGGGGGTTCCTGGGGCTCACCAGTGGAAGTTATTCTTGGGGCCAAACCTCTATATCAATAAAGTTTAACAGGTTTTGAATAAAAAAAATTCATCATAGTGGCAAGTGACTGACTAAAAAGACAGCCAAAATGGGCTGATTATGGTATCATAGCCTGGGCCCACCAGAAGATCCTCTGGGGAAGGTGCACCAGTATACTGTCCAAGTCCCGTGGGCCATCCCATCAGAATCAGGTGAGTTGGGTTGTCTGTTCTGCACTTGCTAAAATACCAAAATATAGTGCAACAATTCCAATCTGCACAAAACACCTTTTCTGAGCCATGCCCCATCCCCTATAGGTGCACACCCTCAGCATAGTAGCACACCTGGATAACAAATGAATATCATTCCTGTTGATGCGGAGGTAAGCAGCCAGGGCCCTTTGATGTCATTACCCCTGGATGCTAAGCGTCACCTTTGTGACATCTGCAGTGTTCCGTATATGCAAATTTTCATAGGGGATAGCATGCTGATTTTCTAGAGGCTGACACTTCGATTTGCTCTTGGACAGACCTGTCAATCCAATCAGACTCTGTGGATTGCAACAGTGGAACAGACGGCAATGTAATCCTGGACATCCTTAGAAATCATAGGGCACCAGTAATGTTGGGTAATCAGGCTAGCAGTCTTGTGGAGACCTGGGTGACTGAGGACTTTGGAGTGATGCCCTCAAGTCAGGGCAGGCTTCCACTTGGCCACGGGTGGAATACATCTTGCCAGGTAGAATGTTCTTAAGCTAAACTGGAGTGACAGAGATCATGCGGACAGGTTTGATGATGTGCTGGGCTCATCTACCCGGTCAGTAGATTCAAATGAACGGCCTCTGTATTCTTCTCGGCTGGGCGGAAATGTAGAACAAAATCAAACTGCAAAGAACATTGACCAGTGGACTTAGTGAAGATAAAGCCACTGAGCAAACTGAAGGTATGTTAAAGGGGTTGTCCGAGTTCTAAGTTGAACCTGGAAATATCCCCATTGTCATCCAGGTAGCCCCCCAGGTATGAGCATCAGAGCATTTCATGCTCCGATATTCTCCCTTGCCTTGCACTGTATACGCAGGGCAAGAGCTGTTTGTTTATATTTTTTATAATGCTAGGCAGAGGCTTCCACCTAGCAGTGTTCCCGGTGACGCAACCGATGGGTGGACTTTAATGCTGGGCAGCGCTAAAGCACGCCCATTAGTGCCAGTGACATCACCGGGCTCATTGCTAGACAGAAGCCTCCGCCTAGCTTTACCCATGGAAAGTCCGGTATGTCACCAGATCTCCAAAAAAAAGCCTTTGGCCTGCACGATTTAGCGCAGGGCAAAGGAGAGTATTAGAGCATGAAATGCTCCAATGCTCATATCAGTTGGACTGCCTGGGTGAAAGTGGGGATATGTCCGGGTTCAGCTCTGAACCCAGACATCCCCTTTAAGTTCTTGTGGTCCATATAGATGACAACAAGATGGCAGACTCCCTCCAGGAGATGTCTCTATTCTTTTAATGTCAACTTGATGACAAGTTTGATGATGTCCCCAATGGAATATGTTATGCTGGCAACCCATACCCACCGCTGCCCTGCTAACAAGGGTTGGCACAAGCATTGCTGAACTGACCCTGTGTGCATTGGGCTAGTATTCAGTGAAGCTTCTCTGTTACCACAAAGACTAACCTTCCTTCTTGCTTTCTGTTCAGCTGCTGAGTAAGGTGCTGATCAACCCTTATTTTAGGCTGTCTGTTCCACCTATTTACCTGTCGGGCAGAACCTGTGGTCTCCAGACAAGAACTACAGCAGTCAGTAGATTATTTCAAATGCATAAACTTCCTGATCCCCAATGTACAAGATGTGGAGCTCATAAGGGGAATTTTTTTTATATGGTGTGGCAATGTCCAATAAAAAAATTGGATTCCCAAACATTTGTTCGCCTAGGGTGAGTCTATTGGAATTGGCTAATGAGGTGGTTCCTACCAAACATGGGAGGAGACTGTACAGATTATTGCTATCTTACGCAAGGAAAACTATTCTTTTGAACTGGAAACCCCCTAAGACTCCCAATAAACAACACTGGGTACAGCTTGTTAACTCAGATCTGGTGTTGTATAAGTTGACTAATGAGAACAGAGGTGTCCCGGACTGGTTCCTCAAAATCTGGGATCCTTGGATTAACGCACATACGGTAGTGATATAGGAAGGGATTATAGTGCCCAGGTTCTGTGGAGGAGGAGTGTGTGGGGCGGGTGTGTGTGAGTGGTACATAATATATCCTTTGTAATATGGATAGATCTTTGCTACGAACTCAGCTATAGAGAATTACACTGTAATATTATATCTAAATGTTATTGACTATATTTGCAGGGGCAGATTTCAACAGGAATTGTACTATGCGTATGTTTTGAATGTGTATTGTTGTAGAAGGAAGTGTTCGCCATGTATGATGTGTATATATATGTATATGCATGCATGCCCCTTTAATTAGGCATGCATATACATGTATATATATATATGGATGGGCCTTCATGGCCCAGAGTGACCCCACATTGGGGTCTATGGCCCCATATGCACATGTATGGGCCTTATATGGCCCCACAGTGTGTATATATATATATATATATATATATACACAACTGCCCCTTATATATATGTCCCCTTTATGCCCCCCTTAATATATATATTAGGCCCCCTCTGAATCCCTAGATGTATATAGATGCATGTGCATAATCCCCAGTTATGTGCATGTATCTAGATACATGCATTAGCCTCCGAGTGCCCCCCCCCACATAGCCCCCAACAGATGGACAACAGCACATCTGCTGGGGACAAATGGAGACCTGATGACTGGTCCAGTCTCAGGTACTTCAAAGGGACAGAAGATCGATATGGGGGCAATTAACAGGACAGGGAAACAAAAGGTTTCCCTATCTCTGCTCTCCTCCTTCCTCCGGCACTGCGATCGGTGCTGGAGATAGGAGGGCAATTCACAGGCAGGAGGATCAAAGAGATCCTCCGCCTGTGAATTCATGTGTGCTCGGGCCCTGCGCGCTGACGTCATTTCAGCGCACCGGCCCCAGGAGCACATGGCTGCCGGCAGCGTGGGAGCACGGAAGCACGGGTGATCGGGTTTAAAAAGCCATGCCATCCCCAAAGCAAGAATCATCCCCTGGAAAACAAGCATACAAGCGGGAATTAACCCCTAGAGGACGAGCCACTCAAGCGAGGATCATCCCCTGGGACGAGCATTAACCCCTGGAGACGAGCATCTGGCTGAGTAACCCCTGCATTAACCCCTGCTCAATATTCTCCCTATACCACCAACGTTATCCCCCTGTATTATTAATATAATTCACAACAGACACAGATACATCTTAAAACAGTCAAAATTTATTAAATATATAATATATAAAAAGGTACACACAAACAATAAATATATCTAGCGATGGCAAGAAATCCAAACGGATGCACCAATAAATCAAACGCCGAGTGTCTAGGGTGGCAAGACAAAGTTCATAATGCAATATCGGTCATGGTATACAATGTCCAGTCATCATATCATAAATATATATTAAAGTGCCAGTGCATATTAATCACAGCAGAGTAACCATACATTGTATAACTATAATTACACAGTACTCCGAAACATGCCTACCAACCCCAGGCACTCCACTCTCGACGCGCGTTTCGCTCACTGCTTCCTCAGGAGATACCACACTCACTAAATCCAGATATATATATACCCACATGCATCAACCCACATGTCAAGCACCCGGTAGTGGGCGTTACCAGTTCCTACTGCCCCAACGGATGTGATGTCATGTCATTTATCCACAGCTACACATCACCATCAAAGATAAAGTCACAGATCCATCTCCCCATATATATTGTTCGGGCAGGAAGCAATCATACCTTAATAGTTGGCTCAAAATATATAAAAGTGGCACATCTCGCGCTCAATCGTGAAGCGCACACCATGGGCAGGGGCACATAACGACGCACACAAGTGCGTCATGAGCACCCGACACCCAGAAGTGGCGTGCGTTCCACAGTGGAGCGCAAATCCCGAATCTACACAATCAATCTCAGACAAGACCCGGAAGTGGCATGCGCACCACACTGGAACGCACGCAACCCCTCCCTCTGCATGGGTAGTTACTCAGTACATCTCAACATTCACATAGACAGACCCCGCCTAATCTCTTTGGGACACGATTAGAGGACCAAAAGGGAACATGCATATATTATTATGAACAATATTAGTATAATGTTGTATTAATACAATGAATAAAAAAATATTGATTAAAAACTGTGAATCAATATAACCTAATTAATAAACACTCATAATGTGAAACAAATACATCCATAATTATATACATACTAAAATCCTACTGTGTGATAATTCATAAGTGTATGGGGTGGAAAAAAACCACCCCCGCTTCTAAACCCCACATCAGGGCAAACAAACTTCATAATACACAATTAATGCAATCTAAATAAATAAATGAATAAATAAATAATAAAAGTGACCAATCCATAAATTCAAATAAAGTGAAAACACACGTGATGTGCTCCCCAGTGATAAAAAGTGCAAGTGCTTAAAAAATTAATATAACCAATATAGAATTATTATAAAGAAATATATATAAAAAATATATATATATACCAATCATAATTATAAATTCATATGCATCCATTCGAGAGTCAATCAAGAGGTCACTCCAACAATATAAGGTTCAAAAATACCACCGAGATACAACCTACATAATTCTAAAATCCAATCTCATAAATGGTTGTATTAAGCGGGATAGAATTATAACTCCAGTGGACAAGTCAGTCTCACATCACCCATACGGGTCATATTGTCCCTGGTCTCATAAGTCCATCTATTCCACCAATCCAAATAAGAGGGTCCATAACCCCTCAAGAGTTAGGGGCACTTCCGACGTCACTCCAGCAGATAAATGCATGGATACATATTCCCTTCCTGCAATCACCATCCTACAAAATACCCAGAAGAGAAAAACATGTTGTTAATATCATAAAATCCACTTCAATATCTGTTGGTGAGCCATCTATGTCCCACCAGCAAAACACCATAGGGATGCAAAGGACATACATACACTATAAAACATAAAACTTACATTAAAACCAATCATCAATGGTGTACTCACCTAGATTCACCGCCAATCCAAAGCAAAGAACAGCCACATATAGTCAATCCAATATCTACAAAAAAGGAACAAAGCTTAGATTTTCATTGAGTCCATTAGGGACCACTGTATTCAGAGTCACGATCCACCTCGTTTCTTTTTGGGCTAGAAGTTTCTTCCACTTGCCTCCTCTGATATTCCACGTGACTCTGTCAATTCCTTTCACCTTTAGTTTAGTGCCATCACAACCATGGAACAATTTAAAATGGCGTGGAATTGTTTTCAGACAATTAATGTCATCCTCCTCTCTAGCTGCAGCAATCCCTAGGACATGTTCCCTAATCCTTTTCTTGAATTCCCTCGTAGTCAA
The DNA here is from genome assembly GCA_900303285.1 of Rhinella marina. Classification (NCBI taxonomy): domain Eukaryota; kingdom Metazoa; phylum Chordata; class Amphibia; order Anura; family Bufonidae; genus Rhinella; species Rhinella marina. Next base: position 232,055 of record ONZH01022030.1, on the reverse strand, counting down.
ACCCACGTAGAGAAGGCCACAGGGACAGCTGGCCACATAAATCACACCAAAGGTGTTACAAGTAATCGATTGTGTGATATCAAAAGTTTTTTTATTCAGAGAATCACAGAAGGTAAGAGATCTCTCCACATTTGGACATGCTACACACTTCCCGCATGGTTTACAGCCCCACTTTGGGCCCTTAGAACCAAACCACTGTTCAGGTTTAGCTCCCTTGTGATAACTGGTAGTCAATATGTCTTTTAGATTTCTATCTCTCCTAAACGTGATAGACGGAACTGTTGTTAAATATTGATCAAGAACACTATCCATTCGCAATATTCTCCAATATTTCGTCAAGATCCGTCTTACCTCACTATGTCCTTGGTTATAAGTAGTGATAAATCTTACCAAATTATTGCTTGTTGGAGTTTCTGCTAGCCTGTTGCCGTAAATCAATTGATTGCGATTTAAGTATCTGGCCCTCTGATATCCACGTCTGATGCAGCGTTCATCATAACCCCTCGCTCGAAAGCGATTGCTTAGATCCTCTGCTTGGATCTCAAAAGCCTCTTCCTTTGAGCAAATCCGCTTGGCCCTCAAGAACTGGCCGGTTGGGATGCTAGATATCAATTTGTGAGGGTGTGAGGAAGAGGCATGCAGTAGACTATTAACTGAGGTTTCCTTTCGGAACAAATCTGTGTGTATCTGGCCATCAAGAAAAGGATTAGGGAACATGTCCTAGGGATTGCTGCAGCTAGAGAGGAGGATGACATTAATTGTCTGAAAACAATTCCACGCCATTTTAAATTGTTCCATGGTTGTGATGGCACTAAACTAAAGGTGAAAGGAATTGACAGAGTCACGTGGAATATCAGAGGAGGCAAGTGGAAGAAACTTCTAGCCCAAAAAGAAACGAGGTGGATCGTGACTCTGAATACAGTGGTCCCTAATGGACTCAATGAAAATCTAAGCTTTGTTCCTTTTTTGTAGATATTGGATTGACTATATGTGGCTGTTCTTTGCTTTGGATTGGCGGTGAATCTAGGTGAGTACACCATTGATGATTGGTTTTAATGTAAGTTTTATGTTTTATAGTGTATGTATGTCCTTTGCATCCCTATGGTGTTTTGCTGGTGGGACATAGATGGCTCACCAACGGATATTGAAGTGGATTTTATGATATTAACAACATGTTTTTCTCTTCTGGGTATTTTGTAGGATGGTGATTGCAGGAAGGGAATATGTATCCATGCATTTATCTGCTGGAGTGACGTCGGAAGTGCCCCTAACTCTTGAGGGGTTATGGACCCTCTTATTTGGATTGGTGGAATAGATGGACTTATGAGACCAGGGACAATATGACCCGTATGGGTGATGTGAGACTGACTTGTCCACTGGAGTTATAATTCTATCCCGCTTAATACAACCATTTATGAGATTGGATTTTAGAATTATGTAGGTTGTATCTCGGTGGTATTTTTGAACCTTATATTGTTGGAGTGACCTCTTGATTGACTCTCGAATGGATGCATATGAATTTATAATTATGATTGGTATATATATATTTTTTTATATATATTTCTTTATAATAATTCTATATTGGTTATATTAATTTTTTAAGCACTTGCACTTTTTATCACTGGGGAGCACATCACGTGTGTTTTCACTTTATTTGAATTTATGGATTGGTCACTTTTATTATTTATTTATTCATTTATTTATTTAGATTGCATTAATTGTGTATTATGAAGTTTGTTTGCCCTGATGTGGGGTTTAGAAGCGGGGGTGGTTTTTTTTCCACCCCATACACTTATGAATTATCACACAGTAGGATTTTAGTATGTATATAATTATGGATGTATTTGTTTCACATTATGAGTGTTTATTAATTAGGTTATATTGATTCACAGTTTTTAATCAATATTTTTTTATTCATTGTATTAATACAACATTATACTAATATTGTTCATAATAATATATGCATGTTCCCTTTTGGTCCTCTAATCGTGTCCCAAAGAGATTAGGCGGGGTCTGTCTATGTGAATGTTGAGATGTACTGAGTAACTACCCATGCAGAGGGAGGGGTTGCGTGCGTTCCAGTGTGGTGCGCATGCCACTTCCGGGTCTTGTCTGGGATTGATTGTGTAGATTCGAGATTTGCGCTCCACTGTGGAACGCACGCCACTTCTGGGTGTCGGGTGCTCATGACGCACTTGTGTGCGTCGTTATGTGCCCCCGCCCATGGTGTGCGCTTCACGATTGAGCGCGAGATGTGCCACTTTTATATATTTTGAGCCAACTATTAAGGTATGATTGCTTCCTGCCCGAACAATATATATGGGGAGATGGATCTGTGACTTTATCTTTGATGGTGATGTGTAGCTGTGGATAAATGACATGACATCACATCCGTTGGGGCAGTAGGAACTGGTAACGCCCACTACCGGGTGCTTGACATGTGGGTTGATGCATGTGGGTATATATATATCTGGATTTAGTGAGTGTGGTATCTCCTGAGGAAGCAGTGAGCGAAACGCGCGTCGAGAGTGGAGTGCCTGGGGTTGGTAGGCATGTTTCGGAGTACTGTGTAATTATAGTTATACAATGTATGGTTACTCTGCTGTGATTAATATGCACTGGCACTTTAATATATATTTATGATATGATGACTGGACATTGTATACCATGACCGATATTGCATTATGAACTTTGTCTTGCCACCCTAGACACTCGGCGTTTGATTTATTGGTGCATCCGTTTGGATTTCTTGCCATCGCTAGATATATTTATTGTTTGTGTGTACCTTTTTATATATTATATATTTAATAAATTTTGACTGTTTTAAGATGTATCTGTGTCTGTTGTGAATTATATTAGTAGAGGACCTGAGTCGATGCCTGCCTTTGGCTGAGCACCGTGTCCCAAACCTTTGATGTGAGACTGTATTATTAATACTATCCCATACCCCTGAACCACCAATATTCTTCCCTGCCATTAACCCCTGCTATCCTGCCACTCTTCCCTGCCATTAACCCCTACCATCCTGCCACTATATTAACCCCTCATTATCCCCTACTGTTAGCTTTCTGCCAGTAAGTTGTGATTTAACCCTTTGTTTCCTAGGGATAGCTAAGATTAGGCTTGGGTGGGCTGTAATCTATAAGTGTGAGTGTGTGTATTATTTAGTTAGTATTGTGGGTGGAATTACTAGCGACAAAGTGTGCAGTGTAGTTAGCTTTTTATACTGAGGTTGTGTTATTGTATTGTTGTGCGGCTATATGTATATATTTTTTTATATGCCAATATAAATATATATAGATATAGTCTAAATAATTAGACTGTAGACTTTTAGTATTTTGTAATAAATCTTTTTATTATTTAAATACTGTATACATTGTCTTTTTGTGTAGCCGCCATAGTACATTTCAGTACACATAGTGCAGGGAAAGGACTTCAGTAAAGGAAATAAATAGGCGGAGCTAGCGAGAGCCGGTTATGCCTATTTATGAATATTAATTGATAATATTCCACAAAATATTACTAATTAATATACCCCTTTAACAATTGTTCTCATTTTATGCATTCCTAAATTCAAATAAAAATCTACTATTAAAAAAAAAACTACAGCAGTCAGGCATCATGAATGACACCCTGGGCCCCAATGAAGAATCTGCCCTTTGTCTCGGTCGATCACAGGAGCATGAAGGGGCTGATATGTTCAGGCAGGACGTAGAATGAGATCTTCTTGGGGCGAAGATGTCTCACCTAGAGGTCCATGTGCACAGTGGCATACTGAATGCATTCTGGAAGAGGCACTCCATTGACAGATGCCACCACCAAAAACTTCTCCATGTGCATGGCAGGCATGCGGTAGCAGGTCACCAAGGCTTGATGCAGGAGTTTACCTGTCGAACTGGAATCCAGGAAGGCCTTTGGTAGGTCAGGGGCCTCCACTGCCCTGCTACTCGGCAAACTCTGCAAGCTGCTGTCTCCATTGCTCCAGTCTTTGTTCCTTTAGGGTGCATGATTACTTGTGGCCTCTTAAATGGTCAGTGCATGCATATGAAAATCCTTACCTAGCCAATGGCTGAAGTTTCCGTGTTAAGGCAGCCTCCCCCAAGGGGAGGATGCCTGAGCTTTGAGGTTGTCTAGTCTCTAGTTATCGGCAAAGGTGGTTTTCTCTTGTCTGACTACCCGCGTACCGTACCTTGCTGCCTACCCCAACCTTGGAACTGCTACCTGGACTACGCACGTACTTAGCCTTCCCTTGGACTGTGTTAAGACTACGCCTTGCTTTATTCCTAGGTGCTTCTGCTATTTTCTTGCATCTTACCTGCATTATTCCTCGACTGTGTTCCTGTGAGTTTCCCAGTGTTTACCTGCTCCACCTGTGTATTCCAGTTCTTCTAGTTTTCAGCAAGAAGTTCTGCTTATCAAGTTCATCTGTATTATCCATGCTTTTACCCAGTATCCAGCCTGAGTCTGCTCACCTCACTGCTTGCAAGCTTCTCCCTGTGTCTTTGTGTTTCTCTACAAGTAGGACTCCATGTTACCAAAACCCTAAGTGCCGGTTCACATATACCTGCATTTTTTTTTTTTTTTGCGCTTTCTGCATCCTGAGCTCCTGGTGCTTTCACCAGAGTCCCTGACCCCAGTGGTTCAGCTGCCAACCACAACAGGACTATCACAGGAGGTAGTGGCCTGGTTGTTTTCCCGCAACAAAATCCAAATCCCTGTATAATGGTTAAATGGTGAATACCGGGGAAGTGCCAGGATAACGCCCTTAAGGTAAGCCCCAAGTCGAACTGGTTGGTTGGCACAGTAACAGCCTGTTCAGTAAACTAGATGTTACCACATGACAAAATCACAGGAACAGTTAACTTTGAAGAGAGAATACTCTCCCCCAGGGTCATCTCTCCAACTGGCTCTAGACACTGGAGTCCCGCTTTGAAAGATCTTCACATAAAAACCCTTGCCATCTCAGTACATACACAAATTGTTACCGTGCTTGTGCTGATGCTTCTCCTCACACAACTTGGCTTTCTCCATATTGATCTCTGGTTTAGGCATGCCCTAAGTCAGAGATCAATACGGGTAGTCAGGGAAATCAAATCATCCAGGGCTCCTGGTACTTCCCGACATGCCAGTTCATCGTTAATACTCCCTGACCCCTAAAAGACAGCCACCTCGGCCTCATTGTTTCAGGATAGCTCGGTGAAAATAGTACGGCATATTGTCCCACAGTGAGTCTGCCCTTGGATCTGGGGTAGTTACAGCAGAGGCAGCTGAGTCCATCCAGGTTCGTCAAAGACATTGCCGAAAGTCCCAAAGATTATAGGCCAGTGGGTCATTCTATTCAAAGAGGGGGGTGGGCATCTCTGGACAGAAGAGACACCAGGAAAGCAACTCTTGGAATGATTGCCAGGAAATTCATGAGACTGCAATTCAAAATGGATGGAGCATTGGTTCAGGAACCTGCTGCAGAACATGGGGTCTCCTTCATATCAAGGAGGCAGAGGAAGGCCAGAACAACTTGCGTCAGAAGCTGGAGGTTTGTGTTTGCGGAACCACAGCAAAAACTGCCAGAATCCATACGAGTGGTGATGGTATTCCTTCACTTACAGAAGACTGTGCTAAAACACTAGTAAGCCATGCAGACAATAACATGACAGCATAGCTGTACTGGCTTCTTTTCCAGGCAAGCAAGGGGCACCCCAATCTCTGGGGCTCCAAGCATTGGATTATATAGTGCTAAAATCAGTCCCTGGCTGCAGTAGAGTGGGTTTGAATGTTTAAGTACACCTTTTTTTATTATTTGTTAACACCTTCCTTGCTTTACCGTATTTTTTAAGACTCACAGGCTGGGGCTACACAGCGAGCTTGGCAGCATCACCCATCACCCTGTATGTAGAGGGATGCACATATACATTAGATACTCTCCTTCAGTCCTTCTATATACATTATATACTATAATGTATATAGCGGGAGGAGTGGAGGAGGGTGTATAATGTATATAGCGGGAGGAGTGGAGGAGGGTATATAATGTATATAGCGGGAGGAGTGGAGGAGGGTATATAATGTATATAGAGGGAGGAGTGGAGGAGGGTATATAAAGTATATAGCAGAGTGGAGGAGGGTATATAGTGTGTATATAGAGGGAGGACTGGAGGAGGGTATATAATGTATATAGCGGGAGGAGTGGAGGAGGGTATATAATGTATATAGAGGGAGGGCTGGAGGAGTGTATATAATGTGTATAGAGGATGGTATATAGTATAGTATTCAATGTATATAGAGGGAGGAGTGGAGGAGGGTATATAATGTATATAGAGGGAGGAGTGGAGGAGGGTATATAATGTATATAGAGGGAGGAGTGGAGGAGGGTATATAATGTATATAGAGGGAGGACAGGAGGAGGGTATATAATGTATATAGAGGGAGGACAGGAGGAGGGTATATAATGTATATAGAGGGAGGGCTGGAGGAGTGTATATAATGTATATAGAGGATGGTATATAGTATAGTATTCAATGTATATAGAGGGAAGAGTGGAGGAGGGTATATAATGTATATAGAGGGAGGGCTGGAGGAGGGTATATAATGTATATAGAGGAGGAGTGGAGGAGGGTATATAATGTATATAGAGGGAGGGCTGGAGGAGTGTATATAATGTATATAGAGGATGGTATATAGTATAGTATTCAATGTATATAGAGGGAGGAGTGGAGGAGGGTATATAATGTATATAGAGGAGGCTGGAGGAGGGTATATAAGTATATAGCAGAGTGGAGGAGGGTATATAAAGTATATAGCTGGAGGAGGGTATATAATGTATATAGCGGGAGGGCTGGAGGAGGGTATATAATGCATATAGCTGGAGGAGGGTATATAATGTATATATCGGGAGGGCTGGAGGGTATATAGTGTATACAGGAGGACTGGAGGAGGGTATATAATGTATATAGCGGGAGGGCTGGAGGAGGGTATATAATGTATATAGCTGGAGGAGGGTATATAATGTATATAGCGGGAGGGCTGGAGGAGGGTATATAATGTATATAGCGGGAGGGCTGGAGGAGGGTATATAATGCATATAGCTGGAGGAGGGTATATAATGTATATATCGGGAGGGCTGGAGGGTATATAGTGTATACAGGAGGACTGGAGGAGGGTATAGCAATGATACCCTTCTCCAGTCCTCCCTATATATACACACTATAGACCCCCCTCTATATACATTAGTTATACTGATGCCCTCAGCTGGTTCTCTGATGCCATTTTGTCTCAGACTAACCTGCACGGCTTATTGTGCAGTCCTGGACATAGCCGGCCTTATCTATGTGCGACCTGTGCGGTCGCACAGGGCGCCGGCCGCCAGACTATTGAGGGGGCGCCGTCAGGAATAGGATCAGCTGCTGCCATGCTGCGCCCCTGTGCCGTGGTGTCCAGCGCTGCTGTATGCGCATGGGCGCGCGCATACAGCTCTTCCTGTAGCAGCGTGACCTCTGGCAAAGGCGCCGATGACGTCATTCATCGGCGACTGTGAGCGGAGATGTCGGCCCGGAGGCTCTGCGCGGAAGTGTAGGTAAGCATTTGTAGTATTTGTTTTGTTTCCTTTCTTTCTTTTTTTAATTCTGGCACTAATGGGAATGAATGGAGGGGGGGTGTTACTGACACTAATAAGAATGAATGAAGGGGGGATGTTACTGACACTAATAAGAATGAATGGAGAGGGATGTTACTGGCCTAATGGGAATTGAATGGTGGGGGGGGGGATGTAACTGGCACTAATGGGAATGAATGGAGGGGGATGTTACTGGCCTAATGGGAATGAATGGAGGGGGATGTTACTGGCCTAATGGGAATGAATGGAGGGGGGGGGTGTTACTGGCCTAATGGGAATGAATGGAGGGGGGATGTTACTGGCCTAATGGGAATGAATGGAGGGGGGGGGTGTTACTGGCCTAATGGGAATGAATGGAGGGGGGGATGTAACTGGCACTAATGGGAATGAATGAAGGGGGGGGATGTAACCGGGCCTAATGGGAATGAATGGCGGGGGGTGTTACTGGCACTAATGGGAATGACATACTTGCCTACCAGTGTGTATATGTGTGGCGGGGTATTATTGAAGTTTTGGGGGCTATAGCTGAGGAGATTGTGTAGAGGTGATCAGGATGCTGGAAATGCAGATTCTAAGATGTTTGTCTGACAGATGCTGAAGAGGCGACTCATGGCTGGGAGAAGTTGACATGGAGGTCTGAACCGAATGGAAAACAAAAGGAAAGACTGAATAGAGAAGATGTCTTCTGGAGTCACTGCATGTAACGGTAATCAATTACACTGTACCGCCTGTAGAGCTGATATCTATCTCTATACAGTATGTTCACTGTATGGGGTGATGTGGGTCTGTGTTTATTGTGTTCTCTATAATGACAGTATGGTGGTATTATTCAGTCATTGTGTTAGTAATATTTACTAAGGCTGTATTATTTGTCCCTTGTATACTAATATAATTGGTAATATTGGGTAATATATACTGTTTATATTCAGTGACAGTAGTGGAGTTAGTAATGGTAGTCATGGTGTTGTTCTAATATACAGGCCTGATATTTAAGTCTTTGTTTTGTTTGTGTCTCAAAAACTTTTTTGTTACTCGCATAAATCTGAAACTTTATCTTACTATGAGAAACTATCATTTCTGAACCCATAGGCCTTGTCTTCTTCTGTGAGGTGGTTTTGAGATTACTTTTCGTAGTCAGATGCTATTACTATCCCTGTTCTAATTTCTTTCTTTCACTCTCTGTTATTTGTTTGTGGAAGCGGAGAAAATACTCCTTCTTTTCATCCCTCTGCGATCACTAAAGTGCATTGTCCTGAAGGCTTGAACTTTGCAGGGTCTCATATGTGTCTTACTTTCTTCCCCTTTAAGTAGCATTAATGGCTATCAGTATACAATTTTTCAAAATGGATTATGTCATAAAGAATACATTCTACTGTATTCGTACTGAATCATCAAGGACATGGACACACTGAATTTATGATACGGGACCGCCAGAAATATTTTCAGTACTTATCACATCAGATGGACAAAGAATCGCTCAGGAATTATCACACCGTTTGGCTATGGACACCCAGTATTTTTAGGATGACCAGGGACATTCCCAGTACTATTGAATCACTGATGACATGGAAGCTCATAGTAATTATCACAGTGGATGGCCAGGAGGAACCTGGACACTTTCTGTACTTACATCACATTGGATCTCAAGGGACAGGGAAACGGTCAGTACTTAAAACATTGGGTCACCAGGGAGACTCTCAGTACTCAATACTTATCATATTGGATCAAGAATTAGAGGGAAATTCTCAGTACTTATATCAGAACATTGGAAATGGGAAGTCATGGACATACTTAGTATTTTGTTAAATGTTTTTACCCGGAAATGTGGAAACACTTAGGCCCCTTTCACACGAGCGTGTCCGGATTTGGTCCGGATGCGTTCAGGAAAATCCGCACGCATCCGCACCAAATCCGCACGCAATTGCAGTCAGTTTTGACTGCGATTGCGTATGTTCTTTCAGTTTTTTCCACGCGGGTGCTGAACGTTTTGATGCGTTTATCACGCGCGTGCGAAAAAAATGAATGTTTACAAACAACATCTCTAAGCAACCATGCGTTAAAACCGCATTGCACTCGCACTTGTGTGCGGATGCAATGCGATTTTCACGCAGACCCATTCACTTCAATGGGGCCAGTTCTGCGTGAAAAACGCAGAATATAGAACATGCTGCGTTTTTCACGCAACGCAGAAGTGATGCGTGAAAAACATCGCTCATGTACACAGACCCATTGAAATGAATGGGTCAGGATTCAGTGCGGGTGCAATGCGTTCGCATCACGCATTGCACCCGCGCGGAAACATCGCCCGTGTGAAAGGGGCCTTAGGGGGAGATGTACGAAGGACCAGTGTTTTTCATGCCATTCTTAAGTGAAATCCGCTGCCCGTCCAGCTAGGCAGATTTACTAACAGGCATAAGCCTCCTCATATATCTGCCTGTGCAGAATTTCCCCTCTTTAAAGTGGCTTCAGGTCTATTCCACCACGGAGGTGGTATAGGTTTGCCCTACAATATAGGCTACAGAAATTGCATAGACTGTAGTAAATCTGGCTTGAGCTGAGGCCACACTAATTAGTACACCAAGCCACAACCACTTTTTCAGAAGTGGAATGGCCGGTGCAGAAACAGCAAAAATGAGCAAGTTCTTGAGGAAACTAGTGACTGCTCAGAAATTAGCTTATTTTTGTAAGCCAGAAAACATGCATACAGGGATGATAAATCCCTCCCTCAGCGTTTATCACACTGGAATGCTGGGAACATGGATGTATTCGGTATCTCTTATATTGGATGAGTTGGGACAACCCCTCTAAAGTTACAGTGTGTATTTTACATAGACTGTTTATGGCAGTCCTGTATATGAAAACTGTCTTCTGTCATCCTAGATGACGTTGGAATAAAATGCTTTTTTACAGCAGCTTCAGTCAGTGCTGGGCTCCCGCTGTCATCTAGAGCACTATATCACTGCAGCATGTGCGGGTCTCTTCATGTCCCTGCAGTGCTGCATGCTGCGCTGAGGCAGCTCTTCTGTAGGATAATCGATGTGATATTTTTAATAAATGAATATAGTCGAGTTGTAAAAGGGCAAATTACTCAATTTAATTTGATTAATCATGCAGTCCTACCCATCATGCAACCAAGGATCGCTGTGCAGCAGTTCCATCACTGAACTGCATGGGGTTGCAGTGACTCGCAAGTTGCCACAACTTAAGAATCATAAGAAATCCAGCAATGTTCTTTTTGCAATTCTGGGGTCCCAGTCATGACACTGTGATGCCACTCAGTTCAACGGCTATACAGCACAGTGGTCATTGTGGTCAAGTTCTCCATGAAGCCCCAGCCATACAACGCCTTTAAGGTAGAGCTGGGCGATATGGCCAAAAAAAAAATCTCGATTTTTTTTTTTTTTAATTTTTTTTAAATTTTGGACGATTCACGATTTAAATCTCGATTTTCTTATGTTATTAAAAATATAATAATATCGCTAAGCATGGACCTGTACATTCTAGACACATGGGGAGATTTATCAAACTGGTGCAAATGAAAAGTGGTTTAGTTGCCCATAGCAACCAATCAGATTCTACTTTTCATTTTCCAAAGGCGATCTGAAAAATTAAAGGTGGAATTTGATAGGTTACTATTAGGCCCCTTTCACACGGGCGAGATTTCCGCGCGGGTGCAATGCGTAAAGCGAACGCATTGCACCCGCACTGAATCCTGACCCATTCATTTTAATGGGGCTTTTCACATGAGCGGTTTTTTTTCACGCATCACTTCTGCGTTACGTGAAAAACGCAGCATGTTCTATATTCTGCGTTTTTCACGCAGCCCTGGCTCCATAGAAATGAATGGGGGTGCGTTAAAAACGCAACGCATGCAATCCGCGCGTTTTTAACGCAACGCATCCTGAACAAATCCGCGATGCTCATGTGAAAGAGGCCTAAGGAATGAAACATCCAAAGTCGATTCGCATCAAACTTTGTTAGAATACTGTACGGAGCGCTAGAATGTATTGGCTCCTATGAGCTGAAGACTTTGGGTAATATCTTCAGAAATTAATTTCTACTGTTAAAAACCTTTTACCGAACTTGGGTTCGGTTCCACTTGGAACCAAACCCGAGTTCAGTAAAAGGTTTTTTACAGTAGAAATTAATTTCTGAAGCTATTACCCAAAGTCTCACGAGACTTAGTAAATAACTTCGCCTCATAGGAGCCAATAACGTACTGAGCGTTCGCTCCATACAGTATTCAAATGAAGTTTTATGCGAATCGACTTCGGATGTTTCATCCGAAGTCGATTCGCTCATCCCTAGTTGCTATGGGCAACTGAGGCAGTTTTCCTTTGCACCACTTTGATAAATCTCCCCCACAGTCTTGAAACTGCAAGGCAAAAATCCTCAGCCGCATTAAAAACAATGGGACGCAGTCCTCAGTCTGAACATACTCTAACAATATAAACTTTCAGAGTGGCTAGTGACAACCGTGCCCTCTCTGCTACAGACAGCCTAGTGCCACTCTCCTGCCTCTCACCTGACAGCTTGCAGTGTCAGAGGAAAGTGCTCATTCAATATTCATGACTAAACTAACATCTTAGCTCGTATTATTTATTCACAGACGTGAAAACAATCGCCACTTTCCGAGCGCCTACACCGCACCACTCAGCGGTGACAAGAAGAGCTTCCCAGACTTGCCCGGCCACGTGACGTCACGGCCCCAACGCTTTTTTCTAATTGGTTGTTCATTCCCAAGCTGATTGGATGCAACGCATTCCAATAGCCCCGCCCCCTTAGTCAGCTGTATACTGAGAGGGCAGAGTAGTATAGTTCCGTGTTGGTGAGAGTTCTGGCAGTAGTGAGACCAGCAGTTTGACCGGCAACATATATCAGGCACAGTGAGCCTTTTACTGGGGCCTCATCATGGCTCTTCTTCTCCAGCACCAGTTCAAGCCATTACCTGCCGATAAGCAGATAGACACTTGCAGTTTCTTGGATTCTGTCTCTCACCTGCCTGCATTTTTCGGTAAGTGTTAGTCCTTGCTGAAATCTTAAAACTTCCTCACCTTTGTCAGAGATATTAGGTTGACTTAAATGATTTCTCTATCGACCTCTGTTTTTCCTGTCCTCTGACAGGTGTGGTTAACATCCCTTGTTTCCTGGGGAAAGATTATATTTGCTGCATTAATACACCTTTTACTAGATTAATATATTTCTTACTAAATGTTTTTTTAAAGATGTCAGAATTCTGGAATATTAAAGTCATATTAAAGTAATAATAATAATTGACCCCATATTAATAATATGCCATGAGACAGAACTGTGGGATGTTATAGTAGATATAGTATTCATCTATTGCACTTGTATATTGCTTTCCTAGCAATGTATTTTAATAAACTTACAGGAAATTTCAACTTCCCAAAAGTCCCCTCTAGACGAGCTATGTTAACGGGAACCTGTCATCAGATATGTAACACTTTTTCCGTATTTTTTAAAATATTTTTAGTATTTTGCAGAAAATCACATTTTGAAAAAGTTGCTGACTTGACCGAAACGCTTAGGCTACTTTCACACTAGCGTTGTTTTATTCCGGTATAGAGCTCCGTCATAGGGACTCAATACCGGAAGAAAACGCTTCAGTTTTGTCCCCATTAATTGTCAATGGGGACAAAACTGAACTGAAGACAACGGAAGCTCCTGAAAGCATTCCGTTCAGTCTTCAGACCGGAGAACAAACCGCAGCATGCTGCGGTTTTCTCTCCGGTCCAGGCATCCGCACCAAGACGGATCTGGAATGACCCCCAATGCAAGTCAATGGGGACGGATCCGTTTGCTGTGACACACTAGTAAACGGATCCGTCCCCCATTGACTTTCAATGGAGTTAATTCCGGATCCATTTAAAAGATGTTAAAGATAATACAACCGGATCCGTTCATTATGGATCCACAAGGTTGTATTATCACTACAGATCCGGCGGGCCCCTTCACCCGCCGGATCTGTAGTAAAGGCTAGTGTGAAAGTAGCCTTAACCTGAAGTCACTAGGGCTTGACAGATACAGAAGCATCACACACAATAAGTTTAATGCAGTAATTTGTGTTCATAGTAGGGTGCATATTAGGACAAGTGAGGGGAATTAGGAGTCGCTGCTCATATCCACGATTTCAGAGGTGCAAGTGATGACATGGACTAGCTGGAGGGATGTCAATCAGAGATAGAGGGGCGCAGGAGCAGATTGGGAACTTAAAGTGGCCCTGGAAAAAAAACTAAAAGTGGCCCCATGTTGTAGGTGTTGGCCTGCAATACTTTAGTGCAGCGCAGAATACGACCCCAGCAGAACCAAATACCTCAGGACAGCACCACAGTATTCCGCTGTATCACTATCATGAGGACAGTAATACAGTTGAGTTCAGGAGGGCACCTGTGGCCACTGAGCATCAGATCATTATGTACTTGGCCTGTGACCATCAAGAGGGTTTGAGTGGCCCCCTGGGCATTGGCTGAGAAATTTCCCTGCAGGGTCTATGGCCAATCTGCCCCTGGAGGCATTGACTTTAGACCTGTCACCCCCTGACACGCCTGTTTTAATAGCTTCATGCATTCCCCATGTGATAACAATTCTGGAGCATCTATTCTTATGGCTCTAAGTTGTGCCATTCCTTTATTATTTCTACTAGAAGTTATGAATGAATTGCTAGCAGTCTGCAGTAAGGGTACAGAGGGGTAGTAACCAGTTGGGGTGTGTACCTGCACAGTCTGAAAATGGCAGCACTGATTGGATAGAGTGAGTCTGTGCAGGTACAGTCCAACATGTTTCCACCCCTCTGTACCCTTACTGCAGACTGCTAGCAATTAATTCATAACTTCTAGTAGAAATAATAAAGGAATGGCACAACTTAGAGCCATAAGAATAGATGCTCCAGAATTGTTATTACATGGGGAACGCATGAAGCAATTAAAACAGGCATGTCAGGAGTGGTGACGGGTCCTCTTTAAAACTCGGATACTGGCCAAGAGCCTGATGCCATTTATTGTTTTTATTTTTACTCCTTCAGAAAGTCCTATCCTTCTCGCAAAACTAGGACATGAAACGGACGTGCAGATGCGGGCATCACGCGGTGTCCTGTCCGCATCTTTTGCAGCCTCATTGAGATGAATGGGACCAAAACTACGGTTGTGTGCATGAGCCTTATACGGAGGCAATGATATTTTTATTCTCATGAATTCATAGGGAATTTTCCCCTCGAAGCGTTGCTTTTAAAGGCGTTATCTGGGCTTTGGCTATTGATGACCTATCCTCAGGATAGGTCATCTATATGTTTGATTGGCGGGGTCTGACTCCCGGCACCTGCTGATCAGCTGTATGAGGAGACAGTGCTTGCATCCCGTGTCCCGTCTTCTCAGACAGATGATCAGCGGGATGCCAGGTGACGGACTCCCGCTGATCTGATCTTGATGACCTATCCTGAGGATAGGTCATCAGTAGTAAAAGCCCAGACAATAATGGAGAATGCAGGGCCTCATGGAGTAAAGCCTTATTCACACGTCCGTGCTCAAATCCGTGAGCAGTGAGGCATCCGTGAAGCTGTCCGTGAAGGATCCTTGTTGGGTCCGTGTTTTGCCATCCATGTTGCATCCGTGTTTCACTGACACTGAACAGCTGAAAAATAATTTTCAAAGCATTTCTTCTTAATGATCCGTGAAACACTGATGCAACACGGATGACATCCATGAGGGATCCATGGTTTTCACGGACTCATTGACTATAATGGGCGTGAGGGATCCGGGAACACGGATCAAGATAGGACATGCATCCGTGCTAAAAACACGGACCGTGCTAAAACACTGATGTCTGAATAGACACATTAAAATGAATGGGGACGTGTGCTGTCCACGGAGAACACATACAGAACACGTCCATGAAACACTGACGTGTGAATGAGGCTTAACTGTGAGTCTATAATATGGAACCATAAGGACTGGCATGTGCACAAACCATTGGGTAGATATGCTTAGTTTTTGAGGACCACATGTATCTTAAAACAAACAGTAGATTTCAAGTTGTATAGGTCTTGCAAAAAGCAGGGGCAGAGCCGAAGGGATCTCTTCTCTGACGTGGGCCATTTTGATTTTTGACAAGCCTGATACAGATTCTCCAGGGAGTGATAATATGCATGCAGCCCAAAAAGTGATTATTTAGTAACTAAAGGTGGGTTTACCTCCACAGTACGACAAGGAATCACTATTGTGATCCCTCGTCCTCATACAGCTGCATTGTTTCTGGGCAGCAGATCACTATTTAGCCCACGCAATCTGCTGCCCAGAAATGATAATTTAGGTGCCTGCAGGGACGATGGGGTCACCATTGGGAGATCGGCTGCACCTTTACATGGGCAGATTGTTGGTTATTCCTTCCCAATAATCTGCAGGTGTAAATCCACCTTAATATCTTAATCAAAATCAGGATACGCGTTATGGCAGATTTATACAAATATGTGCAAGTTAAGGGTGAGATTTTGAGATTTTAAGAAATATTATCCATACACAATGCGGATTTTAAATTTATGCTGTAGATATCCACTGCGGATGTTACCTTTTGCAGTGCACAGGGTGAAAATCGCAACAAATGTGCACCAAAATCCGCAGCAGAAATCTGCTACATGTGCCTGTACTCTAAAATGATTTTGCCTAGGTTGACCAATCGGATTCCATGTTTCATTTATTTTAGACTTTTTAGAACATTAAAGCAGGAACTTGACTGGTTGCTGTGCTATCTCCTCCATGTTCCCTTTGCACTGGTTTCTATAAGTGTCGTCCATTGTGACCTTTGTTATAATACAGTCACACCAACACCCGACCCAACCTGTCTCCTCACAATGTAGCACATGTCGAAAGGGCTGAGCAAATACCGAGTAATTGCATAGGTGCGTAGATTTGTATTTGAGTCACAAAGGGCAGTCTAAACTGTTCATACAGGATAATGGAGCCATTAATGAACCCTTAATACAATTAACATTTTTTTTACAATGATGTTGACTTTATAAACTGCACAAGTTTTTTTTCTGTCTCAGTTTCACTATTGACGTCCATTTATTTATCTGCGTATACCTTCTAAGGGTGGATTCACACACGTTTTTAGTGGCATCTTTCAGGATTTTTTATTTTTTTTTATTCTTTTCTGAGTAGTTCCTCTAACAAGAAAATACTCAGATGCAGACACAATCATTTTCTGCTTATACAATTAAATATATAGTGCGTTCTAGGATGTGTATTTCTAATGAGGGGTAATTCATGATTACTATGTAATAAAAAGTTAAAGGGAGTCTGTCGCCTTATTTTCACTAATATAACGAAGAGCAGTGCCCCATAGAAGATTGCATACACATCCCAGACATACCTGTGTGCAGTTTGTATCTTTTTTCCATGTCCAGGAAAAGCCCTTTTATTCTGCTGGAAAACAGCTCCCAAGTGCCCGGCTCTGCTGCTGCAAGTGCCCAAAGCAAACCAGACTGAAGAGGGGAGGGCTGCTTTAGCTGCTCATATCTTCGAATTGGTAGCAGATAGAAAAATGGACCTTCTTTGAAAGCTGGCATTCCAAGCTTTCAAATGATACCAGAATCACAGCATTATATCCAGTATCAGAAGATATAGCTGTTATAAATCGAGTCCGTAGAGAAAGCTGTTTTTACTTTCACTTTTAGCTGGGCATTTGAGAGCTGTTTTCCAGCAAAATAAAAGTGCTTTTCCTGGAAATGTAATACAGACACACAGTGCACACAGGTATGTCTGGGGTGTGTCTGCAATCTTCTGTGGGGCACTGCTGTTAGTTATATAGGTGAAAATGAGGTGACGACTCCCTTTAAAGGGATTCTCTGGGCATATTAGACAATCTGTCCACGTCCTGCCCTGTTGTGGGAAGACCATTTGGTCAGTACTTAGCCCTCCATCATTGGGCCACCAATTCCGCCTTCTCTACTGTAGTCACGTTGGCTGTGGGATCTTCCATTCAGGTCCTGACAGGATGTTTTCACAAGTCTTCTCATGGACCAGTTGTCCAGGTTTTTTTTTTTTTTTTTAATTTGCCCCCCAGCCAGCAGTATCTGCGGTACCTGTGGAGAAAGCTATACTCACATGCTGTGTTCCAGGTCCTAGGCTCTCCTCACTGGACTTTAGGTCCCTGTCTGTCAATGTTCACATGGACCTGCTCCCCTCCAGCCACTGGCCTCAGAGTTGAGAAAAAAACTCCCTGGCTGTGACGCTCTCCACTGTGATTGGATCGTGGCACAGCCAGGGAGAAGGAGAAACCCTGGCGTCTCTTCCTCCCTGTTCCGATGCTCAGTATTAGCATACTGAGCGCGAAAAATACAGGGGAGCCCAGCGTGGCGTCGGAGCGCTATTTTGAAAAACCTGGCAGGGTGGCAGCATCAGTAAAGGTATTTATCTACACTAACTTAAAAGCTTGAAAGGTCCTCTTTAAACCTCCTCAAATTGGCAAAGTATAACTATACTATACAGCACAACCAGGTAAACTGGCAACATATTTCCTGAAAAATCGAGCACACTGAGGATGACTATGATGTTGTGCTGGTTCTATCATAGATTGTCTGTTTTTGGTGCTTCTGTTTTTTTTTCCTGACCTCATTTGTTTGCCTAATACCAGTTTTACATCAGTCAAATGACAAAAAATGTAGATTTCTAGAATTCCATCAGTCTACCGAGAAACATAAAAAGTTCTGACATATGTACAGTCCACATTACAGTCCATTCCTCCATCTTTAGTCTTTGCCTTCTAAATTCTGATTGTTTTAAACGACAGCTCCGATCATCAGATGTAGCTTTCGTCAGATGACAAGCCCTTCTATTGTATGCGTGTATTTCTCTCGATGTGGAACAATGCTTTGTCACAGGGCAGGAATGAATGGCATTTCTGTATTTCATGCATTACTGTGGACATATGCACAGCTTGCCTGATTTCTTTCCCTTCCCTTAAAATCTATATGGATAGGGTTTGAATTTAAGATATATGAGATAAAACCTCTGGAAAGGATAAAATGAATTCCAATTTTAACTAGGAACCTTTTTAGGGTGCCTTCACAAGTGGCTGAAAAATCTAGCAGAGAATATACTCCACATAAAGACTTCCCCCATGTTATCCTGTGGGGTTGAAAGGTGTCCTTGCCCTGTGTTCCTTGGCGGAATAACATTCTGTAGTTTAAGGCCGTGCTCACATTTCCATGTCCATTTGACGTCCATGGAAAATCCTGATGTCCATGATGAATCTGTGTTTGTTCTGTTTTTTGCCCTCTGTGTGTCATCCGTATTCCACGGACACTGCTCAGCTGAAAATTAATTTCCAGAGCATCTCCTACCATTGGTCCATGAAACAACGCCATTCGTGTTGTCAGTCGTTTTTCATGAACCCATATACTTCAGTGGGCGTATATGGTCTGCATTATGGAAGAAAACCATTGATCTGTGAACAAGCACATTAAAATCAATGGGTACATGTGCTGTCTGTGGAAGGCCTAAATAATAATGTGCCATGGTTTTTATGAAGCAGAATGACTACATAATATGGATGAGTAAATCGATTCATATCATTAGTAAGATATCTTCACCTATGGTGGACAGCCCCTCAAGGGTGATGAAGCGCCTCCCTGTATTTGATTGACAGGGTCAGACATCCATCCTCGCCCTGTCAATCTCCAGGCAGTGAAGCGCAAATTCAACTTTGAAAGGAAAGCGCCACATGAGCGATTGCTGCTTCTGAAGCTGAGTGTGAGCTTTGGTGTCTACACCACTGCTTGGTGCTGCAGGGAGGAGATTGACAGGGCCGGGCAGGATGTCCAGCCCTATAAATGAAACGGCGGGTGGGCGCTTCTTCGCCTGTGGGGACAGCCTTGCTAAGGAGACGAGTCAATTCGCTCATCCCTACGCCATTCATTTCAATGGGGGATATAATCCATACAGAAATCTGCATCAAAATTCACATAGAAATCTGTATCCTAATCCATACATAAAAATGTGCGGTTCATTGTAAAAATCCACACTTGTGTGGATTCTGGCAGATTATTCTGCCACGTGTGAAGGCACAGTTACATACACAGAGCTTTGAGTCACCTAACTATTCACTACATGATTAATCTAAATGAATTCTTTACTGCTGCTTATGTGTTTAATGACTTATTGGTGATGTACATTAAATGACATGTAAATTACTAATAGTACATTTACCAAAAATGCTACACTGAAATAACCAGTCGTTAAACAGGTAGTGCTAGGATATGCTCAGTAATCAGAAAATTGGACTTGGCAACTTGAAATTGTAATGATGATATATTACAACAGCCCTGCTGTAGAAGGAAGGTCTAGAACACTGCTACAAAATTAACACGTATGTCCAGTGACCAAAACTGTTTAGGATCTTTAGTGCATAAATTAAAATTTCTAATCAAGAATTAAAATATGACTGCTCTGTTTATTCACTTGGTTGGATACTTAATTGCAATAGTTAATGCTAGTTTTTAAAGTCGGGTGATTACAGCAGCCTTGGCACTTGCGTTAAAGGGAACCTGTCATCACCTTTATGGTGACCTCACTGCGGGCAATATAAAATAGTGACAGAAATGCTGATTTCAGCGGTGTGTCACTCATGAGCTAAAAGTAAGTGGTTGCTGAGAACCAGCATCATAATCATTGTAGTTTAGGCCTTGAAAAGAGTCAAATCTACCTGAGAAGAGTCATGGTTATTCCTAATCTCCTGCACTCCCACCTATCTGCTCATGATTGGCAGTTCCCTCCTAGAGAGAAAGAGAGAAAACTAAGTAGAAGACTGTCAGTCATCAGCAGGTGGGCAGGGAGAGCAGGAATTCATGAATAACCAGGACTCTTCTCAGGTGGCCGGGTATCTTTTCCAGGCCCAGTCTGCAATGATTGTGATGTTGGTTCTCGGCAAACTCTTACTTTTATCTTATAAATGACAGACCGCTGAAATCAACTCACCTGTCTCTACTTTATTCTGCCGTTAGTATGGGTAGTATAAAGGTGATGACAGGTTCCCTTTAAGGGTCTCCTTATCCCACTAATTTTGTATTGATTGCACACTCCCTTCACTTTATTATGCATCAAACTTTGAGGCTAGGTTTACATGGTCAGATTTTTTTTATGCAGTTTTGAAGCCAAAATAGGGTGCCGATCATAAAGAGAAAGTAAGAACGAAGGACAGGCGCTTTACACGCAGCAGAGTTTGCAGACATTTCTCCAACTGAAAATATGTTCCATTCATCTGAATGCGGTTGCTTTGGTGGCAAGAACATTGATTTCTGTAAGACTTTTTTAACCCCTTCGCGCCCGGAGCTTTTTTCGGTTCTGCATTTTCGTTTTGCGCTCCCTGCCTTCAAACAGCCATAACTCTTTTATTTTTCTGTTCACATAGCTGTATGAGGGCTTGTTTTTTGCGGGACAAGTTGTACTTTCCAACGCCACCATTTAATATTGCATACGGTGCAGTGGGAAGCGGGAAAAAAATTCCAAACCGGGTGAAATTGCAAAGAAAACGCTATTCCGCTACAGTTCTACGGGTTTCTTATTTACAGCGTTCGATGTGCATTAAAACTGATCCGTTACTTTCATTCTACTGGTCAGTACGAATCCGGCAATACCTAATATGTATAGTTTTTCCTGCGTTTTCATAGTGATAAACTAATTAGAAAGTTGCCTTTTTTTTTTTTTTTTTTTCTTTGTCAAATCTTGACCCCTATAACTTTTTGGTATTTATGTGTACAGAGCTGTATGGGGGCTCATTTTTTGCGGGACGATCTGAAGTTTTTATTGATACCATTCTGGGGTGTGTATGACTTTTTGATCACTTTTTATTTAATTTTTTTTAGAAAAAAAAAGCGACAAAAAACGGCAAATCGCCATTTGGACGCTTTTTTCCGCCACACAATTCGCCGTATTGGAATTTTTTTTTTATATTTTAAAAGTACGGGCGTTTTCGGTCACGGTGATACCCATGATGTCTATATTTATTGTTATTTAGGTATTTATTTTTTACTTATACGGAAAGGGGGGTGATTTGAACTTTTACATCTTTTTTATTTTTTATATATTTTTTAACATTTTTTTTTTAATTTTTTTTGTACTATTAGAAAGCTCAAATATGGGCTTATATATTGTGGCTTTTTTTTTTTTCTTTATGAGCAATTCTGGGTTTTATAGACTCAGAAAGCCATGAATTGCTCATTTCTTATCCTGGCCTGCCATCTAGTGGCCAGAATAAGAATTGCAGTTTGAAAACTGTAATCCTCACCAGCGAGGATTACAGTTTTCATATGGTGTACAGACACCCCGATTGGCCACACGGGGTGTCTGTACACCACCCGGAAGCGAACGCTTCCGGGTTTAGACGCAACTAGATGCCGTGATCACGTGTGATCACGGCATCTAGTCAACCCGGAAGATGCCGCCGATGTAGTAGGTAGCGGCAAGTCTCTGCTGTTAGAAACAGCAGAGACTTGCCGGCCATGACGCCCGCCGCACCCGCGAGCGGGCGCCATGTGCCCGCATCGCCCCAGCGCCGTACATGTACGGCGCTGGGGGTGAAGGGGTTAAAGTGAATGAAAGGGACTTGCAGAAATTTCTGATGCATGTAAAGGCCCATACTTTCTTAACTGATTTTTTTTTTTTTTTTTTTTTTTTTTTTTTGTGCACCCCTCATTTTGGCTTCAAAAACTGCATCAGAAAATCTGAATGTGTAAACTCAGGCTAATTACTGAAGCCATTTACTTCCTCCCTGCTAATGTTGAGTACAGCAGCCTAAGTACAGTGTGTAGGGTATACAAATGAAAACAATTAGGCCTCCTTCATGCACAAATTTTGCTCCGACAGTTAACTGTTAAAAAAAAAGTCATAAAAACTGCTAGATGTTGTGTTTTGTTTTTTTTCTGGAGATGATAAAGCAGCATTTGCTCAAAAGTTGATGCATCTATTGATAAACTGCTTTGCTGGTGTGAATTGTAAACTGTACTGTAAAGGCGGGTTTACACTGGCCGAGGAGCAGCTGATTGTTGGGAAAGAAGCGTTCCTTCCCGACAGTCGGCTGCTCGTTCAGTGAAGGAGATCACTGTATTTATATGCAGTGATCTCCTTCACAGTATGAGGACGAGGGATGGCTATTGTCATCGTTCTTCCTGCTAAAGCTGCACTGTTTCTGGGCAGTGGATGGCTGTTTAAATGGCGCGATCTGCTGCCCAGAAACTATAATTGGTGTGCCTGCATGAATGAAGGGATCACCCGATTTTGCTTGTTCATCGGGTGATCGGTGGCACATTTAGATGGGCAGATTGTCAGGAACATTAGTCTCCGATAAATCTGCCCCACAATTGGGCAGTGTAAATCCACTTTTATTCGGTACTATTAGGCTACTTTCACACTAGCATTTTAAAATTCCAGGCATCCGCACCAAGACGGATCCGGAATGACCCCCAATGCAAGTCAATGGGGGTGGATCCGTCTGGTGTGACCATAATGGTAACCGGATCCGCCCTCCATTGACTTTCAATGGAGTTCATGACGGATTCGGCTACACATACAGACATAGACATACACATAAACATACACACACATATACACATACATACTTACATGCACCCCGGCAGGTCTTCAGAGCGTCGGAGGGACAGGACGGCGCGCACAGGTGACGATTCCACCAGGCGCCCAGCAGAGGGCGCTGTGGGGAATCGTCACCTGTGCGAGCCGTCCTGCTTCTCCGTCGCTCTGAAGACCTGCCGGGAGCATGTAAGTATGTATGTGTATTTGTCTGTCTATATGTGTGTGTATGTTTATGTTTATGTGTATGTATGTACTGTGTGACATGTGTGGGGCCGGAGCGCGGTTCCGGCTCCACACATGTCACTGCAGCAGGCCTGATCTGGCAGCACCCTTCACCTGCCGGATCAGGCCTGCCGCTAGTGTGAAAGTAGCCTAAGGCCTCTCACACACGACCGTGTTTCATGGCCCGATACGGGCCGTGAAAGCCCGGCATGTGCTCCCCCAGAGGACGGGAGCGCACGGCGTCATTGGTTGCTATGACGCCGTGCACTTCCTGAGGCAGCCGCCGTACAGTGAAAGAGTACGAGCGTGTACAGTGTTTCACTGTACAGCGGCGGCCTCAGGAAGCGCACGGCGTCATAGCAACCAATGACGCCGTGCGCTCCCGTCCTCTGGGGGAGCACAGGCCGGGCTTTCACGGCCCGTATCGGGCCGTGAAACACGGTCGTGTGTGAGAGGCCTTAACTGGATGTTTTGTAAGGAGCACTAATTACGTGTACTCATTAACAAAAGCTTGTTGTCCACTGCAGACGTAAGTGTCCTGTCCACAGCTGGTACTATGCTTTGTTTTACATGTTGTAAATCTTGCAAAAGAATACATGTAATACATAAGCCCAACAGTCATAAAAATGTTATATATGCACACATGGGGCAAATATACTAAACCTAGACTGTCTAGACCTGCACCAGATTTATCACACCGGCTCATAATGGCTGATAAATGTAGTGCTGAGATAGACTCTATACTGGAACTTTTGTGTGGATTTATATGCATATCTGCACTTAAATCCGCAGTTTCTAATTGCAGATTTTGGTGCAGATTAGATGAGGTTTTGCTGCAGATCTCATCCTTCCATTGAGAAGGGTAAAATCTGCAGCTAATGGCTCATGCACACAAACGTGTGCCAGCTGGGCCCGTGCTGCGGATCGCAAATTGCGGGCTGCAATGCATGGGCACCAACCATGAATGGGTGCACGCGGCCGGTGCCGTGTATTGCAGACCCACCGTATGCAGGCTGCAATACGGCCACGGCAGGGCAACGGCCATGTGCATGAGCCCTAAAACTGCAAACCTGATTGACATGCTGCAGATTTTTAAATCTGCAGTCCTCCAGGTCCGTTTCCACCTGTTTCTACGGAAACAATCTGTAAAATGTACATTAGATTTTTGTAATCTTTGCTGGTAATGTAGCGTGTGAAGATGGCGTAGTCGCCTCCAAGATCGGTTTCAAAGTAAGCATACTGCCATGTAAGACGGGTGCCTCAAAATCTAACCACACCTTTCTTCTGAAAATCCAGCCCTCTATTCCTGAGAAATGCAGCTTTTTATTTTTATTCACATAAGGCGCATTATGGTCAGGGCCAATGTTTGGTGTACCTTTTGCTCTGGCATCGTTCTGGTTAGGCTAGTTTCACATCTGCGGTGTGTACGTTGTGTTTAATATTCATTAAAAAGCAATCTGCGGAAAGGGCATGAACAGAAAACCTAGATTACAAATGCCGTGTTAGGACTAATTAGAAATATGGCAGCTCCACTGGGAACCATTAGGAAGTAGAATACAGAGTGGTTTCCCTTGTGTACTTGTATAGACTTATTTATATGAGGATGATCTAATGTCTTTTCTAGGCATGAACACAATTTACAGCCAGCACCCTAATGTACAACCCTTACATGGTTTGCTTTGGCTTAAAGGGGTTTTCAGAGCTAATGATATTGATGGCCTGTGCTCAGGATAGGTCATCGTTATCAGATCGATGAGGTCCAGGCAAGATGACATTGCAAGAACTTGGGCCTGTCAAGTAAAGCCTCATTCACAAGTCCGTGCTCAAATCCGTGAGCAGGTGGTCAGCGAGGCTTTGTGAAGCTGTCCGTGAAAGATTAGTGTTGGGTCCGTGGGTCCGTTTTTTTGCTGTCCGTGTTGCATCCGTGTTTCACTGACACATCAGCTGAAAAATAATTTTCAAAGCATCTCTTCTTAATGATCCGTGAAACACGGATGGCATCCGTGGTTTTCACGGACCCATAGACTATAATGGGTGTGAGAGATCCGGGAACACGGATCAAGATAGGACATGCATCTGTGCTAAAAAAACTGAACCGCGGACCGTGATCAAACACTGATGTCTGAACACACACATTCGAATGAATGGGGACGTGTGCTGTCCGTGGAGAACACGTACAGCACACGTCCGGGAAACACTGACGTCTAAATAAGGCTTAAGAAGGAGGCCGAGGGACTGACAGAGGCTTGCGCCCACCATCGGTGCACCGAACTGCTCATTTGCATATGGAATAAATGATATTTTCTTCAGAATGAAGCATCAGTTCTCTGAGTGAAAACTATCATTACATTCAGCTGAACAAGCAATTCAAGTGAATTTCCTAGTGACTGATTCCATTTAAAGGGGTTGTCCAGGCCTTTTATATTAATGGCCTATCCATCAATATCTGACCAGTGGGGGTCCAGCACCCCACACTCCAGGCAATCAGCTGTTCGGGAACTGCTCTGGCACTGGAACTGCACAGCTCCATTCATGGTGTAGTAAATTTATGTGAGCGGGATCAGCGCTGCAGTGACCAGCTCTGTCCACTACACAATGGATGGCGCTGAATAGTCCTGGCACAAAATTTCTGCACTGAAGCTGCAAAAAAACAGCTGATTGTTGGGGTCCAACCCATCTGATATTGATGGCCTATCTTGAATTAATATTGCAGTCTATGGGAGATTCATTATTTTCCTATGGAGCCCTTCCACAGGCGGTGGCTATGGCACCTGCACAGCTTCTGAATGGGTGCCATGTTTAAACTGGGGGATAGGTCATCAATATCAAAAAGCTGGACTACCCCTTTTAAGAAAATTACACAATTTGAACCTCTCGAGTTTTTCAGTAGTTGAAAATATTCTGTTTAAAGGTCGCTCAGATAAGAGTGTGTCCATATTCTGCCGCCTTCTATGTTAACCACTGCTTGAGAGTCTGCTTTCAACCTGTCTTACATTAAGACAATGTAACCTTTAGGTCTCATTCACACTTCCGTTTTTTTTCACTGATATATGCTATCCACATATATGTACCCATTGATTTCAATGTGGCTGTTCACACGTTGGTGGTTTTTCACTGAAAAGAACATGGAGACATGCACTACTTTGGTCTGTGATGTGGACCAAACATGCCTATTGAATTCTATGGGGCGGTGAAAATCAAGTAACACAAAACAGATGGCATCCGTGTTTTGTCTTTTTTTTTTTTTTTTTTTTTTTCCATGAACCATTGGTAGGAGATGCTCTGGAAATTCATTTTCAGCTGAGCAGTGTCCTACGGGTAACACACAGAGGGCAAAATATGGACACTCAGCCCAAACACAGATTCTGCACAGATATCTTCACGGATGAAACGTGGATGGATTTTCTATGGATGTCAAACGGACATTGAACTGTGAACGAGGCTTAAGGCTGATTTAACAGGCGAAAGACGAAAGGGCACGCATACATAACCATGTATCCGTATAGCCATGGTAATTCCCATGGAGCATGGTGGACGCTGTTACAGGGAGATGAGGAAAACAGTATTTTTTTTTTTATTTGCTTTCTATATTTGGCCATGTAGATTATTTGTATTTTTTTTTCTTGCCATACATGAATGTATGTTTATGTATAAACGTTTACATTACTCC
The DNA here is from genome assembly GCA_900303285.1 of Rhinella marina. Classification (NCBI taxonomy): domain Eukaryota; kingdom Metazoa; phylum Chordata; class Amphibia; order Anura; family Bufonidae; genus Rhinella; species Rhinella marina. The sequence goes on along the minus strand of ONZH01022030.1, from coordinate 204,958 downwards.
TTGTTGTAGGCAGATCCAAATTGTCAGAAGGTGGGGCAAGCACAAGTAGACATGGCCAACTCATGTATGTAGGCTAGAAATACCACAGTGCAGCACAAAATACTGCCCCAGCAGAACGAAACACCACAGTGCAATTAAGTAGAAATATGTAGAAAAGGGGATTGAAGAGGTGAGGAGATGGCCACAGCACCAAGCCAGCCCTCCCTTCAGCATACTGCATGGTTATACAGGTGAATATAACACTACATGCTTATTACATCCAGTTACATCTCCTCTGATGCAGATGTTCTCTTTCCTCATCTTCTCCATTTGGACAGACTGCCATGAGTACTTCTATCAGCCATTACTCATCTCTGCAGAGATTGTTACATAATTATTTTAGATTCCTCACTTTTCCATCATCCTCTCCACCTTCTCATAATCCCCTAAATAATAATTTAATAATAAATTATAAAATGCCTCTATAGTACCCCAGGTATTAATAATTTACCCTATAGCACCTCCAGCAATAATAATGCCTCCTATTGTCCAAACTCTTTAGAAATGGTTTTGTAACCCTTTCCAGCCTGATCAGCATCAACAACACTTCTTCTGAGGTCCTCGGAAATCTCCTTTGTTCATGCCATGATACATCTCCACAAGTATGTATTGTGAAGATCAAACAGATCCCTGTTCTTTAAAACTGGTTGCTTACTCACACCTGATTGTCATCCCATTGATTGAAAACACCTAAATTTCTCCTTCAAATTATCTGTTAATCCTAAAGGTTCAAATACTTTTGCCACTTACAGATGTTATGCTGGATTATTTTCCTCAATAAATAAATGAGCAAGTCTAATATTTTTGATTCATTGGTTTGATTTGGTTATATTTTTCTACTTTTAGGACTTGTGTAAAAATCTGATTTAGTTTTAGGTCAAATTTGTACAAAAATATAGAAAATTTTGAAGGGTTTCAGTCACATCTCACTCAGCAAACAGCTCACTTTGACATGAGGAAACAGTAGACAGACATTTTCTGCAGCAACCACTGGCAGGGCACACACCCTTTTCATAAATCACTACCTTTAAAGGAACATTAAAGGGTTATTCCCATCTTGGACAATGGGGGCATATCGCTAGGAGGGACCCGCACCTATATCGAGAACGGGGCCCCGAAAGTGAAGGAGGGTGCACCACACATGCGCGGCCACCCTCCATTCATTTGTATGGGGCCGCCGAAAATAGCCGAGCGCTGGCTATGCTATTTCCGTCTGCTCTATACAAATGAATGGGAGCTAGGCCGCGCTAGACAGCTAGACACAGGAGTGAGGTAGGAAACATGGCTGATCTCCTGGGGCACACCGAGAATATTCCTTTATATATTTCCCAATTTTAATTGTAGTATGAGGCAACTATGATTTGATGAAAAAGAGAAGGATAAGGGAGAAAGTGCTTGGATATATATATAATATATATATATATATATATATATATATATATATTTTTTTGTGTGGGCTTTTTCTATGTCTAGTGTCGGCAGTAACCATGAGTGTACTTTTAGGTCCCTTCCTTGTAAAGCGTCTCTGTGGAACAGTCCATAAAATTCAATATAATCCATAAAATTTTATTCAATGTAATATAAAGAAAGTGTTACCTAAACCCAATTCAGGCTGCTGCAGTGCACTGTGTGGTGGGCTGGCAATTTTGTGACAAAAGTAGCAGGAAAAAAACAGGTAATTAGACCATCACATGGGAAACTTTATTTTTTTCATGTTTCACTTTGAAGCTGCCCAAACATGATTGTCAGCCAAAATGGGACATTTGCACCATTTCATTGTTTAACATGGAAAATTATAAAGAAGTGATCATTTATAGAGACTGATGGCAGACCATTGCCAGTAAAAACATGATCTGTTTTTTTTTTTTCTTGCTATAGTCAACTGAAAAAAAAAAAAAAAAATATATATATATATATATATATATATATATATATATACAGTACAGACCAAAAGTTTGGACACACCTTCTCATTCAAAGAGTTTTCTGTATTTTCATGACTATGAAAATTGTAGATTCACAATGAAGGCATCAAAACTATGAATTAACACATGTGGAATTATATACTTAACAAAAAAGTGCGAAACAACTGAAAATATGTCTTATATTCTAGGTTCTTCAAAGTAGCCACCTTTTGCTTTGAATACTGCTTTGCACACTCTTGGCATTCTCTTGATGAGCTTCAAGAGGTAGTCACCTGAAATGGTTTTCACTTCACAGGTGTGCCCTGTCAGGTTTAATAAGTGGGATTTCTTGCCTTATAAGTGGGGTTGGGACCATGAGTTGTGTTGGGCAGAAGTCAGGTGGATACACAGCTGATAGTCCTACTGAATAGACTGTTAGAATTTGTATTATGGCAAGAAAAACGCAGCTAAGTAAAGAAAAACGAGTGGCCATCATTACTTTAAGAAATGAAGGTCAGTCAGTCCAAAAACTTGGGAAAACTTTGAAAGTGTCCCCAAGTGCAGTCACAAAAACCATCAAGCGCTACAAAGAAACTGGCTGACATGAGGACCGCCCCAGGAAAGGAAGACCAAGAGTCACCTCTGCTGTGGAGGATAAGTTCATCCGAGTCACCAGCCTCAGAAATCGCAGGTTAACAGCAGCTCAGATTAGAGACCAGGTCAATGCCACACAGAGTTCTAGCAGCAGACACATCTCTACAACAACTGTTAAGAGGAGACTGTGTGCAGCAGGCCTTCATGGTAAAATAGCTGCTAGGAAACCACTGCTAAGGACTGGCAACAAGCAGAAGAGACTTGTTTGGGCTAAAGAACACAAGGAATGGACATTAGACCAGTGGAAATCTGTGCTTTGGTATGATGAGTCCAATTTTGAGATCTTTGCTTCCAACCACCGTGTCTTTGTGCGACGCAGAAAAGGTGAACGGATGGACTCTACATGCCTGGTTCCCACCGTGAAGCATGGAGGAGGAGTTGTGATGGTGTGGGGGTGCTTTGCTGGTGACACTGTTGGGGATTTATTCAAAATTGAAGGCATACTGAACCAGCATGGCTACCACAGCATCTTGCAGCGGCATGCTGTTCCATCCGGTTTGCATTTAGTTGGACCATCATTTATTTATCAACAGGACAATGACCCAAAACACACCTCCAGGCTGTGTAAGGGCTATTTGACCAAGAAGGAGAGTGATGGGGTGCTACGCCAGATGACCTGGCCTCCACAGTCACCAGACCTGAACCCAATCGAGATGGTTTGGGGTGAGCTGGACCGCAGAGTGAAGGCAAAAGGGCCAACAAGTGCTAAGCATCTCTGGGAACTCCTTCAAGACTGTTGGAATACCATTTCAGGTGACTAGCTCTTGAAGCTCCTCAAGAGAATGCCAAGAGTGTGCAAAGCAGTAATCAAAGCAAAAGGTGGCTACTTTGAAGAACCTAGAATATAAGACCTATTTACAGTTGTTTCACACTTTTTTGTTAAAAGGATTCTGTCAGCAGGATATTGGGTATAGCGATAATTACATCTCTATACCGGCCTTACTGCTGTGATTGTAAATATGTAAGTGTAATTGTTATTAGGGCAGTAGTTCACATAAAAAGCGTTTTTATTAACATGTGAAATACCTGGATAAGGAGCCCAAGGGGAGGTCCTGCGAGCCGTTGGAGCCCGGGCACGCCGCAGATTTCGGAGCCCAGCATCGCCCTCCAGCTAATTATGCATGCCCCTTCAGCGCTGTCTTCTCTTCCGGTTGCGGCACAGACTCTTGTATGCACGGCGCATACGCGAGATGCGCCGCAGCCGTTAACTCCACATGCGTTAATTCATAGTTTTGATACCTTCAGTGTGAATCTACAATTTTCATAGTCATGAAAATACAGAAAACTCTTTGAATGAGAAGGTGTGTCCAAACTTTTGGTCTGTACTGTGTATGTGTGTGTGTATATATATATATATATATATATATATAAAATGTGTGTGTTGCATTATCAGCTGAATTTAACCAATTATGTTTTTCCCATTTCATTTAACCCCTTGGCGACATTGGACGTACCGGTACGTCCTGGGCACGAGGTAGTTCGTGCTACAGGGCGTACCGGTACGTCCTGCATGTAAACCCGCCCTGCTCAGTGCAGGGGGGGTTACATGCTGTAATGGGGGCTGTTAAAGACAGCCAGCCACCCATAGTGAAGGCCTCGGGGGGAGCCGTGCTCCCCCCATAATGGCGATCGCTGTGATTGGCTAGTCTGTTCAGACTAGCCAATCACAGGATACGGGGGCTGGCTGTAAGGATCTGATCCCCCGCAGTCCGAAACTGCGGGGGATCAGATCCAGCTAAAAGTAAGTAAAATTTTCCCCCGGGTGCCCCCGATCCCCCCCACCCTCCTTTCTAATATCCCCCCCCCCCCCCCATTTTCAGGATGGCCGAGCGGTTAAAGCAGAGTGTCAGCATACAGCTGACACTCTGCTTCAAACGGCCGGCATCGCTGCTGGCAGCGATGTCGGCCGTTTAACCCCTTCCATGCCGCGGTCCATAAGGACCACGGCATGGAAGGGTTAACAGGGAGGGCGCTCCCTCCCTCTCCCATCGGGCGCTGCAGCAGCGCTCCGATGGTGGAGCCAGTGAGAGGGAGAGAGCTCCCTCCCTCCCATCGGGACGCTGCTCTGCTGTGGCAGCGTCCCGATGGTTACCATGGCAACCAGACGCTTTCGTCCGGCTTGCCATGGTAGAGGTAAGTCTGTTCAAGCTCCTGCTAAAGGCAGGAGCTTGATCAGTCTTACAATCAGAAAATACACTGCAGTACACTATACAGTGTACTGCAGTGTATTATATAGACATCAGATCCACTGGATCTTCAAGCACCAAGTGGGTCTGAGTCAAAAAAGTGTAAAAAAAAAAAGTTAAAAAAAAAGTTAAAAAAAAATCCCTTTTTTTCTCCCATTTTAATTGATTAAAAATAAAGAAAACACAATACATAAACATGTTAGGTATCGCCACGTCTGTAACAACCCGCTCTATAAAAATATCACATGAGATGGCCCCCCAGGCGAATGCTGTAAAAAATTTTTTAAAAAAACTATGTCAAAATAGCCATTTTTTTCCCTCTTCCCTCACAAAAAGTGTAATAGCAGGCGATCAAAAAGGCGTATTTACCCCAAAATGGTATCAATCAAACCGCCATCTTGTCCCGCAAAAACGGTACCCTAACTGAGACAATCGCCTGAAAACTGAAAAAAATATGGCTCTCTGAAAATGGCAACACAAAAAAAGATTTTATTCTGTTCAAAAATGCATCTAATGTGTAAAACTTTCCAACAATAAAAAAGTTGTACATATTGGGTATCGTCGTGTCCGTAGCAACCTGCTCTATAAAAATATCACATGACTTGCCCCCTCAGGTGAATGCTGTAAAAAAAAATGCTAAAAAAAACTATGCCAAAACAGCTATTTTTTTCATCTTGTCTCAAAAAAAGAGTAATACCAAGCGATCAAAAAGTCTAATGCACCCCAAAATTGTACCAATGAAAACCTCACCTCATTCTGCAAAAAATGAGCCCCCACATAAGACAATAGCTCAAAAAAATAAAAATCAATGGCTCCCGCAAACCATTCCATCAAAATCTGTGTTGTAAAATACATATGGCGTTCCTTCTGTTTTGAGTCCTGCCATGTGCCCCCACAGCAGTTTACCACAACATATGGGGTGTTGCCGTATTCAGGAGAAAATGGGTAACAACTTATGCGGTGCTTTTTTCCTGTTACCCCTTATGTAAATAAAAAAAATTGGGGCTAAAGCAACATTTTATTGGAAGAAACAAAACATTTCATTTTCACAGCCAAGTGTTTCCAAATTCCGTAAAATGCTTAGGGGGTCAAAGTGGCCAGTACCCCCCTTAATATATTCGTTAAAGGGTGTAGTTTCCAAAATGGGGTCACTCTTTGAGGGTTTCCACTGAAGGGGTACGTCAGGGTCTCTCAATTACAAAATGGTGCCTAAAAACTATTCTAGCAAAATTTGCCTCCAAAATCCATATGGCGCTCCTTTCCTTCTGACCACTGCCACAAACCCATAGAGACGTTTACCACCACATATGGGGTATTTCTGTAAACTGCAGAATCAGAGGAATGTATATTGAGGTTTAGTTTGCTGTTAACCCTTGCTGTGTTGCAAGAAAAAAATTAACATGAATAATCTACGAAAAAAGTGAAATTTAGAAATTTCACCTCCATTTTCCTTTAATTCTTGTGGAACACCTGAAGGGTTAACAAAGTTTGTAACAGCAGTTTTTTATAATGTGAGGGGTGTAGTTTCTAAAATGGGCTCAATTATGGGGGGTTTCATTATGTAAGCCAATCAAAATCACTTTATATCTGAATTGGTGCTTAAAAAAATGGTTTTGGAAAATTTGGTGAAAATTTGAAAAATGGCTTCTAAACTTCTAAGCCTCCTAACGTCCTAAAAAAGTAAAATGACGTTTACAAAATGATGCCAACATAAAGTAGACATATGGAGAATGTAAAATAATAACTATTTTTGGAGGTATTACTATTTATTTTGAAAGTAGAGAAATTGAAATTTGGAAATTTGCTAATTTTTCCAAATTTTTGGTAAATTTGGTATTTTTTATAAATAAAAATGAAATATTTTGCCACAAATTTACTACTGTCGTGAAGCACAATATGCGATGAGAAAACAATCTCAGAATGGCCTGGATAAGTAAAAGCGTTCCAAAGTTATTACCACATAAAGTGACACATGTCAGAATTCAAAAATTTGGCCCAGACATTAAGGCCAAAATGGGCTCTGTCCTTAAGGGGTTAAAAAAGAATTCTCCCTAGTGTGTTGCTTTGTGTTTTTTTTTTTTTTTTTACCCCTAACCCCTACACTCTGTCTGGCTATGGGGTTACCGGTTTCGGTGTCCTAATATATAGATCAATAATGCACACCCTGTACGACTAGTGTAAAAAAAAAATGTTAAAATCAGATAGTAGTACATGACACCCTCTTTCTAACAAAGCTAGAACCAGCCCTGTATCTCACATGGATCCAGAGATACAGTGCCTTGCAAAAGTATTTGGCCCCCTGGAACTTTTCAACCTTTTGCCACATTTCAGGCTTCAAACAAAAAGATATAACATTTTACATTTTTGGTGAAGAATCAACAACAAGTGGGTCACAATTGTGAAGTGGAACGAAATTGATTGAATCATTTAAACTTTTTTTGTAATAATAAAACTGAAAAGTGGGGCGTGCAAAAGTATTCGGCCCCCTTGCATTAATACTTTGTTGCTCCACCTTTTGCTGCGATTACAGCTGCAAGTCACTTGGGGTATGTCTCTATCAGTTTTGCACATCTAGAGACTGAAATTCTTGCCCATTCTTCCTTGCAAAACAGCTCGAGCTCTGAGGTTGGATGGAGAGCATTTGTGAACAGCAGTTTTCAGCTCTTTCCACATATTCTCAATTGGATTCAGGTCTGGACTTTGACTTGGCCATTCTAAGACCTGGATACCTTTATTTTTCAACCATTCCATTGTAGATTTTGCTTTATGTTTGGGATCATTGTCTTGTTGGAAGATAAATCTCTGTCCTAGTCTCAGGTCTTTTGCAGACTCCAACAGGTTTTCATCCAGAATGGTCCTGTATTTGGCTCCATCCATCTTCCCATCAATTTTAACCATCTTCCTGTCCCTGCTGATGAAAAGCAGGTCCAAACCATGATGCTGCCACCACCATGTTAGACAGTGGGGATGGTGTGTTCAGGGTGATGAGCTGTGTTGCTTTTACGCCAAACATATCTTTTTGCATTGTTTCCAAAAAGTTGGATTTTGGTTTCATCTGACCAGAGCACCTTCTTCCACATGTTTGGTGTGTCTCCCAGGTGGCTTGTGGCAAACTGTAAACAGGACTTTTTATGGATATCTTTGAGAAATGGCTTTCTTCTTGCCACTCTTCCATAAAGGCCAGATTTGTGATGTGTTCGACTGATTGTTGTCCTATGGACAGACTCTTCCACCTCAGCTGTAGATCTCTGCAGTTCATCCAGAGCAGAGATCTCAAACTCGTGGCCCTACAGCTGTTGTAAAACTACAACTTCCATCATGCCAGGAGAGCCTACAGCTATTGGGGCATGCTGGGAGTTGTAGTTTTGCAACAGCTGGAGGGCCACGAGTTTGAGATCCCTGATCCAGAGTGATCATGGGCCTCTTGGCTGCATCTCTGATCAGTCTTCTCCTTGTTTGAGATGAAAGGGACGGCCAGGTCTTGGTAGATTTTCAGTGGTCTGATACTCCTTCCCTTTCAATATGATCGCTTGCACAGTGCTCCTTGGGATGTTTAAAGCTTGGGAAATCTTTTGGTATCCAAATCTGGCTTTAAACTTCTCCACAACACTATCACGGACCTGCCTGGTGTGTTCCTTGGTCTTCATGATGCAGAACCCTGAGACTATCACAGAGCAGGTGCATTTATACGGAGACTTGATTACACACAGGTGGATTCTGTTTATCTTCATCAGTCATTTAGGACAACATTGGATCATTCAGAGATCCTCAATGAACTTCTGGAGTGAGTTTTCTGAACTGAAAGGTAAATGGGCCGAATAATTTTGCACACCCAACTTTTCAGTTTTATTATTACAAAAAAAGTTTAAATGATCCAATAAATTTCGTTCCACTTCACAATTGTGACCCACTTGTTGTTTTTTCACCAAAAATTTAAAATGTTATATCTTTTTGTTTGAAGCCTTAAATGTGGCAAAAGGTTGAAAAGTTCCAGGGGGCCGAATACTTTCGCAAGGCACTGTATCTCCATTGATTGCTCTGCTAGATTTATATCAAAGCTGACAGCTCAAGGGGAGTGTCTTTTTTTTTTTTTTTTTTTTTTTTTTTTTTTGCTGCAGCTAAAGGGGCGTGTCCATGTTCTTCCTATAACAATTTAGGAAGCAATTAAAGGATGTGTGGCCATCTCAGTGAGCAAGACAAAAATAAAAAAACAAACAAAAAAGTGTTGCAATACAGATACACTTTATTGAATAGCTCAGTGACTATAATAAAATTTTATTTACATACAATTACAAAAGTATTCAGATCCAGGTGCTGGTTTGAAAGCTGTAGAATTTTTTTTATGGGACAACCCCTTTAGCAGGAAGGGAATGTGGGATGATGCATTTCTTATGTTTTTGAAGCTGGGGTTGTACGTGCAGGTTATTGTGTTATTAATAACATTTTTCAGTTCATAGTAAATGTTTTAATGTTTGGGTTAAACTGATGGTATGAATTATGGTAAACGTTGAACAATGTAATGGTAGAACATATCAAAGCTTCAAATACCTACATGTTACAAATGAAAGTGTTGCAGACAGAATGCAGAGGCAAAAACAATTTATTTTTATTTTTTTATTTTTTTTTTAATAAAAAAATTGGCTTCCTTAAGCGATTAAACAAAAATTCTTTTGGCATTCTTCAAACACCAAGACACTTTTTTGTGGGCTTATTCAGATAAATGTTGAAAAAGTCATATGTCTTCCATCTGCTAAAAATGGCTACAATTGCCTACCTGCATTGAATCGGTTTTTGTCTGCATTTTTGTCTTTTTTTTTTTTTTTTTTTTAATCAGGTTTTTATCTAAAAACAAAAAAAGCAAGAATGCCAAGCCAGCATTTCTTAGTAATCATCCATGAAAAAAACAGACCATGCAAGGATGGCATCCACACACTCAGTTGTTTTTTTTTGTTTTTTTTGTTTGTTTTTTTTTTTCTAAAATTTTAGAGAACTCCTCTTCCAACCCAAAGAGAAGTCTGTGGGGGGGAAATGGCTGGAAAAAAAAATCACCATACCCAAAGCATGCAATGATTTGAATAATTAAAGTCATGGTCCCAAGAAAGTGCAACACAAATGACAAAAAACTGTATTCCATTTCAGCCTGCACCATATTCCTATACTGAATACACTGTAATTATATTCTGAGTACAATTTATCCATGTGCCAGTATTGCCCCAGGTATCAAGCTTGAAATTGGCGTAAATGAAGATAAATTTGTCTATGCCCCCTTTTGGAATAGTGTAAAGGGTGATGAAAACACCAGTTTGCGACTTTTTTTTAATGCCACTTTTCTGAAGCAAACTAAATAATAAATCTCCCACTAGATTCTATGTTTTGCATGACCGCTTCACCTTAAGACATCGAGTAACTGAACCTAAATGGTTTAGCGTGGGTTTGTTTGTTACATTATTCAGTAATTTCATTCTTTTGGTTTGTAAAGCTCCAGTAAAGTGTTCAGAATTACACGCCATTTGTTAGAAATTCACAAGTGGCTGAGATAGTGTAATTCAATGGGAACATTAAAGTTTCACAAGGTACAAATAAGTAAAGCGGTTACTTTAAGGGTGACTGGCTTCCTTGGGAAGATTCTGTTACACTGTCAGTGGACTGACAGTTCTTCTTCTGTACTTGCCATCAGAAGGCTATGGTGCGACATTTTGGAGACTAAAGAAGTAGCAGTAGTATCTTGTATACATTTCTCTGGAGCAGTATATCAAAGTATGCTTTCACTGCTGGGATTGGAGTTACAGGGCATCTGTCAGCAGATTTGGACTATTTTTCTCAGCAATGCAGACACATATGAACATGGGACCAACACAGATGCCTTCATTCCAGTTATTACTTTAGTTGCCCTCCTCTGAACCCTCTCCAGTTCTGCTCTGTCTGCCTTGTTCACAGGAGCCCAGAACTGTACACAGTACTCCATGTGTGGTCTGACTAGTGATTTGTAAAGTGGCAGGACTATGTTCTCATCACGGGCATCTATGCCTCTTTTGATGCAACCCATTATCTTATTGGCCTTGGCAGCAGCTGTCTGACACTGGTTTCTACAGCTTAGTTTGCTGTTCACTAAAATTCCTAGGTCCTTTTCCATGTCAGAGTTACCTAATATTTTACCATTTTAGTATGTACTGGTGACTTGCATTATTCCTTCCCATATGCATAACCTTACATTTGTCAGTGTTAAACCTGCTTAAAATGCTTTGGAGGAGTCCAGATATACGACATCCATTGATTCGCCGCGGTCAAGTCTAGAACTTACCTCCTCATAGAAACTGATTTAATTGGTTTGACATGACCGATCCCTCATGAAGCCATGCTGATATGGATTTATTTGCTTATTTTCATTGAGGTACTCCAAGATAGTATCTCTTAGAAAACCCTCAAACAGTTTACCCACGACAGATGTTAAACTTACCAGCCTATAGTTCCCGGGCTCTGTTTCAATAAAGATTAATCACTGCATTGATTGCCACGCTGTCATTTCTTACCATATTCCGGGGTGGGAACCCTATGACAGTATCCATAAATAAGGAGCAGAGTGCCACAAAAGAATTCAGAACATAACTAACTACCGTAACCATAAAACTACTGTGTGTGCAAAGATAAGAATTTTGTTTTCAATGCATTTTATTTCCCCATTTTTATGAAGGCATTTGCTCATAAACTAGCTGTAGAAGTGAAATACAGTATAGAAGCCATGATTAAAGGGGTTGTTCAAGTTATAAGAAATTTCTCTGTGACCCTAAAAGTGCTAAAAATAATAAAAGAACATGTGTTCACCACTTGTACCCAGACGTTTTCAGCACTTCCACTCATCGTCTCCTCCAGTTTTTACTTAAGACTGCATCAGCAACGTAGCTGTATACAGCAATTAACCACTGCATCCAATCACTGGTCTCAGTGTTATATGGTACAAGATCACTGAGGCCAGTGATTGGCTGCAGCAGTCAGGTGCTATATACAGCTACATCACTGCTGCAGCCTGTAGCTTCAGTAAAACAGGGGATTAAGTGGTGAATTTGAGTTTCTTTATTACTTTATCACATTAGGGGGCACTGGGGGAGTTTTCTAATAACTCGGAGAGCCCCTTGATAGGCTATATGTATGTATTAATCCAATGCATCTAAAATACTGCTGCTATGTGGATCTATGCATCTCTGTAGTTTCAGACTGCATGTGAATGTGTGTTGTCTGATCTTGCACTAATGTGTTACTCACCTGCTCTCTCGCCTACCATCTGTAGGTTAATAAGAAGTTAAAGAAGAACTCCCGCAATTTTTTTATTCTCTGACCTGTTAGAAAGGTGCATGATATAATCTGTAGTGAATGTCATTTTCTTATCAGAGGCTGAAATTGAGTTTCCAGTCTCTTCTTATTGTAGTTGTCATGTGACCAACTCCCTGACCTCCAACTGACCCAGGACAGCAAGCCAGTCACTGCTCTATTCATTCCTATGAGACTGAAAGTGAGGCTCCCATAAGAATGCATAGAAAATTAGACTTCCTGTCCACACATAAGGTGCTGTGTGAGTTGGTGGGTCTAATTCCTAGTCACATGACACAGATAAGAAACTTCAGGATGATACAACTCAAAAATTCAGCTACTGGTAAGAAAATGACATTTACTACAGATTACATCATGTACATTTCTAGCAGGACATGGAATAACATTTTTTGCGGGAGTTCTTCTTTAACAGCCTGTAACCATGGAGACATAGATCTGCATAGGGGCTGTTTACAAAGAATGGTAAAACAAGGGTCAGCAACCTACGGCACCCCTGCTCTTTAAAGACTACAACTCCAAGAATGCTCCATTGATTTCTATTTGAGTTCTAAAAACAACAGAGCAAATGTGCATGCTGGGAGTTGTAGTTTTCACAACAGCCGGAGTGCTGAGAATTGATGACCCTTTGGTAAGATATTGTTCATTAAGGCCATTTGAAAAGTTGGTTTAATTTGTTTTACTTTTCAATCCACTGGAGCAATATGTAAATTACATATTAATCAGTACAACAATAGAGCTAAAAGATCAATTGAACCTAAAGTTTTCCTAATTGTTGTAGCCAAATGAGATAAATGGTATGTGCGCATATAAAAATAACACACATGCACATTCCTGGAGCCTAGTTCTCCCCATGATAGTCACAATGCCTTCTTTATCTGCCTATCCTACATTGCAACTTAATCCCTGCCTTTAAATTGTAATCTGGGAGGACACTGTCCCAGCATTTGACATAAGCATGGCACGACTGCAAGGGATCCATCTATCTCTTCCACTCAGACTGCAAATTGAGCATTAGTCGCACCTCAACAGTCTTCACACCCCCAAAACACACTGCTACTATTTATCAAATTATAAGGGCCCAATAGATGACCAACTATGTGCACTCTGCTTTCCAGCAGTCAAATGGTTAAGGATATCCACTGTAATTGTCACTTGTCCCTGAGCTGGTAGTAACAGCTCCTATAATGTCTCTCATAGACTGCACTAGAGACACAAGTGATTCTTACTCAGAATCACCTAAAAGCACCATATAGGATATTATAGACTTGAACCTTTAGGCTGGGGCTACACAATGATCTTAGGTGCAACAGGTGTTGCACAACCATGGATAGCATGGCAGAATCCTCTATTAAGAATTTTAAGGGCCCAACAGATGACCGAACATATGCAGTCTACTTTCCAGCAGTCAAATGGTTAAAGAAACTTACTGTAATTCTCGCTTGTCTCTGAGCTGGCAGCTCCTATAATGTCTCTCATAGACGACACATAGAGACTCAAGAGATTCTTACTCGGACACGCTTAAAAGCACCAAATAGGATATTACGGACTTGATCCTTCATCTCCATAATAGGATAAGTAAATAAGATATATTAAGAAGTTTCTACTAGTCACCAGTACTATTGATTTAAACATCTTTTTTGTGAGACATTACTGACTGTTAATGACTCGTTAATTTAGAAAGCAAAAGTGTGGGTTATTGTGTTGACCGAATAGAACTTCAGATCAGAGATTCAAAGTCGATTTGGTTAAACACTTTGGTTTTAGTGCTGTCTCCACATACAGCATTAAAATGTCACAGTCCATCACAAAATACTGCCCAGCAGCACAAAAAACATCTCCAAAAACTTCCACTGGCCTGTCATGAGGAGGGCCCAGGTGGCCCCCTGGGCATCGGCCCACCGGGAAATTTCCCTGTAAGGTCTATGGCCAATCCACCCTCCTGCTGGAGAAAGCGCTGGCCAGCAGTCTTCACAGCGCGCTAGGCTGAATGCTAGTGCGCATGTGCGGGACTGCCTGCTGACGGGCCGTCAGTCTCTGCATAGTACTGTCTCCGGCACAGCTCGATGTAAGCGCTTGTGCAGGAGTGACAGCATATCGATCAGCCACAGAGGCTGATTGCTATGCTTTGCATGTCACTGGGGGCACTTTGGATGGCAAACAAGGGGTCACTGGCAGGCAAACAAGGGGTCACTGGCAGGCAAACAAGGGGTCACTGGATGGCACACATGGGGCACTGGACGGCGCTGTGGGTGTCACGGTTATGGTGGGCGCTGTGGATGTCACGGTTATGGGGGGCGCTGTGGATGTCACTGCTATGGAAGCCTAGTATGAGTGAAAGGGCTCATGCACAGAACCGTATCTGTTTTGCGGCCTGCACGTCACGGATCCACTAAATAAGGATACTGTCCGTGTGTGATTCACATTTTTTTGCAGTCCAACTGAGTTCTATGGGTTTTAGATCTGCATTATAAGGACCAGAATAGGACATTTTCTATCTTTTGCAGAATTGACATACGGAGGATGTGGAAAGCACATGGACGTCATCAGTGTGTTTCCCACATCCATATGGTAAAACATAAAAAATGCAACAGCACTCTGCGAACACAGACAATAAAATGAGTACATATAATACTGCCATACTCACCATACACACGATACTAGCGCTACATTGTAAATGTGAGATTCTTGGCAGATAATTTTGTACAAAAATTATCTGTGCCCGTCTGCCATACATCAAGGCGATCTCTTTAAGACAGGAACCTAACACTGAACGCCATAGTCACTAGGTGCCATAGCAGCCTCCATTAGCCATAGAGGATGTAGGCTCCACACGCATGCTAAGCCGACATTATATTGTACCTCTTATGGTGCCAAAATGGCCTCCACTGATTCAGGAAATGCTGGCTCCACATGCATGCCGAGCCCACACAATATGATACCTCCTTGGTGCCACACTGACCTCCATAACGCTCAGGGAATGCAGGTTCCATACAATGCTGAGCCCACTCTGTTCCACCTCTCCTGGTACCAGTTGGTCTCCAATGCATATAGGGAGAGCAGGACACAGCTTTATACTAGCACTAATTAAAATCAGCCAGTAAGGCAAACAGGTTGTTAGGAGTGCACGACCGAAATGGTGGAGTCAGCCACGCCTCCACCTAAACTGCAAGGAAAACTGGGCGTCAGTCAGCACATCCAAGTATGCAGGTGCACGTCACATAGGTGTGGCTGCAAAATAGAATGGTAAAACATAAAAAATGCAACAGCACTGTGTGTTTCCCACATCCATATGTCAGTTCCAGTAAAGACAGAACATGTCCCATTCTGGTCCTCAAATTCATAGAACTCAATGGGACTGCAAAAAATGTGGATCACCAAATGGATACGGTCGTATGCATGAGGGTTTAGATACACAGCTCAGCAGGCTATGTCATAGAAGATGGGATTAGATACACAGCTCAGCAGGTTGTATCACAGGATAGTATTAGATACAGATATGATTGAATACGCTTGTTAATTCATGCTGTTTATTGCACTCTGGAGATGGTGAGGGAAGAGCCTGTGGACTGTGAGGAGTAGACTCATGTCTGGGTGTAGAAAGATGGACATAGGAGTTGTAGTGGGTGTAGCTGCTGCAGATAGAGCAGTGGCCAGCCTGTGACTCATCTCTGTGCATTGCAGCGCAGCCAGGCTTGTGTAGCAATAAAGTTATGTATTCAACAAAACAGGAAGGGAAGAAAGTAAACAAATCTGCCAGGATAATGTGATGTCTTCTGGGGGAAGGAAAACTCAGACATGAAAAACAGGTACTGGGGGCATCAGTATGGATGGTGAGGGGTGTTAGGAGCACAGAAAAAGAATTATGATTTTGGGACCGGACAACCTCTTTAAGTCAACTTTGTGCCAAACTTCCAACTTGTTTGATAAATTTGGCACATCTTTCAACATAATTTTTTTGTACACCACCTGCCTACAGGAGTAAAATTTTCTAACTTTTTAAAACTAACCAGCTCAATTATCCTTGCACTTTTCAAAAGGGGCAAGAGGTGCAACGGCCCAGCCGCAGGGCTCATGATATATAATGATTATTGTGTCACAGGTGTGGTGTTGCCGATGGTTACTCACGGTTACGGTCAATCACTGGGCCGGCGTGCAGTGGATGGAGGGGGGACACTACTTCCCTCGGGGCACACTCTGTACTCAGGACTCCAGCCGGATGGTGAGGCGAGGTGCCATTGATGTTAATTTTTACAGTGTCAGTCGGCTGGGTCCTGGTTCACCCGCCGGATCCGTGCTGCCGCTAGTGTGAAAGGGGCCTTTCCTGAGCTGTGGTTAACAGCTTTTAGAGAGATGCTTTACAACAGACCATGGACAACATGTACAGGAGCTGTCTATTTGATTTCAACAGGAGAGTTTTCTAGACATGCTCTGTGATTTCTGCAGAGGTCAGGAAGGAGTAGATAAGCTGTCATATCACCTATTGTGAACAGTGTATCGTGTGTTGTTGAATCCTATGTTATCTGTCTAGGAGATGACTTCTGATCTGTACAGACCAAGAAATGGCGCCTATTATTAAGTTTAGTGTCCGGTGCAAAAAACTGCAGGATTTTAGGATATTTTTTTTCTCTCTTCCAACTGCTTTGTAACAGTGCATCGTGATTTAGTTTATATTATATGAACCAAGATGAATTTTTATGCTCTCTAAATAGAGCCTTCTAATATGTTTTCTACATTCATTACAAGGGTTTCATTCAAAAAGTCAAACTGTGTCTGTCACTAGCTAATCTCTCAAGTCCTGTTCTAATACAACGGTCTCATTTACAGTGAGTTATGCCAGTGCTCAGGTGTCTGGGGATCCTCATCTATAAAGCATGTGCTCCTTTGCAGATACATTTCTCTGTGACTTTTAAATGCAGAAATAAACTTACATGGAAATCAAGGTTCTAGTCAATTGAAGAATCCACGCTTACTGTAGTTTCTTTAGACATTTTTATTATTTTTTTTTATATTTCTGCTACATTTTTACACAAAACCAACTTTTCCAGAAATGGGTTTAACTAAGAAATATCTAAAAAACAAAAAAGCAAAAAAAAAAAAAAAAACCTCCATATTCTGAATAGGCAGAACAGATTTCCAGCTAATGCAATGTGTGTTTTCGGATTAGGTTATAAACGTTCTGGTATGACAGGTTAACTCATGACATGAAACGATTACATCTGCATCAAGTGTCTGCAAGGTAGAGATTATAAGGCTGAGATAAGCAAGCAGGTTACTTGATGCCCATCAGCTTCTGTCTTTGTGGCGATGCCAGATCAAGTGACTATCTTTTGTTACAGACGCCAGAAAAATAATTAAATAAATTTGATACAGTAGGCCATTCCATTCTGACCCGAAGCTGCAGAAATTAGGATTCGTCTCATTATTTATTCAAATGCCGGCGGCTGCACTTTGTGACTCGGCTCACTAGGTATTTTTCCACTGTTGTGGGACGTCGAGGCTTTCAGTCTCAAATATCATGGTAAAGATTAGGGGTGTGAAAGCGCTAAAGGGTTGGAAGCCTAAAAAATACTAGATGATATTGGCTCAGAGCAAACCCACCTATATCTTTGTGACAGATGTCTCTACCGGTTTCACTTATTGCATTTAAATATTAAAGTTTGACTTTTTTTGAGTTTATCTTTACTATGGATAAATTCTCCTGAAAATGAAACCCTTGTTGGTTAAGGTACTATTAGGGTGGTATCAGACACATCCTTTTCTGCCAGTTTTTGCTGCAGTTTTTGAGCCAAAGCCAAAAGGGGATCCAGCAGGAACAAGTCTTAGTCCTACTTTTATTTCTTATTCCCTCCCAATATACATCTGCCCTTGGTTTTCAAAAAATTGCCACAAAAAAGCACTGTCACCATTCTTACTAGGACAGGAGACGTTGAACCTAGTCAGGGGTCTCCTTTTTAGGCTGTCATGCGATTACTTCAGCGGACAGGGAATACTGGCCAAATGACACTTCGACAGCAGTATGGAAAGATGATGTCAATGAAGAGAAAGTAAATTATGCTATACGATGTACTAAATATACTATGTACCATACTTATGGCTGTGACTGATTTTCTCAACATTAAAGGGGTTAACTGGGAATTAATATCGGTGACCTACCCCCAGGAGAGGTCATCAATATCAGCAAAGATCTGAAACCTGGTACCCCCAGCGATCAGCTGTTAGAATAAAATGGGCACTCCGTGAGCGCCGCAGCCTCTTACTAGCCATGCGATGTCGCCATACATCTGTCACACTGCCTAGTTGCAGCTCAGCTCTGTGTAATGTTTGACACTGATCTTCACCCCCTATATTCAATTGCTTGCCCGCTCATGCCACCTGCACCTCAAAAACATATCTAGGATTTCCCCTTTTCATAATGTAGTAAGAACAAAAACTCTTATTGTTGCCCTGATCCATTCCTGTCTTGATTACTGAAAGGCATTGCTAATCGGTCTTCCCATTACTAAACTCACCCCGAATGCAGATGCCAGGCTCATCTATCTGTTAAGTGACTACTCTGATTCCTCCACCCTATGCAAGCCATTGCACTGGTTGCCCATACAGGATTCAGTTTAACCTGCTGTTTCTCACCCACAAAGCTCTCCACAGTACTAAACCCCCTACATCTCCTCCTTCATTTCTGTCTACCACCCTACCATGCTCTCTGTTCTGCTAATGATGTATGAGTAACATCCACCATAATCCGAACCCTCTCACTGCCATCTCTAAGACTTCTCTTGTGCTTCACCGGTTCTCTGGAATGCCCTACCCAAAGCAATTAGGTTAATATTATTATAGGTATAATTAGGTAAATACATCTTTTTTAGGGTGGCCCATCACATCCCCTAATCCAATAATGGCTGACCTCTTGCACTCTAGCTGTGGTGAAACTCCGGTGAAACACTATCCACTACATCCTCATGCACTCAAGCACTACAGATATCGTCTGGTGACTGGCTCATGCAGCTTAATATCCACCATGTTTTTTTGTTTTATAAGATGCACCCGATAAGACGCACCCCAGGTTTAAGAGGAGGAAAAAAAGAAAAGAATATTTTTCCTCAGATCAGACCCCACATAAATATCAGGACATCAGATCAAGTCCCCTTATCAGGACATCACATCAGCCCTTCATGTCAGACCTCAGATCACATTAAATTAAAAACCTCCTCTTACCTGTCCTGCGGCTCCTCTCCACCTCCGCCAGAAGTTGCACTCCCCTGTCTTCCTGGCCTGTGCTGCCCTGTCACCTGACTGCGTGCAGCGTCGGGTCATAGGGCACTCACTATGTCCTGACGCTGTACGTGGTCAGGACAGTGAAGCGCCGGCCCCTGGAAGGAAGACCGGGGAGGGTGAGTATCGCAAGTGCTTGCAGCGCTTTGGTCCCAGCACCTAATACATACTTGTCACGCTCTGGTGTGGGGGGAAAAGCCACACCGAGCGTATGAGGGATGGGAACAGACAAAACCAGGGAACCGGTCACCTCCTGCAGGGGACCCTGAGACTAGGCCCTGGCTGACTACCAGTATGAACAATCCTGGGTTGGTAGGAAAGTTCATACACAGGAACCTAATCTAAATGCACCCTAGAAAACCCTGCAGTCTAGTGACACAAGAGAGTAAACCCGTTCCTCCAAGCATAAGGAGGAACAGGAGACTCCAAGAGGAAAACAACAAAAGGAACAGAAGAAACTTAACTTAAGCAGATAACTCAGCAACTGGATCTCAGCCGAGATCCACACCACTCTCAACCAGGTAAGCAGAAGATATAAACCGCAAGGGATACTGGGAGAGGAAGGGGTAAATAGGAGAAAGCTAATTGCCAAGCGGCAACAGCTGAGGGGAAGGGGTGTGGTGAACAGCACCCAAACAAAGGGAATAGCCTGTCAAATATGTCACTTAGAAAGCCGCGCAGAACGTCTGATTCCAGACACAAGCCTACTCGTGACATTACCCCCCCTTTTACGGGTGACCTCCGGGCACCCAGGACTAACTTTATCAGGATGACACCTGTGAAAGGCTTTCACCAAACGACTGGCATTCACGTCAGATGCCGGTACCCATGACCTCTCCTCAGGACCATAACCCTTCCAATGAACAAGATATTGAAGGGTCCCACGAAGAACTCGAGAATCAATGATCTTGACAATCTGAAATTCCAAATTACCATCCACCAAGACAGGCACGGGGTGGCAAAGGAGATGGCTCCAGAGGTTCAACATACCTCTTCAACAAAGATCTGTGAAACACATTATGGATTTTCAGGGCCTGAGGAAGTTCAAGACGAAATGCTACAGGATTAATAATGGGCGTGTTCTTATATGGGCCAATAAATCTTGGACCCAACTTCCAAGAAGGAACTTTCAACTTAATGTTCCTAGTAGACAGCCACACAGAATCACCCACATTTAGGTCCGGACCATTCATGCGTCTCCTGTCAGCCACACGTTTGTACTTGTTACCCATATTTATCAAGTTATTTTGAATTTTTCGCCAAATGGAAGACAATGATGACGAAAAACGTTCTTCCTCAGGAATACCAGAAGTATCAGAACCAGAAAATGTGCCAAACTGCGGGTGAAAGCCATATGCACCAAAAAAATGGTGACTTACCAGTGGAGTCCTGTCTGCGATTATTTATGGCAAACTCAGCCAGAGACAAAAACGAGGACCACTCCTCCTGGTTCTCAGAGACAAAACATCTCAAGTAAGTCTCTAGATTCTGATTGGTACGCTCAGTCTGTCCATTCGTCTGGGGATGAAAGGCAGAGGAAAAAGACAGTTGTACCCCGAGCAGAGTACAGAACGCCCTCCAGAATCTGGACACAAACTGAGTCCCACGATCAGAGACCACGTCAGTGGGAATGCCATGAAGTTTCACAATGTTGTCAACAAACACTTGTGCAAGAGTTTTAGCATTGGGGAGTCCGGGTAATGCAATAAAGTGCGCCATTTTACTAAAACGATCTACAACCACCAGAATGACTCTTACCAGACGACTCGGGCAGATCATTAATGAAGTCCATGGATAGGTGAGTCCATGGTCTGGACAGGATGGGTAATGGAAGTAGGGGTCCAGAGGGACGAGTATGTGTCACCTTAGAGCGTGCACAGACACTACAGGCCGACACATATTCCTCAACACACTTACGCAGCCCAGGCCACCAGAATCTACGAGAGATGAGGTCGACAGTGTATTTACTCCCAGGGTGTCCCGCAAGCACCGAAGAATGATGCTCCTCAAACACCTTATGACGCAAATCAGAAGGAACAAACAACTTCCCGGGAGGGCAAGACTCCGGCGCATCTCCCTGGGCCTCAAACACTTTAGCCTCAAGATCAGGGTAAAGAGCGGATATCACCACTCCTTCAGACAATATAGGGCTCGGATCTTCAAAATCACCACCCCCGGGAAAACTACGTGACAAGGCATCCGCCTTCACATTCTTAACCCCAGGACGGTGTGTGACAATGAAATTGAATCTGGTGAAGAACAAAGGCCATCTGGCCTGCCTCGGATTAAGTCGTCTAGCCGACTCCAGGTAAACCAGATTTTTGTGATCAGTGAATACCGTGATTGGATGAATCGCCCCTTCCAACCAATGACGCCATTCCTCAAAAGCCAACTTAATGGCCAGTAACTCTCTGTTACCCACATCATAATTTCTCTCCGCCGCAGAGAGTTTTTTCGAAAAAAAAAAAAAAGCACATGGGCGCCATTTACCAGGTGACGGGCCCTGTGATAACACAGCTCCTACCCCCACATCGGATGCGTCAACCTCCACAATGAAAGGTTGTGACACATCTGGCTGCACCAATATAGGGGCAGAAGAAAGGCACTCCTTTACAGCGGAGAAGGCTTGCAACGCTGCATCAGACCACACAGAGACATCCGTCCCTTTCTTAGTCATGTCAGTTAAGGGTTTAACTATAGTCGAATAGTTCTTAATAAATTTTCGGTAATAGTTGGTGAACCCCAAAAATCGCATAAGAGCCTTTAGATTTTCAGGTCGGTCCCAGTTCAGAACAGCACCGACTTTCTCTGGATCCATACGAAAACCTGAAGATGAAAGCAGGTATCGTAAGAATTGCACCTCATGTACAGCAAAAGCACATTTCTCTAATTTTGCATACAACTTGTTATCTCTTAAGACTTGCAACACCTGCCTCACATGATCCTGATGTGTCACAATATCTGGAGAATAGATTAGTATGTCATCCAAATACACGACTACAAACCTCCCCACAAGATGATGAAAAATGTCATTAACAAAATGCTGGAAGACAGCAGGAGCATTGGTCAACCCAAAAGGCATGACCAGGTTCTCAAAGTGGCCCTCAGGAGTGTTAAAGGCCGTCTTCCATTCATCCCCTTCCTTGATCCTGACCAGATTATATGCCCCCCTTAAGTCCAACTTGGAGAACACCTTGGCATCCACAATCTGTTTGAACAAGTCAGGAATCAAAGGAAGGGGGTATGGATCACGGACAGTAATCCTATTGAGTTCACGGAAATCCAGACATGGCCTAAGGGTTCCGTCCTTTTTTTTAACAAAAAAGAACCCTGCTGCCACAGGAGATTTGGAAGGCCTAATATGTCCTTTGGCCAAACTCTCAGCAATATATTCCTTCATGGCCGTTCTCTCAGGTCCAGAAAGGTTATACAGCCTAGATTTAGGCAATTTTGCTCCAGGGAATAAGATTGATAGGACAATCGTATTCCCGGTGAGGGGGTAAATCCTGACATCCACCTTCAGAAAATACATCAGAAAAGTCCGATATAAAAGAAGGAAGAGTCTTAGTGGTTAGAGCCGAAAAAGATGTATTAAGGCAATTGTCAACACAATAATCGCCCCAATCCACAATTTGTCTAGTATGCCAGTCAATGGACGGATTATGTTTGCTTAACCATGGTAAACCCAGAACCACAGGAGCAGGAAGACCTTCCAACACAAAACATGAAATAAGCTCCTGATGAAATTCACCCACTCTTAATTTGATATCATGCACCATCTGCGACAAACACTTCTGAGAGAGAGGTGCAGAATCAATGGCGAACACAGAAATCCTCTTATCCAAAGATCTTGGCGACAATCCATGCATACGGACAAACTGAGCATCAATCAAGTTCACCCCTGCCCCGCTGTCAATAAACACCTCAATTTTCACAACTTTTGACTCTAGCGCCACCTCAGCAGTCAGGAGAAAACGGGTACTACAGGATGAAGACAAATGCACATTTTGAGTCTCCCTACCCACCCCACCAAGAGTGAGATGAGAATTCAACGCCCCCTTTTCTTTTCTCTCTTTTAGAGATAGGAAGCATGGACATACATTGATAAAGTGTCCTTTCTGACCACAGAAAAAACACACTCCCTTTTTATTACCAAGATGTTTACGGGTGGAGACAGGAGTGGCTCCCCCTAATTGCATAGGTTCATCCCCAGACATCAACCTAGGGGAATATTCACCCAAAGTGTCATAGGAAGCTGGTACACTATGTGATAGTATGTCCTGAGAGCGGGGGCCCCTAGATCGCTCTCTCAGGCGCCTATCCATGTGCACAGCAAGAGACATAGCGGCCTCCAAAGACACAGGAGTTTCCTGAAAGGCCAAAGCGTCCTTCAGCCTTTCAGACAAACCTTCACAGAATTGGCTACGTAAAGCCGGATCGTTCCATTCAGTATTGGTCGCCCACCTCCGAAACTCAGAGCAATAAGTCTCAACCGGCTGCTCACCCTGACAAAGGTTACGTATCTGGGTCTCAGCCAGGGAGATACGATCCGGGTCATCATAGATAATCCCTAAAGCCTTGAAAAATTCATCTACTGACCGGAGAGACTGTGATCCGGTCGGCAGAGAAAAGGCCCATGACTGCGCATCCCCTTTAAGCAGCGAGATGACCACACCAACCCTCTGTTCCTCAGATTTGCACGCCTCCCTAAATAGAACAAAATTATCACATTCCCCAGAAAATCTATCCGGGAGGGGGACCTTAGGCTCCAAACAGGCCCGACACTCAGCACCCCAGAACCACCAGCCTGTGGTCTCTGAATCTGGTTGCGGATGTCAGCCACCTCTAAGCTGAGTCCCTGCAGCCGTTCAGCCAGTGTAGCAATAGCATCCATGTTAGCACAAAAATGACATAAATTTTTGTTTGTTGGCGGTTTATAATGTCACGCTCTGGTGTGGGGGGAAAAGCCACACCGAGCGTATGAGGGATGGGAACAGACAAAACCAGGGAACCGGTCACCTCCTGCAGGGGACCCTGAGACTAGGCCCTGGCTGACTACCAGTATGAACAATCCTGGGTTGTAGGAAAGTTCATACACAGGAACCTAATCTAAATGCACCCTAGAAAACCCTGCAGTCTAGTGACACAAGAGAGTAAACCCGTTCCTCCAAGCGTAAGGAGGAACAGGAGACTCCAAAAGGAAAACAACAAAAGGAACAGAAGAAACTTAACTTAAGCAGATAACTCAGCAACTGGATCTCAGCCGAGATCCACACCACTCTCAACCAGGTAAGCAGAAGATATAAACCGCAAGGGATACTGGGAGAGGAAGAGGTAAGTAGGAGACAGCTAATTGCCAAGCGGCAACAGCTGAGGGGAAGGGGTGTGGTGAATAGCACCCAAACAAAGGGAATAGCCTGTCAAATATGTCACTTAGAAAGCCGGTCAGAATGTCTGATTCCAGACGCAAGCCTACTCGTGACAATACTAGTGAGAGCTCCCATAATGGAAGCGCTCACTAGTATTCGCTTTATAAGACACACAGCCATTTTCCCCCCACTTTTGGGGTTAAAAAAAGTGCGTCTTATAAAGCAAAAAATACGGTACACCCCTATTTTGTTAGGATGGCTGCACCACTGGACAAAACAAGCACTTTTTACCTTTTGTGTCACTCCTATGCCCTCAAAGATTGTAAACTTTTGCATGCAGGACCCTTATTCCTTATGTTTTAATTGTTGATTGTTGCTACGTAATGTATGTATTTTTCAAAGAAAAAAAGGGAATTTCAGTCAGCACATCTCAGTGCGCAGGTGCATGTTGCTATGGCTAAATGCACAAGGAAAGTGGACTCGGCATGCATGTTGGTACCTGCATCCCTGAATGAGTGGAGGCCTTTGAAGCACTAGAAATGGCAAAAGGCAGAGGGTATCCAGCATGCATGTGGAACCAACACCCCCTGATTATACGGAAGCCAAGGTTGGCGCATAACAGGTATGAAATAGTGTTAGGTTCCCGTCCTACAGAGATCACCTTGACGATTTGGTGGATGGGTTCAGGTAATTTTGTACAAAATACATTTGCCAAGAATCTCTAATTTACTAAACAAGCATAGCATTAGCTTCAGAATACCTCATATCACTATGGCATTTTGTGCTTTATCTGGTTGGCAGTGTGCCGTTGCATTGTATGTATTTTCCTTTCCTAATGTATAATTTTGTTTGCATATGAACCCTGATTTGAAAGCGCTGCAGAATATGTTGGTGCCATATAAAGATTATTATTGTTGTTATTAGTAATAATAAAATCGTATGGGTCTTGGAGCCAATGTGTGTAAAAGGAATGAGAAGGAGCTTTTAGCATAAACTTCAATCTTCACAAGTAGAAATGTGCTAAAATGAACTTGAACATTGAGAATTAATTTAATTTCTGTTTTCAGACTGCCTCGGTTCTGCTATATTCTCTCCAATCAAGGCTGATATTACAGGCAACATAACGGTAATTTTCTTCAAGCCTTTCCATGTCATTGGATTTGGTTCTTACTTGCTTTCTTTATTCCGAGGCAATATATTCTCTTTCTTTATTGTGCATTCTGGCTCCTGTACATTTGTTATGTTCTCATATTGAAGGAGGAGTATTTATTCAGAATTGTATGAAGCATTAGCAATGTTTTCAGATAGCATTGAGGGTTATATGCTAGGGAAAGAGGTTGTTATTTACCACATTACGTATGATTTTCATTTTTTATATTAATCATGGGATAACCCCTTTAAAGGCTATAGACCTTTTTAGGGGCATTTTTGGGCTAAAAATCATGTACTTCAGGGCTCATTCGGATGGCTGTATGTTGTTTTTTTTTTGCTGTCTGCAAAAATGCGAATCAGTTTTTAGCGGACAGTTCAGCATGTATGCAAAAAAGGATTGCATAAAACATTTTTACAGATCCAGACTTCAATGGGGCCACTTCCTGATTTTTACTGATAAGTATAGGACAGGTTTTATTTGTTTTGCAGTGAAAAGATGCGCGGACAGCACACCTTTTGTGGCCCCATAGAAGTGAATGGATCTGCATCTAATCTGCAAAATTATCAGATGCGGAAAGCAACATACGGCCTTCTGAATGACCCCTAAAGCTGTACAATTTTTAGCAGCTTTTCCCTTTCAGTTTCTGTGTATTTGCAGATGGGGAGGCTTTCTGTTTACGGTGAATCGCATCAGGGAACTGCATTGATGGCTGAAGCCCTTATCTGTGAACCCCTGACAGCTCCTAAATAGTCAATGTAACTCCGTGCTTGATAGAAGTTTAGCTATAATGAATGTATATGAGCTGTCCGTTCAGAGATGAGGGCTACACATGGAGCAGTCAGAGCAGTTCCCCAACAGAATTCACTGTAAACAGAAAGCCAGCCAGTCTGCAAATACACAGAAACTGTAAAAGGAAAAGCTGTTGATTATATTTTAATTGAATTTTTTTTTTTATAATAAAAAAAACACCCCCAGAGGTGTATATAGCCCTTAAGTCTAAGTATAAAATGTATGTTTTGTCATTTGTTAGAAAATTCGTAATGTCTATGAAACCAACCCCACCAAGTTCAAAACGTTGCAGCAGATTTTGGAAGGAGAAAAGGAAATGCATGGACCTCAGTGGCCAAAAGTTGGCGCAACTCTAGCTCTGATGTGGTTAAAAAGGTAACTTGATCAATAGTTTTTTTTACAAATCATATTCACCTTGCGCCATAAGCACCTTGTGATATGTTACCATTCTTGGTGAATGAATGTACAGTTGGATGTTACCAATGGGGGTGGTGTCTCTGCACAGTCTAACACTGCCAATCAAAGCGGTCAGTGTCAGACCCTAAACTTGTAACACCCAGTTGTCCATTTATTCATAAACTTCTAGAAACAATAATGTATAGTTATATGAAAACATACTCCAAAATTGTTATTATATGGTAACTACTAAAGCAGATAAGTCATTTACTGTGGTACAGTACAGATGAACTCCAAATGGCTCTCTGGTTCTATACAGAATTCCTTGGTAACTTGTCCATTGTGATAGGTAAAACATAGTAATGCATTAGTGTTAAAGGGGTTTTCCCAGACTGAGATATTGATTGCCTATCCTCATGATAGTTTATCAGTGTGAGATCATTGGGGGTCCGACACCTGGCACTTCCAGTAAAGAGCTATTTCAGGTAGCTGCCGGCATGAGAAATGATGCAGTGGATGTAACCACTAGGTTCCATCCACTGATGTCAGTGGCCCAAAACAGCTGATTTGTGGGGGTACCAGGTGTCCGACCCCCACCAATCTGATATTGATGATGAATCATATGGATAGGCCATCATCAGTATTTAAGTCTCAGAAAAACCTCTTTAAGTTGGCCATACACAGTCATTAGTATGCAGAGAGTGATGAGGGAAGCGCTGTGCTGGCTCTGCTCCCTGGTTTTCTCCCGGGCCCTGCTCTGTACTGTGTTCTGACTATGTACAGTGTCCAGAGCAAGCGAGGTAAGTTTTTATTTCTTCTTTTTCTTCTTATTGTCTTATCTGATGTAGGCTGAAGGGGGTCTGATCTGAGGCTGATGAAGCCTAGGGGTCTGATTTTGGGTTCTGATGAAGATTGGGTGTCTGATATAAAAATATTTTTTTTCTTATTACCCTCCACTAAATCCTCGATGCATCTTATAGTCAGAAAAACACAGTGCATACGCAGATATCTTTTTACAATACAAAAAATCAAACACCAGCATGTATCTGATTTGAATAGTGGAAAGGAGTATAATTTTAAATTTGCTTTGTCCAAAATGTAACATTTTCAAAATATTTTTACTCCACTTACCATAGGACTCCTAGATCAGAAATGTCCTTGGTTTCCTGTAACAAATCTGTTCTTTCTATTTACAAATGTAACGCATATTTTAACTTGTTTCACAGGGGCCTAAAATTTATTCAGGTGTTATTGCAAAGCATTTCTGATGGAGAAAGGGACGAAAATAACCCAAATCTCATTAAAGTCAATGTAACAAAAGCTTATGAGATTGCACTCAAAAAATACCATGGCTGGGTTGTACAGAAATTATTCCAGGTAAGTGGCCCAAGTAATAATAAACGGGACCCCAGTCATCTGGTTATAGACACGCTTGTCTGTGTCTGGTGGCTGCTCACATGTATTTGTCATGTCTGAGAGAAATAAAGTGACAAGTGTCTGAGAGCAGAGACAGGGGGTACTAATGGTTCACTGTGTGGCTATCTCTGCGACCTGCATATCAGCAGAATGGGGGTCTTCTGATCCCTGAGTGACCCTCCAGAAAGCAGTAGATGAAATGGAGAGGTGGCCATGCATCCATTTGGCCGTCTTTATTGTAGTTTATGGGTTTAGTGAAACACGCTGCTGTATCAGCATATAAACTACAATCGGGACTAGGGTTGCCTCGGGTATCGATAATTTGATACTGAATCAATACTTTTATACCAGTATCGTTTCGGTACCGGAATTTCCTATTTTGCGATATTAAAATAAAAAATTCTCTTAGCTGTCCTGCGCCGCGTCTCCGCTCCGGGTCCGGCGCTCCTCTTCTCCGGGCCCGCGCTGCACTGTCCTGACCGCGTACAGCGTCAGGACGTAGTGCGCGCACTCTGACCTGACGCTGCACACAGTCAGGTGACAGAGGAGCGCCGGACCCGGAGCGGATCCGCGGCGCAGGACAGGTAAGGGATTTTTTTTATTTTATTTTGATGGGGGCACAGTGGGCTGATCTGAGGTTGATGGGGGCACAGTGGGCTGATGTTAGGTCTGATGGGGGAACAGTGGGCTGATCTGAGGTCTTATGGGGCACAGTGGGCTGATCTGAGGTCTGATAGGGGCACAGTGGGCTAATCTGAGGTTGATGGGGGCACGGTGGGTTGATCTGAGGTCTGATGGGGGCACAGTGGGCTGATGTTAGGTCTGATGGGGGCACAGTGGGCTGATGTGCGGTCCGACGGGGCGCACAGATTTTGTGTTTTATTTTTTCGGCGTGGTATCGAATGGGATTGAGTATCGAATACTTTTTCTTGGTATCGAAATCGAATCAAAATTTTGGTATTGTGACAACTCTAATGGGGACACACTTTCTGAAATGCAAACTGGTGGAGAAGAGGAACCAATTCTCCCAATAGATAGCAATCCAGGGACTGGATGGCAGCAGACAGGGAACACTTACCCTGTTGCTTCTGTTGGTATTCATTCCTCTATGGTAAAAACTAAATTAAATCCATAAATGAAAACCTACATAAAAATGACATTGTTTTAAACTAACTCTTGAAGTATTATAGGCAGTTGTTCTCTGTCATTTACATTAGATAACTGTGTTCTGAACTCACATTCGGCTGACTGCTATAACTAAAAAGTGTCAAAAATGTAGACTAGAGATTCTGAAGATTCACCAGATTTATCAGGCAATCCTGATGCAGGTTTAAACGGTCTAGCCCAGTGATGGTGAACCTTTTAGAGACCGAGTGCCCAAACTGCAACCTAAAACCCACTTACTTATTGCAAAGTGCCAACACGGCAATTTAACCTGAATACTGAAAAATACCGACCAAGTTAAGCTGTGAAGGCGTGGCTTAACACAGGCCCCAGTAAAATGAATGACCCCATTGGCGCCCCCTAGTATTAAAAATCTCCGATTAGTGGCCCCCAGTATTAATAATGCCCCAGTAGTGGCTCACATTATTGATTAGGCTTCCAGTATTAATACCCCAATAGTGGCCCCCAGTATTAATAAGGTCAGTAAAATGAATGCCGCCATTAGAGCCCCATAGTATTATTTTTCCTTCATTAGTGCTCCCAGTATTAATAATGCCCCCATTAGAGGCCACAGTATTGTTAATGCCCCCTTACCCACTCTTCTTGCACAGGACAAGACCTGTGCTCCAGCATGTTGACGCTTCGCAGATCCTGCTGCTTCCAGTCAATGCTGTGAAACTTCATCATGCTGGATTGCAGGTCTGAATTAGACCGGGCATATTTTCTGCCAGATGATCTGGCAGTATAATACTGCTGCCGATTACCCAATGAACAAGCAAATGCTCGTTCATGGGGCAATTCAAATCTTTTGACAGGTTTAAAAGTTATCTTTTGCAGGCTGCAAATAGTGGTGTCTAATAACGAGCCGGCAAAAAATGATTCACAATAGGGAATAACGATAGCTCCTCCATATACTGAGGAGGAGATTGCTGCATGTAATAGCAGCTGTCTCCTCCACTAGCGACCAGGCAATTGGCGGGAAAGAACGCTTCCTTCCTGACAATCGCCAGCAGAATTGGGCTGTCTAATACAGCCTTAAAGGGAACCTGTCATCTCCGAAACATCCCCTGAACTAGAGTAAGTGTTGTATAGTGTAAGTGATGCAGAATCCGAATATGTAAGTTTTATCTTCATACTCCCTTCCATTCTGACGCTGTGCTCCGACAAACCTGCAGTAAAATACATTGAGAGGACTCTTCTTTGAGTCCTCCCCATTATGTGAGTGAGCACTGGAGTCCACTGAGTGCATTTAACTGCAGGTTTGTGGGAGCAGAAGATCAGAATGGAAGTGAGTATGAAGATAAAAATTACATAACCGGACTCAACGTCACTGACACTATACAACGCTTACTCTAGCTCACGGGGTGTTTTGGAGATGACCGGTTCCATTTAAGTACACACTGTCTAAAAATGAGTATTAGTAAATCTCTGGACCATATGTGTTGGGAATGTTCACATCTTATACACACAGTAACCTGTGTTTTCTGTTATTCAGGCTGCGCTATGTGCCGCTCCATATAAAGATGACTTCCTTAAGGCCCTTTCGAAAGGACAAAATGTGAAAGAGGAAGAATGCATAGAGAAAATCCGTCAGTTCCTGGTCAACTACACCACCACAATTGAAGCAATATACATAATGTACAACAAGATGAATGCAGAGCTGGATTACAAAGCCTAATTTACCCATTTACAGACTTAACCTACTCATTGCTTTAGCTTCAACTCAGGACCATAACCTCTTTTTTTCCTGTCTTCCGGAGAGGTTTATCAGATACTTGGAATTTTCAATACAAAAAAAAAAACCTAATGAAAGTAATACGTTCACCACTATGCCTTTGCTGATTTGACGCCCCAATAACTTAAAATTAGATCTGCACCCAAAATATGAAATTGGCTATATCTGTAAATTATAAATTGGTATTGGTGGAGAAATATGCAGTTTCCTGCAACAGGAAGTGCAGCCATATTGTCACCAGTTCAATTCAATAGGTAGCAAAGTAATACTTTCCAGAGAAGTCAAAAGTGACAACAACTATGGTTGGGTTGGTATGGTTGCTCTTGTAATTTTTGAAAAATGGTTGCCACAGGTGGATAGAAAATGTGAAGATCTATGAAAGATGAAGGACCAGAATTACCATGCTTTGCCTATTTCTTCTGACACTAATATATAGAGTAGAAACACTTTTAGGCTAGCAGGTGCACGGGTGACAGATCCAACACTTAAAGATAGTCCTTCTTGTGGTTTTATGTCCTACAACTCCTATTACAAAGTGACCGTGTTTGGTGGTGTGGTTTTAAAATGTTCTTGTAGTGTTAGTTGATCTAAGAGCAGTCGTTTGGTGTGCTCCACAGCAAAATGTCTGATACGAAGACGTACAACCTAACTTAAACATGGCTACTACACCAGTAAGGCTGTTCATATCTGCCTTGGAGACTTTTTTTCTGGGGGTCTCCACCACAGTTTTTGTCAAAAATATCAGACAAAATAGTCCTGTTTGCCGGACTATTTACTTTGGTAAAATGACGGACTCCCTAATGGAAACCCGATGGACCCCATTATAGTTAGTAGTCTGGTGCCTTCTGGTACTTCTTCTGTTTTTGTTGCTCTGCTCCTATAATTAGGCAGAACAACAAATCAGTAGCGGTGATGTGAACATAAAACGATCGTTCTTTTTAAAGGGGACCTGTCACCTCACTGGTCATGTCTGGTTTAGCATTAAAAAAAAACTCTTTTGGAGTATCTTTTCTTAAAACTCTGCATTGTATATGAATAAATTGACACTTGGACATCTGCTTGTCTACAGTGCATGTCCCATTTGTCTTTGATAATTTTAGCACTGATTGGACATTGCGTAGGGACACGTCCAATCGACGAGGGGATTGGGAAAGCCCAGTTGTCCTAAATATTTTGAGGATGAATAAAAAAAAATGGTAATAAAAAATGACGGGTCCTCTTTAAAATATCACACATATGGTACACCATGTATATTTTGAAGAGGGGGCATATTTCTTTTAGCCTTCAGAAATAGTACATAGATGCTGCCTTTATTTGGGAGCTAGAATCTGCTAAGGAATGTTCAAGTTAACAGCAAGCTTAGAGCTAGAAAGTACCAAAATCTGCATGTGGTACTTTTGCACTTTCGCACTGCATGCAAATTTTTGGGGGATTCTGATGCAGTTGTGTTCCTTTTGCATTGCAAAGGGTGAAAAATGTGCACTAAAAATCCGCATAAGGCATTCACACGCTATAGATTTATAAATCTGCTCAGAAAATATATGCAAAGTGTACATGAACTTTGTCAAATCTCATTCACTTTGCTGGTACTGTATGACATATGTTTATTCTGTATGAAATGTGCACAGGTACCCTAAAGGGGTGTCCTGCGACCCACGAAGCCATCGTGATTACACAGAACGTTACAAAGTTTGTAATATACTTACTGTTTTCATGTGACGCTCCTCTTCTGAAAATCCTGCATCCGCCAACAACACATCCTTCCCCAGGTTTTCATCTTGGACTCTGAATGGGATGTTGCTTCCGCTTTGAACAGGGCTAGACTGTTTCCTCTCCCGGAAGTGTGTGCTACCTCCTCTGTGCATGTACCAGGGAGAAGTATAGTTCTGGACCCATCCACAGCAGTAGTCCAGACCCGAAACCTGGTAAAGGACGCCACGCCAGCATAAGCAGGGTTTTCAGAAGAGGAGCATCATGTGACTGAGTTCCTGGGAGGACGATTCATGCAACCTCAGAATAGTAACCATACTAAAAACTTTCTTCTACAAGTTTGTTCTGTGTAATGAAGCTAGCTTTGCTGAACCCGCTAGGCATAGGAAAACCCTTTTAGTAAATTTGGACTGTCCTAAAGACAGAAAAATATCTACACCTGCCATAAGTGGGCACAGATTTGTGCCGTTTTCTGCCTTTACTATTATAAAAATTGTTGGCAACTCCCACAGTTTTTTTGGGGGGAAAAATGGCAAGTTGCACGTTTTATCATAAATATGGCATAATCCAAATTTTACAATGTTTAAATGCAGAAATACTGGTACAACTGTGTTGATAATCATTTTATAAGTTACACAGAGTTTGTTACATGAAACTAGACAACCCTGTTTACTCAGAA
This sequence comes from Rhinella marina, assembly GCA_900303285.1. Taxonomy (NCBI): domain Eukaryota; kingdom Metazoa; phylum Chordata; class Amphibia; order Anura; family Bufonidae; genus Rhinella; species Rhinella marina. The sequence continues at coordinate 171,170 of ONZH01022030.1, read as the reverse complement.
GCCAGCATGCAAATTGTTCCCACCCCAAGTACAATGAATCGCAGAGCTTCTTGGCCTTGTTGAACATTCCTTTAGGCTGGTTTTACACATTTTTTTTCTGGTGTTTTTGCTAGCTTTTGAGCCTTTTGCTGCATTTTTGACTTGTCTTTTTTGGTGTAAGCTGTAAGTCTATGCAAAATATGAAACTCTGTACACACGTGCATTTTTTTAGAGACCTTTTTTGCATGCAGTGCATTTTTTGGGGTTAATTTTCACAGTATTTGTTGGCTATGGTGTGTAGTTTTTTCATGCATGTAAAAATGTGTGAAAAAAACACCATAAAAAATGTATTTAACATGGAAAATGCATGCACTTTTACAGGCTTTTTTAGCAGCACAAAAAAAAAGCCAAACAAATGTGTGAAGGAAGTCTGAGGCAAGTTTCCATCCTGCTTGAATTTAAATCTTAAACGCAAACAAAGAAACATGGATCTTTGGCAGTTGTCTGGAGTGTTATTTAGTCCTACGAAGAAAGCTCCAGCATTATATGAGACAGAATAGTTTTTTTTTTTTTTTTTTTCAGTCCTGAATTGCACAATGCTTTGGTGCTCTGTGTTTCATGATCTTCTGCTGGATGTTCTTAGACCACAGCATGCAATACCTGTGTTCCCTGTGAACCAGAAGTGTAATGTCTCATCCATCGTCACGTGCTTTGCTGCAGCCATTTACGAGACTCTCAGCTTTGGTGACTAAGGGCTCATGCACACGGCCGGTGCATACAGCGGGTCCGCAATACACGGGCACTGGCCGCGTGCAGCCCGCATAATGGATCACGGACCCATTCCCTTCAATGGGTCTGCAATCACGGAGGTGCGGAGCGGAAGCACTACATTGTTTCTGGTCGTGCCTCCGCACCGCAAAAAAGTAGTGCATGCACTACTTTTTTGCGGTGCGGACTGTCTAAAGCAGATCGCGGACCTCATTCAAGTGAATGGGTCTGCGATCCGAATGCGGTGACCCCACAGCCAGTGCCTGTGCATTGTGGACCGCAAACATGCAGGACAAGTTGTATATTTTAATATTTCAGGGGAGTAGTGTGCTGCTTCTACTCCCTACTCTAAGTTGAGCCAGAAACCTCTCAGTGCCTTACTAATAGTAATATTTATAACGGACTGCCTTATCTTTCACTCCTTTTATGTTAGTTGTGTGAATTTTACATGACTGAAAATATTTGTCGCTGACCTCCTCTTGCTGGCTGTACACCCAGTGGTTGGCCAAACGTGCATTCAGTCAACCACTGACAAGAATGCTCTGATCTACCGCACATGCTTGTTTAGGCCGCATGCATGTGGGAATGTATTTTATTCAGATTTTGTGGATTTTCCAAAGCTACAAATTCGATCACTAATTTACATAGCAAATTGTAAAATCTGCAATGAAAATCCGAGGAAAAAATTGACGTGCTGTGGATTTGAAAATTTGTACAACATGTCAATTTACACATGAAAATTTTTTGCACCATGTAGACTAAATTTTTAAAATCTCATCTACTTAACTGGTACTGTATTACACTGCAAATTTGCAGCTTACAAATCTTCAGAGAAGGGACGATGAACACAGCAGAGATAACCATGAGGCCTAAATTTTAGTTACCCCAAAGTGTTTGATGCAGAACTACAAATCCCTTTCTTTGAAATCTTTCTGGAGCTAAATGATAAAATGAATGCAGCTTGAAGCCACCATACAATATGTCGTAGGCCATTTTATCATTTAACACTAGAGAGAATTTTGTATCTGAAAAGTGGAACTCTGACTGCTATAAAGATATATATTTTAAAATGAATCAGCTACATGATGTTAAAAGGAAGATGTTCACGTGAAGGGTGTAGCTGCCAAGGATTAGACGGTTTGACCTTTTTTGCTTACATACATAAAGATGAATCATACTAAAGTGTGTCGCAGATTATGTGCAGTATTCAAGGCAAAGTCCTTACAGGGTTTTTTAAATTCCTATCAAAATCCTTTAAAGTAATCATTTATGAAGGTAGCTGTAATTTTGTAATGTATTATGTTTACCTTTATCACTTCTATCTTCTATTCTGGGCTGTGGTCACATGTCCATGCAGCTCTTTCTTATTTCCTGTGATATGTCCATGGGCATGTCAGTGATAGGGGAGTGTCTGTAACTAGCTGGGTGGGAGGAGCTATAAATTAGCTGGGTGTTCCTGGAGCTGTGGCAGAGAAAGGAGAAGTGCATCATGGGTTTGGTTGGATACAACAGATAGGATGGAAACAAGCAATTGGTTTACATTGTGAAAAAGGGTCAGAAGAGTTGAAAAAAAGCATGGGGAAGATGTCCATGTGTTAACTACATGAGCATATCTGTTAAACACCATAGTAATCCCAGAAAACCCCTGTATAGTTACATAGTTGCTACGGTTGAAAAAAGACATATGTCCATCAAGTTCAACCAAGGGAGGGGGTAGGAGTGATGAAGGGGAGGGGGACGGGTAACCTTAAGACATGACTCTACATTTCTTAATATGTGGTGACCTTTTTCTCTAAGAATTTATCTAAGCCTGTTTTGAAGCCCTCAGCTGTCTTTGCTGTGACCAGCTCCTGCGGTAGACTGTTCCACAGATTCACAGTTCTTATAGTAAAGAAGGCTTTTCGCCCCTGGAGTCTGAACCTTTGCTTCTCCAGGTGGAGGCAGTGCCCCCTTGTCTTTTGAGGGGATTTTACCTGGAACAGTTTTTCACCATATTTTTTGTATGGGCCATTTACATACTTATACAGGTTGATCATGTCCCCCCTTATACGTCTCTTCTCAAGACTAAACAAGTTTAACTCCTTCAATCTTTCTTAGGATTGGCTAACACGGCTCCCCTGCAACCCCCCCCCCCCCCAAAAAAAAAAAAAAAAGTCCACAGGTTGTGTGTGGTATTGCGGGTTAGTACCATAGAACTCACGTGCAATGCCAAACACAACCTATGGACGATTGGTGCCCCTTCTGGAAGCAGCCATGTTTTTCTAATCCTGTACAATCTCTATAATCTAGAAAGGAATGGGGCTCATGTATCCATACCATTACAAAGGAAAAGTGATCTTGTTGCTCGTATTGACCAGTCAACCATCCATTTTCTAAACTCTGCTGGAAAATTAAAACATGGACTCTGGTTAGTTGCCATGGACAGCAAGGCCACTTTTCACCAAGTGAGGCCCAGTGTTCTAAAGATAAAGTATTTTACAGCCATTTAACTTTGTCTTATTTGTACGCGCTCAGCATCTCCATATCTTATTACTGACCAGTACAGTTGCTGTTCTTACAATTTTTTTTTTTTTAGCTTTTTAAGACTAGTGGATATCTGAGTAGATTTTAAGGACCTCATATATTCAGACTGAAGAAATAGAAGCTTTGTTGCTGATCATTTCCAGTCAGCTGTCACTTAAAGGGGTTATCCCACAAATAATGTAAAAAATAAAAATCAGACATCATATAGTCCATGACAACCTCTTTTTAACAAAGCTAGAACCAGCCCTGTACCTCACATGGGTCCAGGGATCTCCCCATTCATTGCTCTGCTAGATTCATATCAAGCTGACAGCTCAGGGGAGTGTCTATTCTGCTGCAGCTCAGGAGGCGTGTCCATTCTCTCCCTATCACAGCTCAGGAGACAGTTGAAAGTTAAAACTGAGCATGTGCGGCCTGCTCAGTGAATAGGTCAAAGAAATAAGAAATTAAGTGCTCCTATACAAATACATTTTATTGAATAACTCAGCGGCTATACAAAATTTTTAATGACATGCAATTACAAAAGTATTTAGATCCAGGTGCTGGTTTAAAAACTGTACAATATTTTTCGTGGGACAACCCCTTTAAGTAAATGTGGGCAGGTTATGGTCAATGGGGTCATTTTTCTACTGGGCCAATGATGTAAGAACAATGACAAAAATCTATAAACTAAATTTTTGCAGTAAAACTGAAAAGATAACTACCGATATGCAATAATATGCTCTTGTGATTGTAGGTAATTTTCATTATGTACTATACAAAAGACTTGCAGGAAGGGTAATTGCTGTTTGTAACCCTATTCTATGTATCCTTCACCAATCTAGCTGATTCACTGCCAAGAATAAGGGGTTGCCCAACTATAACAATTTACACCCTATCCACAGGATAGAGGATAAGTATCTGATCGATGGAGGTCCGATGTGTGCTGCTTCATTCAACTCTGTGGAGCTGATGGAGATAGAAGAGCAATTTGCTCAACTTCTCTTCGTCAGTCCCATAGAGCTGAATGGAGCGGCAGCATGCATCCATGACAACCACTCTGAGGACTGTAGCAGTCTTTTGATTGGTGGGGGACCCATAGGTCAGACCCCCACCAATCAGATACTTAACCTCTATCCTCAATAGGGGATAAGGCAGGAACACTCCTTTAAAGGGAGTCTGTCAGCAGTTCTGACCATGTGAAACTGCTAACAGCACTACACAGGGGAGAGGTTGGACAAGCATTTCTTTTGTGGACCTTCTCTAATTAGGAGTAGTGTGAATATGAAGTTTTATTCTGCTTCTGCCAGTGCCAAGGAGGTGGTCCTTTACTGTGAGTGATCTCTACACTAAGCTGCTTCAAAGCCCTTTTCTCTGTAGCATCCAACCAGGAAACATATATGTGAATCAGATCAGAGTAGAGAGCACTTCACCATGAAGCTCCACCTACTGGGCACTGAATAGAAGTTCATATTCACATTACTCCTGATAGTAAAAGCTTCACAGGTATGTTTGTCTTGTTCTCCCCAGCCCCTGCCTAGCACTGTCAGCAGATTTGCATGGTTAAAACTCCTGACAGACTCCCTTTAATCTTTAGTCCATAGCAACAATATATGTGGCTTTTTTCCCCCAATTTTCTTTTGTCTTCAAAAGGTTGTACAACTGTATTTGTGATTTACTGTTGAACTTGGTGAGCATGAGCATTTGTGTACCTCTTTGTGAAAAATTGCCATTTGCAACACACATTGTGCAGCATAACGTATTTGCATGGGATGTAATGTCGGGTGCTATGTCCCATCTAAAAGCAAAAGTTTTCATGTTCAGATCCCCTGATATCATTGTCTCCATGACAAGTTCCCCACATTAGAGACAATGCTGCTATATTGAACTGGATGCACCGCCATAGAATAAACTGGCTCTGCATTCTGCACCTACTCCTCAGAGACAGAATGCACAGCCTGCACACCAATGAATATGGCCTAACAAGATGTATTAATGGGAAAGATTTGATGTATGTGTAACCATGAAAAGTTGTTCACAACGGAACCTGGTACAATGAACTGAAAGAAAAAACCCCACAAAGCCTGTAGGCTAAAACCCTTGTGCTGTTTGTTTTATCTAAACCGTGTGACCATACTGGAAACTATTGCCTTACGTAGTCTTAAATTGTCCTATTTGTCAGTTTATTGCTCATATGTCTGTCCATTAAGGCTAAAAACTTTGACCAAACATCTTGTTTTTAAAGTAACTTTATTTAAACATTGAATAAAAAAAAAACATATTTTGACAGTAGTCCTGTGCTTTGTCTATTTAGTTTGTCTGTTGGTGATGATAATGGGGGACATTTGTCAAAGATCGGCGTTTTACACCAGTCTTTGATAGCCGAAGGATGCACCTAATTTATGACAATGTACACACCTCATAATAAACTAGGTTCATCCTCCAGCAGTCGGTGCGTCTAGACTGAACTCTACTCCAGTCCTTTACTGGAATAGATTTCAGTTGTCATTTACACCTGGAAACAGGCAAAAATGTTAGTGAATTTCTCGGGGCCCATGGCACTGCCGCTCCCAATGTCGAGGGTGGCGCAAAAACAACTTGGTGGTGAGATTTATCAAACTGGTGTAAAGTAGAACTGGCTTAGTTGCCCATAGCAACCAATCAGATTCCACCTTTCATTTTTCACAGCTCCTTTGGAAAATGAAAGGTGGAAGCTGATTGGTTCCTATGGACAATTAAAAACTTCCACCTTTCTTTTTCCAAAGGAGCTGTGAACAATGAAAGGTTGAATCTGATTGGTTGCTATGGGCAACTAAGCCATTTCTACTTTACACCAGTTTGATAAATCCCCCCCCCCCCCCCCAATGTGTGACAAAATTTTATTGCACAAGCGATTAAAAAGTTGCAAAACGGGGCCTTTGGACTTTTTTTTTTTTTTTTTAACTCCAAAAACTGGCATAAGAAGTCTTAAATGTCCCCCCTAATATAATATAGTCTTTACACTTGTACATGAAAATACAGATCAAGGAGGAGATTTATCAAGATGTAAAGGAAAACTGGCTCAATTATTCATGGCGACCAATAAGATTCCACCTTTTATTTTGCACCTTGGAATTTTTTTTATACAATTTGCTCAGTTTTTTTGTTCTGTATTTTGTTACAAGTTGTCAGTTTTTCCATCCATATTCCTATATTCCCGAACTACCGGTGTAAAAAAATAGAACAAATACGCACATGACATGCACTTTTAAATTCAACCTATTGACTTATGGGCCAAAATCAGTACCAACTGGGATCCATTGGAACATATTGAAAAAAAAAACGCTGTGTACATAAAAAAACAAAAAACGGAAACATGAATAAAACTTTCCATATATTTATTGGCACCATTTACTGATCTTTAATACAGAAGTGTGAATGATCCCTTCTGCTTTCACAGGTGCATCTTTTTCCTCACTATTCCATCCCATTTTTCCTGGCCACAATACGGAATCTAGGAGTCGCGTGAGCATAGAAAAAGCACATATTCGAAAAAAAAAAGCACTGATTTCATAAGCCAAATGGGCTTTTGTACAACGACTGATGAGTGTTCCTAGAAATGTATCAGAAAAATAGCACGGCACTCAGAAGTTGCAAAATTAATTTTTATCCGTCCGATTCGTTACATTGACCTGGCCATCGTTTCGGCCCATCCAGGACCTTTATTCACGGCCACAAGTCTTGAGGAAGTATCGAGCGGGGAAGACCCTGGATGGACAGAAACGTTGGCCATGTTAATGTAACGAATTGGATGGATTAAAAATAATTGTGCATCTCAAGTTCTGAGTGCCGTGATATTTTTCTGATATATTTTAGCTACCCTACCACTTAGGACCGGCATACTCCTGTTAATTTTGGAGTGCTCATTCCGGATAATTGGGCTATGTAAACTGTGCTGGTGATCATTGATGAACGAGCTAACCCCAGGTGATTGTGTCATTCTGCCAGCACCAAAAATCAGTATTCCTGTGCAGCAGATCATACTGTCTATGACAATGATTCTCTATAGAGACAGGCGATCTCTGTAGTGACTGCTCGGTCATTGATGCATGTAAATGTACCCCTCACCTCTGCTGACGATCAGTCAATTATTGGGAACATTGTTTGTTCCCGATAATTGCAAAAGGGTTTGATGATATTTTTTATTTTTATTTTTTTTTACTAATCACTGGGGCGGTTCCAACACCTGAGACCCCCACCGATCAGCAGTTTTGAGAAGGCACCAACGCTCCTATGAGCGCTGCGGCCTTCTTGCAGCTCAGCAAGCCCAGTGCCATACATTGTATAGCAGCTGTACTTTGTATCACACTCAGCCCCATTCACTTCAACGGGGCTGATCTGCTCTCAGGCTACATGACTGATGACCGTGTCGTGGCCTAGGAAAAACTGAGAAGGCTGCGGTGCTACTGTGAGTGCCACTGCCTTCTCAAGCATCCGATCGGTGGAGATGTCGGACCCCACCAGTTTTTAAAATCGGAAAACCACTTTAAGGAGAGAGATTGGAATACAGATGTACCTGTATTTGATCTGTAGAAGTATTTCATCCATATCTGTAGAAGACAGCCCTGATTAGTAATACAGATGTCATCTGTAATACATCCATATTGCAGAGGTACGCCAGCAATGCAGCCAATCGGCACAGTTTTCAAAATGACTATAACAAAATGCCGTTTTATTGTTAATGGATACCCGGTTATGCAACTTTAGGCTGGGATTAACTGCTCCAGGAACTGCATGAGGATGAAACGCCATCCTCTCGTTACGGCCAGTGGACACATGATGTTGGTGGAAAGACCTCAGTTTTACCTGCAAAATTCTATTCAGCAGTGTACTCGACTCTCTCCGGCCTGACCGCCTGCTCCATTCAAAAGAGGGCAATATAAGGCCCCTGTTCTCGTGACCAGTGGGGGCCCAGCATTCGGACCCCTGCAGGTCAGATACTTATCTCCTATGCTGTGTGTCTTGTGATTATGTTTTTTTCCTGGAATCTTAGGACCCAACAGCTTAAATCTTAAGTCTCTCCTATGCCAGTATCTTTATAACTGGTTACACCACCAAGTTCATCAAGATAGGGGAAGATATTACAACCTCATAAAATATTCACATATTATAGGGTTTTAACATTTTGCAAAACAGAAACCTTGCTAAGGGCGCTTCTAACACCTACTCGATAGGGGGAAACAGAATGAGGAAACCACTAGTGGTAAGACAAATTGGCTCAGATTTACTAATGTATTGCTTGACATCTTCGGCAGAGAACAGACTGCTAGAGATGTGGTGCACTGCATGAAGGCCCACCGGCCCCCATTACCTATAATGGGGACGATCAGAGATCAGGTCGCAACCCAGCTAATATACGTAGAATCAGCCGGATTAAAACCGCTGTGTGTTAACATCGCCTGCCAGAGATTTTAAGCGCTAGTGTGATTTACATGTGTATTCATTCCTTCCTGCATTTTTAACATACTCCCATAGACTAGAAGCAAATGCGCACAAAACTTGGACATGCTGTGGATTTCACATACTGACAGAAATGACATGCTCCTGCGGAAGTGGCCTAAGGATGGGGTCACACATAGGTCTTTAATGTTTTTAATCAGGGGTTTTGCCCCTGTGGCTTTTGGTGCACTTTTTTGCAGTTAAAACTCCATTCCTAGATGCTGGCTGAAAGTCTATGAGAAAAATGAAACGCAGGACACACAAGTTTTTAATCCTAGCATTTTTGTTAATTACGTGGCGTGTTCTGAAAAATGCAGCATGCTGTAGCTTTTGCTGTTTTTTTCAGGAGTTATGACATTCTATATAGGAGAAAAACACCCAAAAGAAAAGGAGGATCACAAAGTCATAGATCATATAGTCATTTAGAAGAAAACTGCATGCAGGACCCTAAGGCATCATTCAGGTGGCTGTATTGGAACATCTGTATTGAACAGCATCGTCATCAGATTTTTCTAAGGCCCTAGTCACACGCAGCGCTCGGAACACACGCCGTGCGGCCCCATTGAAAATGCCTATACTTGTCCATGCACACGGACAAGTATAGGACGTGCTTCAAAAGAGCCCCATAGCTCCGTGCCGCGGCTCCCGGCCCCATAGAGGTGAATGGGGTCGCATCTATTCCTGCATTTTTGCGGATAGATATGGCCCCATTCATCGTGTGAATGGGGCCTTAGTACTTGCCTTAAATGGGTTTTCTCAGCAGGTTGATTCAGTGGCTGACAGGCAGTTTGCACTCACACTTTCTCCTCAGGCTGTGGGGGGGGGTGTCTCCAAAAGTTATTAGTATATATTAACTTACTCTGACAGAGCAGGAGATTGTGATCTCTAACACAATTACAGGTAAGGCTATTTTCACACTTGCGTTTGCAGGATCCGTTTGAGATCCGTCCAGGCTCTCACGAACAGATCCGTCATGATAATACAAACATCTGCATCCGTTCTGAATAGAGATGAGCGAGCATGCTCGAGCGCCATTTTTGCGTATGGCATTTTAAAATTCGTATGCTATTCATACGCATATTTTAATTTATACGCAAATGCGTATGAATAGCGTACAAATTCAATTTGTACGCATTTGCGTATAGATTAAAATATGCGTATGAATAGCGTACGAATTTTAAAATGCGTACGCAAATACGCAAAAATGGCACTCGAGCATGCTCGCTCATCTCTAGTTCTGAACGGATCCGTTTGTATTATCTTTTACATAGCCAAGACGGATCCGTCCTAATTGACTTACATTGTGAGTCATGACGGATCAATTTGGATCAGTTTCCGTCAAGCAGGCAGCGTTTTAGTGTCCGCCTCCAAAACGGAATTCTGACTGAACTGAAGCAAACTGATGAATTCTGAACGGATCCTTTTCCATTCAGAATGCATTAGGGAAAAACTGATCAGTTTAGGCCTGTGACAGATCTCACAAACGGATCCTGCAAATGCAAGTGTGAAAGTAGCCTAAAGCTTCTCCGGCTATTTTCACACTAGCAAAGAAAAAAGGGGAATTTCAGTCAGCACATCCCAGTGTGCAGGTGCACGTTGCTATGGCTAAATGCACAAGGAAAGGAAAATACATACAATACAACGGCACACTGCTAACCAGATAAAGCACAAAATGTCATAGAGACATGAGGTATTCTGAAGCTAATGCTATGCTTGTTTAGTAAATTAGAGATTCTTGGCAAATATATTTTGTACAAAATTATCTGAGCCGTCCACCAAATCGTCAAGGTGATCTCTGTAAGACGGGAACCTAACACTATTTCCTACCTGTTATGTGCCAACCTTGGCTTCCGTATAATCAGGGGGTGTTGGATCCACTCTGCCTTTTGCCATTTCTGGTGCTTCAAAGGCCTCCACTAATTCAGGGATGCAGGTATCAAGGCAGAGTGGATCCAGCATGCATGTGGAACCAACACCCCGATTATACGGAAGCCAAGGTTGGTACATAACAGGTAGGAAATAGTGTTAGGTTCCCGTCCTACAGAGATCACCTTGACGATTTGGTGGATGGGCTCAGATAATTTTGTACAAAATATATTTGCCAAGAATCTCTAATTTACTAAACAAGCATAGCATTTGCTTCAGAATACCTCATATCTCTATGGCATTTTGTGCTTTATCTGGTTGGCAGTGTGCCGTTGCATTGTATGTATTTTCCTTTCCTTGTGCATTTAGCCATAGCAACGTGCACCTGCACACTGGGATGTGCTGACTGAAATCCTCTTTTTTTCTTTGCAAGTTTGTACTGGAGGTGTGGCTACGCCATTTGGTCATGCACTCCTGACTAGCCCGTCTGCCCCATAGGCTGATTTTAAGTAGTGTAACTATAAAGCCGAGTGGACTCGGCTTGCATGTTGGTACCTGCATCCCTGAATTAGTGGAGGCCTTTGAAGCACCAGAAATGACAAAAGGCAGAGTAGATCCAGCATGCATGTGGAACCAACACCCCCTGATTATACAGAAGCCAAGGTTGGCACATAACAGGTAGGAAATAGTGTTAGGTTCCCATCCTACAGAGATCACCTTGATGATTTGGTGGACGGGCTCAGATAATTTTGTGCAAAATATATTTGCCAAGAATCTCTAATTTACTAAACAAGCATAGCATTAGCTCCAGAATACTTCATATCACTATGGCATTTTGTGCTTTATCTGGTTGGCAGTGTGCCGTTTCACTGTATGTATTTTCACACTAGCGTTTATATATTCTGGTATTGAGCTTGTCATAGGGGCTCAATATCGGAATAAAACGCTGCAGTTTTGTCCCCATTCATTCTCAATGGGGACAAAACTGAACTAAAGAGAATGGAATGCTCCTAAAAGCATTCCGTTCAGTTCTCTTTAGTCTCCAGACCGGAGAGCAAACCGCAACATGCTGCGGTTTGCTCTCCGGTCTGGGCATCCACACCAAGACGGATCTGGAATGACCCCCAATGCAAGTCAATGGGGACGGATCCGTTCGGTGTGACACAATAGTAAACGGATCCGTCACCTTGCACTTTTCCCTCGCAGCTCCATCCAGCAGGGGGCACTGTGGGGAATCTTCCCATCGTGCGCACCGTCCTCTGGAGCTGCTGGGACAAGTATAACCCCCCCCCCCCTCAAGATAGTGTCTGGACCCTTCACCCGCCGGATCCGTGCTGCCGCTAGTGTGAAAGAGGCCTCAGTCCTCACAACACTTGGACCTTTTGCTTACTGCAGGTAATCACTCAGAGCACAGTCCCATCATTCCATGGGGGTGAGGTCACTCCTGCTCTCAGCCAATCAGATAACAGTCTGTCTGGCAGGTTACCATAGAAACCTGTGTGCAGTGTGAGACCTGCTGAAAGGTCTATAGTTCATGACTTACCACTGTATTTAGAAAATGTCTTCTTTTAACTATCCCTTTATGTTGAAAGCTATTCTTTGCAACTAGTGAGAAAACCCCTTTAAGCCTGTTTTCTCTAGTAGATCTGAGAGGAGTGCAGGGATTCCTTTCCAGTGCCTTTTTCCTCTGATCTGTAGTGGAGGAGCTTCACTTCTGAGCATCTATATAAAGGGCAGTACACAGTCATCTCAACTAAAAGCCTAGATCCTTAGATCAGGAACAGACATTTATAGGACATTTCATCATTTTTTTCCCAAATTCTTAGGAAAATATATTCAGCACATACTGCTTTGAACTAACTGTACCAATTTATTATATATTTTTGGAGTCGGTCCATTTTATAACGACACCAACTCCACAACCCTGCAAGCGATCCAACCTGGTAGGTAGCACATCACTCAATGGTTAGTTGTTACCTTGCACCTCTGGGCTCCTGGTTTTGACTGCCGTTCATATGCTCTCCCCTGCCTACATGGTTTCCTAGCACACTCCACACAGACAAATGAAAAATATTCTTTTATTTAGAAGCTGAACATACGCTAACATTTGATAGGAAACAATCTTTGGTGAAAAGCAGTCTAGATAATGGAGTAGCCAGGATAATGTAATAGAAAGGAAAGAAGTGGCTTCATAGGAAACAGGGTTTCAGCCTGGTATAAAAAGGAAAGCCACTTACAACGTGTTAACACTGAATTATTCCATTCATATGTATTTTCAGGATACACTAAGAATTACACTTAAGCCATTGTGTGTGATTTACACCAGTAAGTCAGAAACAGAGGATCAATACAAGATACAGGTGACCTCCAGTCCAGGTCCTATATCCACCACACGTAGTAATGGATGGACCAGATGCAGGGCACGTATCAGTCTTGGCGTGGGGAGTCTCCATTTTGTAAAGGCACAGTTACGGGATCATGAGTGGATGTATGGGTGGGTACTGAAAGGCTGGAGAAACCATGATTGCTAAATAGATCACAGATCTGGGACTCCTCTTCTGTGGCTCAGCAAGTCGATGAACCCAAGACCACCGTGCCCACTACACCGGTTAAGTAGAAGGCATTGCTTCTCTTATTACTGAATCAGGGGCGACTGTTCTGGTCATCTAATTCGACGTGCATTTGGCTAGAATTGCATAGTCTACTGCTAAACCAGACACACACATCTCACAACAGGATATAGTACTGAACATTGAAGGTAAATTTCACTTTCACATTCAACACTTAAAGGGGTTTTCCAGGATTGGTAAAAAGACTAAAGAGGAAAATGCAATAAGTATGACAAAGCTAATCAATCTGCTGCTCCCCATGGTCTTTGCTTACCGTGAAGTGCCCATCTATCAATGTGACCGCTGCACATGATCAGTGCCCTTCTTTGCTGGGACCAGTGAATGGCTGCAGCAGTCACATGATTAAAGGAGTTTTCCAGGACTCCAATACGGATGACCTTTGCTCAGGACTAGGGATGAGCGAACTTCTGTTTTCAAGTTCGGCGTACAAGGTTCAGGTTATCTAAGAATTTGGTTATGGATTCTGCTGCCATAGATCTTAACTTATGGTCCGTGGTGGTGGGATCCAGAACAGAGTTCTTAGATAACCCAAATTTTGAAACCACAAGTTCGCTTAACATTTCTCAGGACAGCTCATCAGATGAGTGGTGGTCTGACACCGATCAGATGCTTGAAGATCCACAGTGCTCCTTGCTGACAGCGCCATATGTTGTATAGTGGCTGTGCTTGGTGCTGCAGTCCAGGCCCATTCACTTGAAAAAAAGCCATGTGACCGATGAATATGACATCACTGACGTAGCGCTCACTGGGACACCGCAGCCGCTTCAAACAACAGACCCCCACCGATCAGATATTGAAGACCTATCCTGAGGAGGTCATCACTACTGTACTCCCAGAAAACCCCTCTAAACACGCACATCATGACTAAAGCAAAGTAAACCAAGCCCAGAGCACCGAAATGGTGAAGGATTTATCAGGCGAGTTTTTTTTATTTTAAGCCATTACCTAGCTTTAGATCATTTTCTTGTTCTCAGAAGACCCCTTTAAAACAGACAACTACAAACAACCCCCCTCCCTAATTTATCCTTAAAAAATATCTACGCACCCCATCAATGATCTCACCCAGGAGGAAGTTTGGGATATGGGACGTGTCATGCAGCATCATACTCTCAACTGGTCCCATTTCTGCTGGACACAACAGCCATGAGGTCATCATGTGACCTTCTCTTCCTCAAATCTAACAGAAACCCATGAGAAGTAATGCCAGGATCCTGTATGATAAAGTGCAGGAGGTACAATGCCATGGCACCGTAGAGAGGTTCTACACCAGCCAATGCCACCTCACCTATAATACAGTCTCCAAGAAGTGATTTGGGGACCACAGTACAAATGTGGGGGCAGCCATAGAGTGCTAAGGGCTCAGCACTTCAGGTCTAGAACCCCTATAAAGGCCAGGCAATGGCCGCTATACCCTCAGCCTTCCATTCCTTTCCACAGTCCCAATCATTGGATGGCACATTTCATAGAAAACTAAGAGCAGTCACTATCCCTTTAAACGAAATGACGTCATGTGACAGGTACCAGGGAATTGGTGACGTCATAGTGCAGCAGATATAACTGGGCAGAGCCGCTGATCCGGGTGATGGGTGATCTGGCAGCTGCTGGTGGACTTCCAGGGAGAGAAGGGGGTGAGAAGAATCAGGAGGAATGCCTGGCACTGTAGTCCCTGGCGAGAGGGGTGCTGCCCATACCCTTACACGGCCTCCTTCTCCGGCTCCGCGGCCTGGCTGTAAGGGGGCGGAGGGCTGTCCTTCCTTGGCATATTGATGGCCTCTTCGTAGGAAGGAAGGAGCAGGGGGTTCTTCTCCGGTCCGGGCACCACGATCACTGCCAGGCCGTCGCTGTCGCTCGGGGGGACCACCCTGATGAGCAGGAAGCGGTAGTAGGTCAGCACACAGCGGATCAGATAGATCTTCAGGAGCAGCAGCAGAAGGTACAGGGCGATGAACAGGAAGGAGCCTCCGGCCACGGCCGACTTATCAGTGTAGTCCTGGCCGGGGAGGTAGGGCCTTGTGCTGATCATGCGGAGCTCTGACGGGAAACGCACGAAAAAGCCGCAGAAGAGCAGCAGCGAGCCCAGGAAGTCGATGATCTGAAACGCCAGGAAGGGCAGGAGAAGCCCGGGGCGCCTGCGGAGGACACCGAAGAGCAGGCAAAGGCTGAGCAGGAGCAGGATGAAGGCCAGAGAATACATGACGGCCACAGGCCCGGCCGAGCTCCAGGGCCCGGAACACACTCCGCCACATTTAATCACCGCCACCGTCTGCCACACCAGAGACTGCAGGCTCACGAACACGTAGTATACGGCTACTCCCAGCACAACGGAGCGGATGTTAAAGTATCCGCAACACCTGGGCGGTTCCTGCGTCACCATTTTGACAACGCCCGCTGGTCCACCAGTTTCCCAGCTCCTTTCGGAGAAATTCTGAGGGGGAACCGGAAGTACTGAGGTTTATAAAAAGCCAGACGTAGCCACGCCCATCGTGATGTCACGCAAGCGTTATCATTAGACTCCTGAGGCGGGCTTGCTGTCAGTCTCTGCCATCGTCATTATGAGCGTCATCTCCCAGGTGACCCATGCCCGTATTCTACGTACAAGCTGAGTTGTTTACCTGCTGCCTCCCCTTTCAATGGCGCCTGAGTGCATTACACTGTATGACACGTCTGGATCATTACTGCAGTTTGGAAAATATAGCACCCAGCTGAGACATGTAGCTGGGAAAATGAAATATGTACTATAAAACAATTATAATAGTGGTGTGAACAGGGCTGTTTTAACACATTGGTGGACCCAGAGCAGAGAGTTCATGAGTTGGCTCCTCACTGTGGAGCTTTGCTGTAATTTCAGCTGTTTGAAGGGCTGTAGCACTAGAAGGAGCACTCCAGCCAATGTTTGCCTTGGTTGATTGACAGCGTGGCGTGGCAACATTTTTTGAAACACCGCTAAGCCTGCCCAATTCCTGTCTATACACTCTCAATCCCACCTAGTCTCCTTTGTGGCCCCTCACATTACTTATGCCCCTAAGTGCTGCCTTCACAGTAACAATGAACCATTAGTACTCCTTTGACAATACCGCAGCCCCTATAGTGCTCCTCACAATAGTATTGTCCCCCTCTCAATAATGCTGCCCCGTCAGAATAGTGCTGCCCATGTAGTTTTATTTTTTATTTTTAAAAAGTAATATCTATCCCTGTTCCCCCATTAAATAGAACACATCATCCCTGGACCGTGCTTTCAGATGCTCAGCGCACAGGATGGGCAATGGTGAAGCAGGGAGCTAACGGCTCTCTGCTACACCATTGTATTCAACAGGGGCATTATCAGGGTCTCAAAATATTCAGGAACAAGCCCCAATGCATATGTGTTAGAGTTTCAATCCAATCTCCCCCATTCCTAGTAACAAAGGTTTATTTGGATGGACATTCAGCACTATCCTACATACAAGGGAATACAACACATATCTCTTACATCCAGTGGTGTCTCCTCTAATGCAAACATTCTCTTTCCGCATCTTCTCCATTTGGTAACACATGACATGAGTTTTCTATCATCCACATTCATCATCAACAGTATTATCCAGCTGCTATCCCAATACTGTGCCCTATGTGGTCCCCAATATCCCAAAATATTATATTTACAAAATAACAGTGCCATAGAGATAAACTGCTCCCAAAAGTCACACCAATAATAATAATTCTCTCCCAGGGTGCCCTCATTAGGAGTAGTGCCCCCTATAGATATAATGCCATCCAAGAGTGCCCCTATTAGTAGTACCCTCCATATTGTGCCCAGTAATAGTAATGCCTCCACAGAACACTCAGTAGTAATAGGGCCCCTAAAGTGCCACAGTAGTAAAAATAAGGCCCCCTGTAGATATAATACCTCTTATAGTGCTCCCAGTAGATATAATGCTCCCTCTAGTACCCTCAGTAGGTATAATGCTCCCTCTAGTGCCCCCAGTAGATATAATGCTCCCTCTAGTACCCCAGTCAATATAATGCTCCCTATAGTGCCCCTAGTATATATAATGCTACCTCTAGTGCCCCCAGTAAATATAATGTTCCCTCTAGTAACCCCAGTAGATATCGTGCTCCCTTTTGTACCCCCAGGAGATATAATGCTCCCGATAGTGTCCCCAGTACATATAATGCACTCGAGAAGGTAGCCTAATACAGCGCCACATACCTCGTACATCCAGTGACGTCTCCTTAGATGTAGATGTTCTCTGTTCTCATCTTCTCCTTTCAGACCAGACCACCATGATGATTTCTTTCAGCCACCTCTTCTCTTTGCGGAGTTTCACAGACAGACATCTTAGTTTCCTACTTTTCCATCATTCTCCCACCTTCTGAACACCCCATCCTGCCTCCCCCAATACTGTGTCTGCTGTGCTCCACAATACTATACTGCAGAAACAGTCCAACTGAAAATACTAGTACAAGACAGATAGTGCCCCTTCAATAATTATTGGCACTGAGTGCCCTAAAAAATTACTACACCCAAATAACTGGGTTATGTTTACACTAATAGTGTAAACATAATGTCCCCTAAAAATGATACAAAAAATGCTCTGTTGTGTGGCAGTAAAAAAAATAACTCCCCTTAGTGCCCCCAGTAGAGCCAATGTCCCCATAGTGCCCTTCTAATGTGTGCCAATGCCCCTACTGTATGCCCAAAAAAAACGTCTTAGTGCCCCCAGTTGAGCCAAGGTCCCCACAGTGCCCCATAATTTGCACCAGTAAAGAATACTCCTATATAGTGCCCCCAGTAGATGCCCCCATAGTGCTCCTCCCCCGTCCCCTGGTGCCTGACATAATGTGCCAGTATAAAATTCCCAGATAATGCTCCTCTCCCACCTCCCCCACAATGTGTGCAAGTATAAAATGCCCCTATAGTACTCATCACCACCCCCATATTGCACATATAGTTTGTGTCAGTATAAAATGCCCTTATATAATGCCCTCCAGTAGATGGTCCCTTAGTGCTCCTCTCCCCCACTTCTCTGTAGTGCCCTTCATGTGACAGTATATAATGCCAATATATAGGGCCCTCAGTAGATGCCCCCATAGTGCTCCTCTCCCCCCATATGTGCCAGTATATAATGCCCCCTAATAGATCCCCCAATAGTGCTCCTCCCCCATGTGCGCCAGTATATAATGGCCTCTAGTAGATGCCCCATAGTGCTCCTCTCCCCTATGTGTGCCAGTTTATAATGCCCCCTAGTAGATGCGCCCATAGTGGGCAACAGTGTAGTGTTAATAAAAAAATAAACACATACTTACCTCCATGAGCCTGTCAGCAATGCGATGCAGGCCTCTTCCGGCCTGTGTCCTGCGCTGTATGGCTCAGGGGGCGCAATGACGTCATCGTGCCACCTACACCGGCCTCTGATAGGCTGCAGGCACTAGGCCTGCAACCTGTCAGAGGAACGGTTAAGGGAAATGCCTCTTCCCTGCCCCGCCGCAGCATCCATGAATATGGAGATGAACACAATGGAAGCGCTCATAACCCTGTGCCCTGCCGCCGAACCTCTTATGGGCCCCCCTGCCGCACTGGGCCCCCGTCCAGCCGAACCGGTTGTACAGGCAGTATGTCCGGCCCTGTAATGTTCCCTCTAGTACCTCTAGTAGTTAAAATGCTCTCTATAGTGCCCCCAGTAGTTATAATGCAGTGCCCCAGTACATTTAATGCTCCCTCTAGTGTCTCCAGTAGATATAATGCTCCCTATAGTGCCTTCAGTAGATATAATGCTCTTTATAGTGCCCTCAGTAGATATAATTTTCCTTCCAGTACCCCCAGTAGATATAATGTTCTCTACAGTGCCCCCAGTCGGTATAATGCCCACAAAATAAGACCACTATATTGCACACTACCACTCATGTCCATATGATGAGGACAGTGGACATTTCCCCTTTATACAGAGTAAAAGCAGATTTTTGATTTGTTATAGACTGAAAGCTCCAGTATCAAAACCTGGCTGGTGTAGTTTTTTTGTCTACATTTTCGTCTGTTTCCAGGTGAAAAAGTAGTAACTTTGCCAGGGTCGGATTTCTGGCCTCAGTATGGCCCCCGACATGCACCCCTGTTCCACCCCCATCCCCCCCATCTGTTGTACTTGGTATAAAATAGCATGGGTTTTTATACAATTTTTACACCAGACGAGCTTTAATATACAATAGGGGGTAAAGGACTGGTGTTTGTATAGAGTAGTACACAGGGGAGGAAAAAAACTGACAGCACTCTGGAAATCAGGTGAGAATATCATTCAGATTATATAGATAAAGTGCAACAGGAAACACCTGTCTTCAGAGAGAAGTATGCAATGGTGAGGCATTGCCAGGATATGACGCACTATATACATACACCATGAAAAGTCACAACAAGATGCTTCTTCCAGGTGGCGGGCCAACAACATCCTCAAACTCTGCTGTTCAGCTTTTTCTGCAGAAAACCAGTAAACCACAATTTATAATGATTAGCTATTTTCTTCAGCAATGTGTCTGCCTCCTCTACATTCATTTAGTTGCACTTTATGATTATGATTTCTGCATAATCAATTACCGTATTTTTCGCCCTATAAGACGTACTTTTCCCCCCCCAAAAGTAGGGGGAAAATGCGGTGCGTCTTATAGGGCGAATACAAGTGAGCGCTTCCATAAGGAAGCGCTCACTTCTACATAGTGACCCCCATCAGACCTCAGATCAGCCCACCCAGCCACTTAAAGACCATACTTACCTGTTCTGAGCTGCCGCTGCCCTCCGCTCCCGCGCTCCACTATCTTCCCTGCCGGCGCGCACTATGACCTGACGCTGCAGCGTCACGTCATAGTGCGTGCCGGCAGGGAAGAGAGTGGAACGCGGGACCGGAGGGCAGCGGCAGTGCAGGACAGGTAAGTATGGTTTTTATAAGTGGCTGGGTGGGCTGATCTGAGGTCTGATAGGGGCACAAGACGCTGATCTGAGGTGTGAAGGGGGCACAAGACGCTGATCTGAGGTGTGAAGGGGGCACAAGACGCTGATCTGAGGTGTGAAGGGGGCACAAGACGCTGATCTGAGGTGTGAAGGGGGCACAAGACGCTGATCTGAGGTCTGATGGGGGCACAATATGCTGATCTGAGGTCTGTTGGGGGCACATTCTGCTGATCTGAGGTCTGATGGAGGCACTTTCTGCTGATCTGAGGTCTGATGGGGGCACATTCTGCTGATCTGAGGTCTGATGGGGGCACATTCTGCTGATCTGAGGTCTTGTGGGCGCACAGTGAGATGGTATGGGGGCATAGTGGGCTGATATGGGGCCATAGTGGGCTGATCTGAGGTCTGTTGGGGGGCTGACATGGAGGGCTGATGACGTTCTGACATGGAGGGCTGATATGGGGGTCTGATGTGATGTCCTGAAATTTATGGGCAGTCTGATAAGAGGATCTGATGAAAAATATTTTTTTCTTATTTTCCTACACTAAAACCTAGGTGCATCTTATGGGCTGGTGTGTCTTATAGGGCGAAAAATACGGTAATAAAAATAACATAAATGCCCCATGACAAACACTCATCCGCCAAAACCACAGGATAGGACAGAATAGAAGGAAAAGGAGGTTCTGATTGCTGGGACCATAGCTTATCAAGAAAATGAGTGCCCCCTGTTCCCACTCGTGCACCGCTGCTCCTTTCATAGGGACTGTTGAAGTTAGCCGAGTAAGAGCACTTGACCACCTCCAGCAGTCCCATAAAGTTGAATAGAGTGGCTTAGTAATGCGTGACTGCTTCTCCATTGAAACGGGTAACATGGGTCTCCCGTGTTTGTGACTGGTGGATGCTCCAGCAGTTGAGTCATAAAACTAATCCCCGATCCTCATCTCACTGATCCCCCACCGCTGCCATTCTGATTGTACCAGACCACTGGTAGGAGGCCCCAAAAAAACCATAAATGACCGCATCCATATGTACGCATGGCATTTCCGCCAAAGAATAGAACATGTTCTATTATCGTCCGCATTACGGACAAGGATAGGACTGTTCTATTAGGGGCCTCAACACTACTTCTCTCCTTTCAAGTCGGACCCCCATTCTCGAGATAGGTCCCTGAGATGGAATCTGCACCTGACATTTGTGCTATATCTTAGCGATATTCTGTCTGATATAGGAATACCCACTTTAACCCCTTCAAGACACAGCCAGTTTTCCCTAAGTGGTCTGCGCCGTGCGGTCTGCGGCTACAGCTTCACAGGATGATACTGCGCCTGCGCGGGATTACAGCCGTGCGGAGCTTCACTGCTTGAAGCAGTGAGTGAATATTAATGAGTGTGGCGTCCTGGGCTCCAACTGAATCGCCGTGGCCGGGCTCCAACATCGCTGGCACATCCCCTTGGGCTCCTTAAGTAAGAGATTGACAGTTGATAAAAAAAGGTATTTTTAACATCAGATCTTCATTTATGCCCTATAACAATAACATTTTGGAGATGCTTATAGTCAGCTGAATCCAGTGCTATAAATAACTTAATAGTCAAAATCGTGGTGACAGAATCCCTTTAAGGACCAATCTACATTTTTCAAATCTGACATGTTTCACTTTATGTGGTAATAACTCTGGAACGCTTTTACTTATCTAAGCGATTCTGAGAATGTTTTCTCGTGACATATTGTACTTCATGTTAGTGGTAAATTTGAGTCAATATGTTTCACTTTTCTTTATAAAAAATTCCAAAATTTACAGAAAATTTGGAAAAATTCATAATTTTTGAAATTTGAATGTCTCTGCATTTAAAGCAGATTGTGATACCTCATAAAATAGTTGTTACTGTACATTTCCCAGATGTCTACTTCATGTTGGCATCATTTTGTAAACATTTTATTTTATTTTTCAGGAAGTTAGAAGGTTTAGAATTTTAGAAGCGATTCTTAAAATTTTTTAAGAAAATTTCCAAAACCCACTTTTCAGGGACCAGTTCAGTTATCAAGTCACTTTGTGGCGCTTACATAATAGAAACCACCCATAAATGACCCAATTTTAGAAACTGCACCCATCAAGTTAATCAAAGCTGATTTTACAAACTTTGTTAACCCTTTAGGTGTTCCACAAGAATGAAAGGAAAATGGAGGTGAAATTTAAAAAATTCACTTTTCTTTGCAGATTTTCCATTTTAATTTATTGTCCCTGTAACACAGCAAGGGTTAACAGCCAAAGAAAACGCAATATTTATTACCCTGATTCTGCAGTTTACAGAAACACCCCACATGTGGTGGTAAACTGCTGTAGGGGAACATGGCAGGGCACAGAGGGAAAGGAATGCCATATGGATTTTGGAGGGCAGATGTCGCTGGGATAATTTTAACCCTTTCAGTCCCGGATGTTTTTCGGCTTTGCGTTTTCGTTTTTCGCTCCCTGCCTTCATACAGCCATAACTGTTTTATTTTTCTGTTCACATAGCTGTATGAGGGCTTGTTTTTTGCGGGACAAGTTGTACTTTCCAACGCCACCATTTAATATTGCATATGGTGTAGTGGGAAGCGGGAAAAAAATCAGGGGAAATTGCAAAAAAAACGCTATTCCGCTACAGTTCTACGGGTTTCTTATTTACAACGTTCGATGTTCATTAAAACTGACCAGAATCCGACGATACCTAATATGCATAGTTTTTCCTGCGTTTTGATAGTGATAAAATAATTATAAAGTTGGCCTTTTTTTTTGTCATAACTTGACCCCTATAACTTTTTGGTATTTATGTGTACGGAGCTGTATGGGGGCTCATTTTTTGTGGGGCGATCTGAAGTTTTTATTGATACCATTCTGGGGTGTGTATGACTTTTTGATCACTTTTTATTTAATTTTTTTAAGAAAAAAAAAGCGACAAAAAACAGCGAATCGCCATTTGGACGCTTTTTTCCACCACACAATTCGCCGTATTGGAATTTTTTTTTTTATATTTTAAAAGTATGGGCGTTTTCAGTCACGGTGATACCCATGATGTCTATATTTTGTTATTTAGGTATTTATTTTTTAATTATACGGAAAGGGGGGTGATTTGAACTTTTATATTTTTTTTATTTTTTTTATATTTTTTAACTTTTTTAAAAAAATTTTGTGATTATTTTAAAGCCCAAATATGAGCAAATAGATTGTGTTTTTTTTTTTTCTTTATGAGCAATTAGAGTCTTTTATTTTTGAATTAATGACCGAATTTGCTCATTTCTTATCCTGGCCTGCCATCTAGTGGCCAGAATAAGAATTGCACTTTGAAAGCTGTAAACCTCATCAGCGAGGTTTACAGCTTTCAGATCGTGTACAGACACCCCGATTGGCCACACGGGGGTGTCTGTACACCACCCGGAAGCGTAAGCTCCCGGGTTTAGACGCAACTAGATGCCTTGCCGACTTGCCGGCCATGACGCCTGCCACACATGCGAGCGGGCGCCATGTGTCCGCATCGCCCCAGCACCGTACATGTAAGGCGCTGGGGCTGTAAGGGTTAAGTTGCCATGTCACATTGAACACCCCCTGATGCACCCCTAGAGTAGAAACTCCCAAAAAGTGACCCCATTTTAGAAACTACAAGATGAGGTGACAGTTTTATTGGTACTATTTTGGGGTACATATGATTTTTGATTGCTCAGTATTACGCTTTTTGTGAGGCAAGGTAACAAAAAAATGGCTGTTGTGGCACAGTTTTTATTTTTTGTTTTTTACAGAGTTCTCCTGAGAGGATAGATCATGTTTTGCTTTTATAGAGCAGGTTGATACAGACGCAACAATATCAAATATGTGTATTTTTTTGTTGTTGTTTTGGTTCTACATAATAAAGCATTTTTCAAAACAAAAATTATGTTTTTGTGTCTTCATTTTCTAAAAGCTACATTTCTTTTATTTTTCTGCCGATCGTCTTGTGTAGGGGCTCATTTTTTGCGGAATGAGTTGAGGTTTTTATAGGTAGCATTTTTGGGTACATATGATTTTTTTGATCACTCAATATTACACTTTATGTGGCAGAGTTTTTATTTTAGTTTTTTTATGAAATTCACCTTAGGGGTTAGATCATGTGATATTTTTATAGAGCAGGTTTTTATGGACGTGGCAATACCTAATATGTCTATTGTTTATAATGTATTTTAGTTTTACACAATAAAAGCATTTAAAATGGCATTTTTTGCACAGTTTTTATTTTTATTTTTTTATGGTGTTTACCTTAGGGGGTTATAGAGGAAGTAATTACGGACGTGGAGATACCTAATATGTCTACTTTTTTACATTTATTTCAGTTTTACAGAATAAAAGCTTTTTTTGAAGAAAAATAAATCATGTTTTAGTGTCTCCATTTTTTGAAAGCCATATTTTTTTTATCTTTTGGCCGACTGTCTTAGGTAGGGTATCATTTTTTGCGAAAAGAGATGACGGTTTGATTGGTACCAATTTGGGGTCTGTATGACTTTTTGATCGCTTGGAATTAGACTTTTTGTGATGAAGGTGACAAATAAAATTGCATTTTTGGCACAGTTTTTTTTTTTTTTACGGCGTTCACCTGAGGGCATAGATCATATGATATTTTTATAGAGCAGGTTATTACGGACGTGGTGATACCTAGCATGTATACTTTTTTATATTTATTTCAGTTTTACACAATAAAAGCATTTTTGAAGAAAAAAAATCATGTTTTAGTGTCTCCTTTTTCTGAAAGCCATATTTTTTTAATCTTTTGGGCGATTGTCTCAGGTAGGAGGTCATTTTTTGCGGGAAGAGATGACAGTTTGATTGGCACTATTTTGGGGTACATACGTCTTTTTGATCGCTTGTAATTACACTTTTTGTGATGTAAGGTGACCAAAAAATGGATGGATATTTTTATAGAGCACTTTGTGACGGACGCGGCGATACCCAATATGTGTTTTTTGTTTGTTTTTTTTAAAAAAACATTATTTTATGGGGAGGTGGTGTTTTTTCTTTTTTTTACTTGAAACTTTATTTTTATATTATTAAAAAAAAAACACTTTTTTTCACTTTTATTTACTTTTTACATTTGTCCCACTGTGAGACTTCACATTTTCAGGGTTTGATCCCTGTTTCAATTCAGTACAATACATTTTGTATTGTACTGAATTGAACTGTCAGCGTCTCACTGTGTGAGACGCTGACAGGTTGCCTAGGAGACCCAGCCCTCAGGCTAGATCCCCTAGGCTTCCGTACATGGCAGCTCCGATGCCTGTGTGAGGCGTTGGAGTTGCCATGGCAACCATCGGCCCCCTGCCAGCGCAGCGCGGGGGGGCGATGGGGTCAGAGGGAGCCCCCTCCTTCTCTCAGACCCCTCACATGCCGCGGTCAGTGGTGATCGCGGCGTGTGAGGGGTTAATCCGCCGGCATCACTGCACACAGCGATGCCGGGGGATGCAGCACGGGCCTGGCTATCGGCAACCCGCCCGATCCTATCATGTACATGCATGTGAGGATGCGGCAAAGAGCCGCATTCACTCACGTACATGTACGTGAAAAATGGGTAAAGGGGTTAAGGAAACATGTAAAGCTGGGTTCACATCACCGTTTCATTTTCTGTTCTTCTGATCTGTCAGAAGAACAGAAAACAATAAAAAAAAACGGATCCTGTATTTTAAGCATCCATTATGCTCAATTATGCACATTTTGCATCCGTTTTATCCATTACTGTCTGAGATCCACTATTTTAGACAGAAAAAAGTCCGACAGTTCTGTTTCAAGTAACCGAACTCAGACAGAAATGGCTAAAACTGATGCAAAATGTGCATAACTCAGCATAATAGATGCTTAAAATGCAAGATTTCTTTTGTTGTTGTTGATGTTTTCTGATCTTCTGACAGATCACAAGAACGGAAAACAAAACAGTGACGTGAATCCGGCCTAATCTGAAAACCTTTAGCTGTTGCAATATAGTCATGTTATATTGCCATCTAGTGGTCAATCAGTTGTTATACAACAATTTGTTAGAAGTTCAAATGTATTTAGTCCTTTCTTATTACAAATGATTTGTTCTTTGTGGACATGTAAAGATTGATAATTCTCTCTTTTGTATAAAAGACTAAAAAAGTCATGAATTGCAGAAAAAACTGCATGTAAAAAATATACAATGACCAAATAATCCTCAGGCAGTATGGAAGATTGAGGCCAATATTGGGAATGGGGTGGTTGCAGGCAAGATAGATAGATTTTTTTACTGCTGCTACTAAGAAAAAACACCCAAAAAAAATGGCGAAAATTGGAAATTTGTAATTATGTCTTTAAAGAGAATCTAGTCATCAGCGACCTCCCTATCCAAATAAGCTTTAGGTCATCTTATTAAAACACTGGGGGTCATTTACTGAGCATGCCATGCCACATTTTGTTGTATACAAAAGTCTCAAGACCCCAGTTTGCGACTTTTATGACGCCCCCAATGCAGCGCAGAGTGGAAACAAAGACCGACGTGAAAAGCCGGTCTTTGTAAATTACCTCTACTGTTTTTCTTTTGTTGATACAAGGTTCTGTTAATTCTGATACTTTCTGTTAATATGCAGATTAGGCTTTGGTTCAACAAAAGCATGAATTGAACGGATTTTCAGTTGCGCAACAAAATCTGGTTATTCATCAAGGGACTTGCGACTATTTTCAATGTCCCCTTTAGAAGTTCCCTTTTTAACTGATGGGCGGTGTGAAAAGTTTTCGACAGTTGGGCAGGACAAGTGGTTTGTCGGGGCAGGCATGCATGTTGGCTAAAAACTGGCGTTTTTCCGCCAGGTACACGGCTGCCTGAGAATTAGCCAAGTTTATGACAAGGTCATATATTTGGCTAATCCTCCAGCAGTGCAAGGGGAAACCAAGATGAAGCGAAAACACCGGTCTTTGTAAATGTGCTCCAGAGTTTTCTGGACCAAGTTTTGAGGCAGATCTGCCTGCAAGATTTTCAGCCAAAGCCAGAAGTGGATCTTCCAGGAAAGAGAAGTATAATTTCTTCCTTATATTTCAGATTCCTTTCAAATCCACTTTTGACTTTGACGAAAAAATCCTGCAGCCAGGTCTGCCACAAAACTTTGTCCAAAAAACTCTGCGGGCCTCATTTAACAACACTGTCTAACAGGAAAACTGTTTTAATTGTCCATAGCAACCAATCAGAGCTCACCTTTCATTTCTTAAAGGCTGCTTTCACACGAGCATTTTGTACCTTCCAGACTCAAAGCATGAGTATATCACAGCTCCCTTCCTGACTGCCCAACACTGACGTGGTCGCATAGCATCACATTGATTGATGCTATGTAACCGGCATCATTATGTCACTGTTATCCAATACATTCCAGAACTGTAAGGGTTACATAGCATCATAAATCAATATAATGCTATGCAAACACTTTAGTGCTGGGCGGTCAGGACGGGAGCTGTGTTATACTCTCGCTCCGAACCCGGAGGGTACAACACGCACATGTGAAAGTGGCCACAGTGTTGTGAAAAAATTAAAGGTGAGCTCTCGTTCAGGGGCCCATTGTAGGAGGGGGCATTTTATTAAATACTAGTAAGCACTTCCATCACTAGTCTGAAAGAGGCGGGGCAAGTGAAGAGCTGCGAGCACTGTACTCAACCCTTTTCCCTGGTCTCCTCCGGGCCACGCTGCAGACAGTCAGGTGACAGTGTAGCTGTCACGCTCGGGTGTGGGGGGAAAAGCCACACCGAGCGTATGAGGGATGGGAACAGACAAAACCAGGGAACTGGTCACCTCCTGCAGGGGACCCTAAGACTAGGAGCTGGCAGTAGGAACCTAATCTGAACCTAGCTGCAGTCTAATGACACACCTGTTCTCCACTCAAACAGGACTCTTAACAAACTAACCAGGGCCACAGCTGCAGACAGCTAATTCAGGTGACAGTGTAGCATGGGCCAGAGGGAGACCAGACCAGTCAGTGGGACCGCAGGAGAGAAAACCGGACATGGAGAGCAGCGCGGAGCAGGAGAGGTAAGTTTATTTATTTTGAGTCTGATCTGAAGTCTAATGGGGGTCTGAGCATCTGATATGAGGGTCTGAGGATTTTTGATTTGATATGAGGATCTGATATGGCGGTTTGATTTGAGGTCTGATATGGGGGTCTGATCTGAAAGGAAGGGGGGTATTTTTTGTATTGTCACACATTATAGGGGGTATTTTTTGTATTGGTGCACATTATAAGGGGGCATTTTTCTACTGGCACACATTGTAAGGAGTGTTATTACTACTGGGGGACCACGGGAAACATGATTACTAGTAAGGGCACTATGTGGGCATTATTACTTTTGGGGAACAATAGGGAGATTATTACTATTAGGGGCACTTTTAACATGGTGTGCTGTCAGATAATTATTTCTATTGGTGGGACTTTGGGGAACAAATAGCCCCCCATTTATTTCAATTGGAAACAGCACTTGTTTTTTTTTTACCACATGTAAAAAAGTAGCAGCGTGTCCTATTTTGGGATGGAATCTGCTCTGAATCTCCCATTGAAATGAACGGGAAACATAAAAAACTGCTCCATACGTGTCCATAAGGATCCATGCCAAAAACCTCAAGCTAAAAATGCAGTTTTGTATTGATGTAAGCACCCACTGGTAAAAAAAAAAAAAAACACTGAATTTTGGATTTGGATTTTCAGGGTACATTCACACAGTGCAGATTTGTATACAGAAAATCCGCAAGATGTCCACACCAGAGCCACAAAAAAACCCCACATAAATCTGCACTATTTATAATGGTTTTGGTGGGGTTTTTTTGTTGCAAATTTTCTCAATTGAAGTCTGAAAAAAGTGTACATGAGATTTATCAAATCTCTTTCACTTTACTAGTACTTTTCCATGTCATTTCCATGAAAAAGTGCCCTTATTTCATCCATGAAGATGTCTGTGAAGGATCCGTGTGTCTTTTTTTACCCTCCTTGTGTCATCCATAATCCATGGCTGTTGCTCAGTTGAATTTCCAGAGCATTTCCTATAAGTATTCAGTATAAAACGGACGCACCATGGATGCAATCTGTGTTGTGTCCATGATTTTCGGACACATAGACTTCAATGGCTGTGTTTGGTCCGCAATCCTGCAATTAGACATTGTGGATTTTGGTGTGGCTATGCTGCAGAAATGCAGATAAATCCGTGTGGATTTAATGGGTGCTGGTGAACGTACAAATTTCCGCGTGGACTTTCTGCAGCATATCCACACCAAAATCCATAATGTCTAATTGCGGTTTCTGGTGCAGATTATATGCCACAGATCTCATCTTTCCTTTGAAAAGGGTAAAATCCACAGTTAAAACCGCAAACATAATTGACATGTTATTTATCTTGAAATCCGCATGGCAGGTCTGTTTCCACATGGAAAAAAATGCAATGTGAGATTTGTGTAATCTGATTCACTTTGCTGTTACTGTACTACACTGCGTTTTTTTTGCTTGGGAATCCACACAGAAAAACCACACTTATTCCGCAATGTGTGCAGGTGGCTTTAGGGTGCGTGCGCACGGTGCAGATTTATGCACAAAATCTGCACAAAAACACACAGATCTGCACTATTTATCATGGTTTTGGTTCATTTTTGGTACGGTTATGATGCACATTTTCTGTAGATCTTACCGTTCCATTGAAAAGCTTGAAATCTGCACAAAAAATTGCAACAACGAATGACATGCTGCGGATTTCAAAATTCGCACAGCAGGTCAATTTCCGCTCCTAAGGAAAAAAGCAGAGTGTCAATGAGATTTGTCTAATCTCAGTCATATTGCTTGTACTGTATTAGGGTGCATTCACAAGATGCAGATTTTGTTGCAGAAATTTCTGCGTGGAAAAACCTCACGTAGTCCACATTTTGAATAGTAATAATAGGCCAGCACCGGTTCTACTAAGTCCACGTTGCTACGGGAAGGAGCGGGCCTCACGTTCAGTAAATACAAAATCCCGGCAAACGTGTATGCTTTTCCAAGGTATGCTTTTTAATTCCACATATTCGTAGGTGTCCACAAGGACGCATTTCGGCAAACACTGCCTTTTTCAACAAGTAAGAATGACATAGATATACTGTATGTGTGGTATATATAGGTGCACGGAACACAACACAGAAGTGACGTCAGGCGCCAAATCTGGCCGGTATAACAGAGTAAACAAAGCTGCACGTGGTGTAGCCATTATTCAGTCCACATCTAGTCAGAAGGATATAATGTATATTGTTACACAAAGGATACAAGGCAAATTGTTGTACAAAGGATATAATGTATATTCCTATAAGCATCAACGTTGTGTTGAAGTCTGCAAAAGAAGAATTGGAGGCAACAAACTGAGTAAAGTACCATCAGGCGCCACTATGAGACATCGCAGGACATTACATATGTACAACCTCATACTCTCTATTTAGACCCCTAGGTTGTAAGGTATCTAAAGTATGAATCCAGTATGCTTCTCTCTGTAATAGAAGCTTTTTTATATCACCACCACGCCTAGGTTTTTTGATTTGCTCCACATTCTGAAACTTCAGCTGGGCAATTGAATGTTTACATTTGTCAAAATGGAAAGGGAGCAGTAACAGTAAATTTTTAGTCCTAATCGTGGACTTGTGCTTGCATATCCGGTCCCTTATTGTCTGCATCGTCTCCCCTATGTACAGTAGTCCACAAGGGCATTTGATCAAATAAATAACGTAAGATGAATCACAGGTATGAAAACCATCTATCTTAAACGTCTACCCTGTATGGGATATGCTGAAAAGTAGGGCCTCTGATAATGTGGGAACATTGAAACACAGTGGAGGCACGGAAAAGTGCCTCTTCGCTGTGTAGTTAATGTTCTCTGTATGATGTCGCCTTTCAGACTGCCCATGTCGGCCTTTACCAACTTATCCCTGTAACTAGGGTTTTTTTTGTTACACATAAGGGGTGGATTTTTAAATTCCTCCAACCCCCGGATAGGCCTTAGTCAGAAAATGCCAGTGTCTATGTACCATGGATGGAATTTACGTACAAACGTTTTTCTTTGTGAGTTGTCTTTGTTCTCTCTCTCTCTCTGTCTATAGTGGAGTCTGCCCTGGCCTTGTCCAGAGTTGTGGTAGGGTATCCCCTGTCTTCAAATCTCCCAGTCATTTCTCTGATCCTTAATTCCTGTTTTTCAGGATTGGATACAATCGGTTTAATCCTCTGGTATTGGGATTTGGGAATGGCTGTTTTCAGAGAAGGTGGGTGGGCGCTTGTGAAATGGAGGATGCTATTCCTATCTGTATCCTTCCTGAACAGATCTGTGGATAAAAAACCTTGAGCATCCTTTTGTACAGTGGTATCCAGAAAGCTCACCATCTCCACAATCCAAGTAATCCACATTTTGTGCAGGCACCCCAAGGTCACCTTTACATGAGAATGGCTGAATGCACATAAGATCCACAGGGTTTTCTGTGCAGATTTATGTGCGTTTCTGCAGCATACCTGCGCCAAAAACCACAATGTCTATCAGATGTTTATGCTGCGGTTCCATTGAAAAGGGTGAAAACTGCAGCTAAAACTGCAAACATAATAATTTATTGCATGTTATGTACAAATGTACAGGGTGAGTCAAAACTCGCAGGGCATTCTTATTTCAGAAACAAAAGGGAAAATGAAATATCTGAATTGATAACTTTTGAACCACAAGAGATATTGCATATCCGATTGCGGCAATCGATTTCTGAGAAATCTCTGGTCTTCTTTGATATGCTACATGACCCCCTTCCCACCTACAAAAATTGCCCTTGATTCAATATGGCAGCTTTCTAGATGGCGGCCATGTTCCAGACATAGCCTAAAAGATATGCCCCCTCACCCATTACTTGCTGGGGTATTCAGATATTCCATTTTCCATTTAGTTTCTGAAATAAAAGGGTGTCCTGTGACTTTTGACTCACTCTGTAGATAACGCCATAATTTACAGACTTGATCACAATGTTAGGTCAGATTGTGTGCTTTTCTTATTCTTTATGCTTACACAAAAGAGAAAACTGGAACATTTACAGTTTTATGTCTTACTAGCAGAAGGACCGGGTTTCGCCTGGGTATATTTAATCTATTTCATTTAATGTTTGTGTGTGTCGTTGCAGAGAGAAATTCACTCTCCCACCCACCCCTGCAGCTGACAGAAGTTGATTTTTCAATTTTTCAATCCCCATTGGCTGCGGAGAGGGCGTGCTTTTGATGGTGGCCTGAATTATAGGTCGATGTCATGGTAATTTATGAGGACACGCAATGGGTAGCAGTGGAAGAAAACATCTTTTATTACTACTGAATGGTCTTAGTCTAAAATTAGTCTAAAATATAAGTTATATTTCTGGTAACCGGAATACCCCTTTAACAGTGTCATCCACAGCGTTCTGCCCCTTTAAAGCAGTGAAGAAAAATGGCTGGGTTGTTATTTACATGAGCTCCTCAGCTGGCTGCTAATTACCTGGTTGGGTTGTTATGGAAACCTGTAGAAAATGGCAGTTGGGATTTGAAGTGAAATGCTCCCAGGCTAATATTGGCTAATGGAGATCATATTTTGGGAATATCTCAGGAACCGGAGCTGAGACCTGGTCTAAAACCTTCCCGGACACCTGATGTACCTTTGTGCCGAATTTGGTGAAAATCGGTCCAGTAGTTTGGTCGCGCATAGAGAACAGACAGACAGAAACTCATTTTTATATATATAAGAGATCTAATTTTTACTTCTGTGGAGTCTTTTTATGCTGGTAAGTGTTCTATAGTCTTCTTAAAGGGGTATTCCCATCTCAGACAATGGGGGCATATCTCTAGAATATGCCCCCATTATTTGATAGGTGCAGGTTCCACCTCTGGGACCCGCACCTACACTGAAAATGGAGCAGGGAAGGTGGTGGCCAGAGGACCCGGGTTTTCCAGGGTCTGGCCACCGCCAAGCCAACACTCCAAGATTCCATAGAAGTCTATAGAAAGTGCAGTGACGAAAAAGTGCTGTGCTGTTGCCATATACTTATCAGTTCATTTACGAAGGCGAGTCCACAAGTTTCTCTTTGGTTTCCTTACCCTGTATCTTGTGTAAATTACCATTTTATACGATAGACAGCTTCATTTTATGTCTAGAGTCTTGGAAATATTTGCAACTGAGTTCTGACAGTTTTCTATTGTGTACATTTGAGCCAAGAAAAACATGGAAACTGCTGCTTTGAAAGAGATAAGGTTGCAGGCCAGAGCCATATTGAATACCATTTCCTGTTTCATATTATTTTGTCTTAGAATACTGTTGATCAACTTTGATTTGATCATAACTGAGCAAAGATTCTGCAGCAATATTGGTATACATGCAGGCTGCATAAAAGACAAATGCAAAAATCATTTTGTAGCCCTAAAATACACGCAGTAAAATAAAGCTTGCCCCAAAGGGGTTGACGCTCCCTGTGGGAAGCAGGGGAGAGGTTTATTCAGTCTCTTTTTGGAAGATTTTCTTTTCCAGATTTTCGGTCCGTTTTTTGCGGATCCGTGTTTCCGCAAAAACCTTCAGTTTTTACCAATTGTACATCCGCATTTGTTCCGTTTTTCCGCAAAAAAAAAGAAAAGAAAGGAAGAATATATGTTGGTAGGGTATTGCTTTCTATTTCCATGGAAACGAATCCGCAATTGCGGATGATATGCGGATGACATATTGATGCATTCCGCATATCATCAGCATTTTTTGCGGACCCATTGACTATAATGGGACCACGGACCACATCCTGATAGTGAAGAGTTACAACTATTGTGAATATATGAATATATTCACAATAGTTGTAACTCTTCACTATCAGGATATACAACAACCGCCTATAAAGCTTGCTTCCAGCCCGATTCTTAAATATCCCGGAGCAATCTACCAGCTGCCGGCTAAGAGCGTACCACGTGGGACGCCACGTGACACGCCATTGGAGAGGAAAAGGCGCATTCCGGAATCGCGCGCCAAACAGAGCACGCCGTATACCTGCCAGAACAGCAAGACTACACGGCGGATCAAGAAGCACGGGCTGCAGCCACTACTACGGTATACACCCCCAATAGGACCACCTACAGAACGGACTCACGAGACACCAAGAGTGGTAACGTAGTATACTGACTATTTCAACTACTGTACCACCAATTGACTGCTTATTTTTGTAATTTTGGACACACCACTGAATCACCAATGAACTAATAGGTGTAATAACATTATTTTTAATATAATCACCGGAATCATCACAAGAATTATTATTTATTATTATTTATCAGTACAGCGGATTCTTTATCTGGGTCAACAGCTGTTACTCCCAGTGACCACCCAGATATCATCTGATATTGTTTTGTTTTTTTAATTTTATTTCATTTTTAATACAATTTTTCGTATTTTTACTTATTTACTATTTACTACTCCTTAATATAGATAATAAATAATCCTCTCTATTTATTCAATCCCATCTCTGAGTGTGCCTACTTACCTTGTTTATTATTCACTTTAGTATACGGAGTGCTGTCCGTATTTTTTCAGGAGCCATTGAAATGAATGGATCTGCATCCTATCCGCATGATTTGCGGATCGGATCAGGAAAGAAAAACAGGACGTGTGAATGGACCCTTAGAGATAACCCTGCAGCTCAGCTCTATTACAAGTCAATACAGCTGCCCTGCAGTCCTGCTTTCCTGATATGAAAACAAATCATTTGCAGTCAGTTCGGAGAATGGACATACCTCTGCTGCTGTTGAAGGCTAGGAGATGAGAAAGCGTTTGTACTTTGGCAGTGAATTGGTAACTGCTCTTATTGCTCTGGCTTATCAAGTCTCCACTGTAGACATGCATAGAATCACATCTCCCAATAGTCTGGTTTTACACAGTGCTGTTGCAGTACCCCAAAGCAGTGGGTATCTGCTAAAGGTTTGTGATGTAATATATTGTTATTGTTGTAATTGTACCCAGCATAGCCGTGTATGGATGCACAGCCAGGGTTAACAATCTTGGCTTAGCCTTTATAGAAGGTGTGGGCTGGCCCCACCCCTAATTTAGGTCAGTCTACCAAATATGTGGAGAGAGGAAACTGTGACTTGTGCTTCCTTTTCTTAGGCTCAAATAGCTACAGAGAATCAACAGTCTCTGCATGATCAACAGAAGGAGAAAGACAAAGGAGAGAACTAGAGAGCTTAGAAGCTGCATGGCTGAACTTTGGAATAAGGTAACCTGCTACCAAAGCTAAGACTTTACTGCGGGGGAAGAGGGGGCGAAGAGGGATACTGTTAAAACACCCTTCACACCTGGACATGACCTGGCCAGTCGTATCTCCAAAACCTCTCAGTGGACACTATAGCCACCATTGTGAGTACTATTACCTGCCATAGATTATAGTGGAAGAGACTTAAAGGGGTTCTGTAGTTCTTTAAAACTATCCTCTGGATAGATCATCAGCATCTGATCGTCGGCGGTCCGACACTCGGGACCCCCGCCGATCAGCTGTTTGAGAAGGCAGCGGCGCTGCAGGAGTGCCGCGGCCTTCTCTGTGTTTACCGCAGGCCCAGCAACGTCACGACTAGTATCACTGGCCTGGGCGGGGCTAAGCTCCATTCAAGTGAACAGAGTTTAGCCCCGCCCAGGCCAGTGATACTAGTCGTGACGTCACTGGGCCTGAGGAAAACACAGAGAAGGCTGTGGCGCTCCTGCAGCGCCGCTGCCTTCTCAAACAGCTGATTGGCGGGGGTCCCGGGTGTCGGACGCCGCCGATCAGATGCTGATGATCTATCCAGGGGATAGATCATCAGTTCTACAGAACTGCAGAACTCCTTTAAGACAGATACAGAGGGAAGTGGGCCATATTCCCCATCCTTTCCTAAATCTATACTTGGGAAGAATTACATTGTGTGCAGTTGGAACTGTGTTTTGCTATAGTTGAATGTACTACAACTCCCATTTTGCACTTCAGTAAAAAGAGATATTTATTCTGCTACATCTGGCCTGGTTACTGACTCCTGCACCATACACCGCCATTGCACTGGCACCCCAAGTACCATCAGGAGCCCCAGAACCAGGGCATGGCCCGAGGGAGAAAGTGTATGTCCTCCTTTCACTGTACGGTCCTGTGATTGACTGTGACTCCCGTCCTGGGCTCACTGCACTGTTCCATGAACATGGCCACTGAGAGGTGGGGCTTATAAAGATTGGGAGTTTCTAGGCAGTTTTGCATGTGTTCCTAGGTAGATTTAGGTATTACTAGTGTACTGAACAACCACTGTGTCAGTCTCTACCCCTCAGCAGCATGTGCCAAATTCACCAAAAATGCCATAGCATGTTTACTTTTCTTGACATGTCCTGAACATCATACATTTTTATGTATTTATTCCATAAAAACGTGATATATACTGTATATTGATAAGTCAATCCCTTTACGTTTATTATTCTCTATTTTAGAAGTCATTTGCTTTATCCTCTTATGTTCTTCCTCTGAGAGGATGCAGCAGAATTAAATATAATGAAGTTTTATTCTCCTCACAAGACAGGTTTCATTCTGTCACAAATATAACTGCTTCATAATCACAGAACAGTCATCTCATAGTTATGCTGATCTCCTAGGTCATGATGACTTGTTCCACCATGATCTGTGAAAGATGTCACGTTCTTGGCGCTGTGTAACATCTCAACAGGATAGTCTTTACTTTTCGAAATTACTAAATCATCTGATAACCTGTTCCTGGCTGGCGATGAGGTTATCAGCAAGGCATCATTGAGTTTATTATGTGGAGGAGGAGGAGGAGGGCTGATCTATGGCGGCTGTTGATCTCCAAACAGATGGTCATCTGGGTCACGTGCCTGTTTTTTGGAGTTAGGACTATGCATCCCATTCTTCCTGACTCTAGCATCCTCCTGTCTTCACGATTATTGGACATTTTTACTTTGGTGACTTGATTATGCCCTTCCTTACTATTTACTCTTCAAATGTGGATGTAGTTATGAATAGCTACTTACCTATAAGTGAGCTTATATATATCTCCCCATGGTTGTGTATAGACTCAGGGTGATCGGAGACATCTGGCATTGTTGTAGGTGTGTGTGTGTGTGTGTGTGTGTGTGTGTGATTGCAGTAGTTGTAGGGGGCACACTTCTGTCCATGGCATTTGTACGTATGTATGAGTTGGATCATTTGTCTTCTGTTTCCATTGTGACACTGGTAGGATACTGCCCGTGTCTCTACATATATCTAATGTACCACATGGAAAAGACTGGGCTGTATGGTACACTGCATAGGGCCAGAATTCTTCTGGCCTGTGTAGACTCCCCCATCAGATTCAGAGGCATGTACTCACAAAGCCAATCCAGAGAAGATAAATCCAGGAATAACACCATGTGGACCCCAAACTCAGAATCAGGAGTTACTGGACATAAATCTGATAAGAGAATCCCAGGGCCCATTTGTCATGACTGGCATCATCAATAAACTTATATTGTCTTATAATCAGTGCTGGTTTCATTTGTCACAATGATACGGCTTATACAGTTTATATGAGAAAAATATCACAGGAGAGGAGATGATAGCGGAGAAGCTACTGCACTGTCATGGGAGGATGGTAAGAGCTGGATGTGGCTGTTAATGAACAGACGTGACCATTTCCTCATGTACGAATCTGGTCTGTGTGTATGACAACAGTATCAGTATGACTGGTGGGTATGATGGTGCTATTAGGGCCAAGTTTTTCTATCATCAGTTGCCTGCTACTGGGCTGCCACTTACACTTTTTCCATCTCTTATGGCTCATAACAAAACAACATATGGAAAGCTTACACTTAAACAGTAATGAAGCTCAAAAGAGGATCATAATATAATAGGGGTGTTCCAGTGCAATAAAAATGGATATTTACCCTCACCGTTCTACCTCTCCTGCTATGTTCTGATGCTGCTACAGAGAAAGAAAGGGCATGAAATCAAAGTAATTTTATAGACAGGTCTCAGGAAAGCTGCAGTTGTTATCTCTGTACGGTTGAATGAAGGGCAAGTGTGCCTCAAGTCTAAAGGGTATATTATACCTGCCTGCGTAGTAACGCTTGTTAGCGGTCATCTAGCAGTGTAGTACTGCCGCTCACTACCATCATGGGGAATTCCAAATCTTTTGACTCCATATACTTAGGAGGGGATCACTGCATGTAATAGCAAGCAGATGATTGCCAGGAAGGAACACTTCCTTCCTGACAATCACCTGTTGAATTGGGCTGTCTAATACACCCTTAAGAGAGGGATCCTCTCCCAGCCTATTAGGACATTGTGCGGAAGAGCAGGAGCTATAAGTCTATAAGAACTACAATGAACAGAAGTGTGAGTTCTGGCAGTTTCAGCTGCTATCATATCTTCCATGTGCATAATTCTGTGTAGTTCTTCTGCTCAATGGGTGTGAGCTACAGCAGTCTTAGGTTTCCAAAATCTGGAAATGACCGATCTCATGGCAGATATAGAAAAATGTCTAAAACACTTCTCTGTATCAAGGACATTGAACCCAGGATCATCAAGGGCAGAGTAATCTCCCTACTAATTTGAAGATTATTCCTGTGTGAAATAAAAGAGTTATATAGTTTCATATAGATTTGATAGCAAGACATTTCCACTAAACGTGTTCTATTACACACCTACCAACTTTACATCTAAAGCATAATACTGTGATGGTCAAGGAACATGAACTTAAAACTTACTAATGTTCCGTGCCAACCTTGATAAGATGATATTTTTTCAAGAAATTCATCTAAATTGGGCTCAGCAGAAACACTGGACACATGCTATGCACAAAAATGGTGCTGTTCTATAAAATGGATAGATAGATATGAGGTAGCTATCAGATAGATAGATAGATAGATAGATAGATGAAAATTTGCTTACCGAAATTTTTCTTTCCTTTAGTCCAAAGGCAGCACAACACAATGGGTTAATGTTTCCCTCCTCCCGTCTAGGACAGAAGAAAATGATTAGTAAATCAGACTAGTTAACCCCCTATAAAGGAGTGCACACCCACAGGATAGATGTTTTTTTTTTTTATCAAGCAATAACTTTTACAGGGAGGGATACTTGTGCTGCCTTTAGACTAAAGGAAAGAAAAATTTCGGTAAGCAAATTTTCATCTTTCCTTATTGTCCAAAGGGGGGGGGGGTCCAAAAATGCAGCCTAATAATCACTTGTTTGCCAAAGGCTGAATTGCAAGTACCCGATACCTCAACTTAATTATTTTGTAAAGATGCATGGAGACGACCATGTACAGGCTCTTCATGTTAGATATTTTTTTCTCTCTCTCTCTGCCCAAGCGACTAAGTGGACAGAGTTGAGTGTGTTGTAACTCCATCCGGTAACTGGAGTACTTGAAATCTAGAAGCAGTATTCTTAATCCAAGCAGAGTAGGCTTGTTGGGGTTTTATGCTTCTCTATAAGCTGTTGGTCACCCGACCTGAAGGACCCTGGATCTCCAATGATCAGTAGATGAAGCTTGTCTTGATCAGCTGAATGAGGAATCTGAAAGATGAATTTCTTAACGTACATTCATGTTAGATGAGAGATCTAGAAGGATCTAGAGCAACAACCTTAAAGGAGAGTCTTTTTGATGAACCTTGAGATATGGATCTTGTATTTCCACCATCTTCTTGGCTGATGAAATTGCCCATAGAAATAAACCTCCCAAATACAAACCTTAGAGGAGCTTCTGTAAGAGGTTTAACCAGGGTGTAAAGAACAACCTGATCCCAGGCTGGAATTGGAGGCTTAACAAATAATTTAAATTGAAGAAAAAGCATGAATGCACAAAGGCATAAGTGGCAGTCCTGAAATGCAACCTAAAGTGGAAAAAGAAAGCAAATAGAGATGAGCGAGCACTAAAATGCTTGGGTGCTCGTTATTCGAGACAAACTTTTCCCGATGCTCGGGTGCTCGTTTCGAGTAACGAACCCCACTGAAGTCAATGGGAGACTCGAGCATTTTTTGCAGGGGACCAGGGCTCTGCCTAGGGAAGGCTGGGTGAAAACCTGGAAACATCAGAAAATGA
Source organism: Rhinella marina (assembly GCA_900303285.1). Taxonomy (NCBI): domain Eukaryota; kingdom Metazoa; phylum Chordata; class Amphibia; order Anura; family Bufonidae; genus Rhinella; species Rhinella marina. Next base: position 130,976 of record ONZH01022030.1, on the reverse strand, counting down.
TGGAAACACCACGGAAATGGACAGGAAACAGCAGGGGCAGCATGCATGGATGCCTCTGAGGCTTCCTAATACGCCAAATTCTCCTGCAACAGCCTGGTGGTTAGCCTCATGGCAATTGTGCTCACCCAGACCAAGAAAGGCGAGGCACATGCCCATCACATGTTAGGGAAGCACCCAACTAGGTGCAACGAAGGTCCATCACCGGTGACACCAACAAGTGACTGAGTTAGTATGCGGTAGCTGGTGAAGCACCCAAAAATTTAGCCTGACACAGCATGTCGGTTACACCACCAATGACTTTGTCCGACTGAGAATGCAGTGAAATGGCTTTTGTTGAGCCTCCAAAAATTTTTTCTTTTCGGAGTACATAAAGTCGACCCTCAGCAAAAAAATTTTTTTTTTAAATGTCGGTATTTGTGCCTCCTGAAAAATTGTTTTGGACTGTCTGTTTGACGCTCCTGAAACAGTGTCTGTAGTTGACACTGCGGAAAAATTGTTTGGAGAGAGGGCCTGTAGGTGGCCCTCCGGAAAAATTGTTTAGAGAGAGGGCCTGTAGGTGGACCTCTGGAAAAATTGTTTGGAGAGAGGGCCTGTAGGTGGACCTCCGGAAAAATTGTTTAGAGAGAGGGCCTGTAGGTGGACCTCCGGAAAAATTGTCGTAAAAGAGTGCCAATTGGCCCTCTAAAAAATTGCGTTTTGGGTCAGCGTTAGGCAAAGACGACAAGGAGGAGGAGTAGGAGGAGTAGAGAAGAGGAATCGGATACATAAGTAATGTTAATCTTTAGCTGCTTTCCCCCGGAGGAGATTTGAATTCCGGTGAAATCCAGGCTTTGTTCATTTTAATAAGCGTCAGCCTGTCAGCGCTGTCAGTTGACAGGTGTGTACGCTTATCGGTGATGACGCCTCCAGCTGCACTGAATACCCACTCTGACAACACGCTAGCGGCAGGGCAGGCCAGCACCTCCAAGGCATACAGCGCCAGTTCAGGCCACGTGTCCAGCTTTGAAACCCAGTAGTTGTATGGAGCAAAGTGATCGGTCCGGACGTTGGTATGGTCAGCTAGGTACTCCCTCACCATCTTTCTGTAAAGCTCACCCCTACTCTGCCTAGACTGGGGACAGGTGACAGTGTCTTGCTGGGGTGACATAAAACTAGCAAAGGCCTTGGAGAGCGTTCCCCTGCCAGTGCTGGACAAGCTGCCTGCTCGCCTCCTCTCCCCCGCTACTTGGCCCACAGAACCACGCCCTCTGCCGCTAGCGGCGTCAGATGGGAAGGATTGTTTCAGCTTGTGCACCAGGGCCTGTTGATATTGATTCACTCTCATACTCCTTTCCTCTACAGGGATGAGAGTGGAAAGGTTCTGCTTGTACCGTGGGTCCAGGAGAGTGAACACCCAGTAATCGGTGTTTGAAAAAATTCTTCTAACGTGAGGGTCACGGGATAGGCAGCCTAACATGAAGTCTGGCATGTGCGCCAGAGTCCCAACACGCAAGAATTCCCTCTCCTCAATGGCCTGACTCTCCATTTCCTCCTCCTCCTCTTCAGCCCATACACACTCAAGAGTTAAGAAGGACTGAGCATTGGTACCCTCTTCTGTCTCGCCGACATTCTCCTCCTCTTCCTCCTCATCCTCATCCCCCTCCTCCGATACGCGCTGAGAAACAGACCGGAGGGTGCTCTGGCTATCAAGCGACGTATCTTCCTCCACCGTCTCTTGTGACAAGCGCAAAACTTCCGACTTCATGCTGAGCATGTTTAATGTCGAATTCCGTCTTGTGGGCACGTCGCACAATAGTTGGTGAGCGGGCAGTTGTAGGCGGCACTGCACTGCCCTGAGAGTGGCAGCATCTGTGGTCGACTTGCGGAGATGCGCACAGATGTGGCGCACCTTGGTGAGCAAATCAGACAGATGGGGTATGTCTTGAGGAACCGCTGAACTATAAGATTGAACACGTGGGCCAGGCATGGCACATGTGTCAGTCTGCCGAGTTGCAGAGCCGCCACCAGGTTACGCCCGTTGTCACACACAACCATGCCTGGCTTGAGGTTCAGCGGTGCCAGCCACAGATCGGTCTGCACTGTGATGCCCTGTAATAGTTCTTGGGCGTGTGCCTTTTGTCACCTAAGCTCAGCAGTTTGAGCACCGCCTGCTGGCGCTTAGCCATGGCACTGCTGCTGTGCCTAGAGCTGAAGGCGCCGTGCCCACGGATGGTAATTCGGAGGAGGAGGTGGAGGAGGGGTCGGAGGAGGAGGCATAGTACGTCTGAGAGACCGTGACCGAGGTAGGCCCCGCAATTCTCGGTGTGGGCAGTACATGAGCGGCCCCAGGGTCAGACTCGGTCCCAGCCTCCACCAAGTTAACCCAACGTGCCGTCAGTGATATATAGTGTCCCTGCCCGGCAGCACTTGTCCACGTGTCCGTGGTTAGGTGGACCTTCTCAGAAACAGCGTTGGTCAGGGCACGGATGATGTTCTGTGACACGTGCTGGTGTAGGGCTGGGACGGCACATCGGGAAAAATAGCGGCGGCTGGGGACCGAATACCGAGGGGCAGCCACCGCCATGAGGTTGCGAAAGGCCTCGGTCTCTACCAGCCTATAGGGCAGCATCTCCAAGCTCAGCAATTTGGAGATGTGGACGTTGAGGGCTTGGGCATGTGGGTGGGTGGAACTGTATTTCCTCTTGCGCTCCAGCGTCTGCTGTAAAGACAGCTGAACGCTGCGCAGGGACACATTGGTGGACGCTGTGGAGGATCGTGTAGGCGAAGGTGTGGTTTTCCGGCGAGAGGCGCTCGCTGGTGGTGGTTAGGCTAGTAGTGGTGGCACCCCTGCTGATCCTGGTGTGGCACAGGTTGCACACCACAGTCGTCATTCATCCTCACTTTCTTTAAAGAACCTCCAGACTTGCGAACATCTAGGCCTCGCCACGGGAGCTTCACTACGTGAAACAGTTGCTGCTGATGCACCAGCTCTGGCCCTGCTTCTCCCTCTGGCCACACCACTGCCTCTTCCAACCTGTTCTGGTGCAGCACTCGCCTCCGCCTCAGAAGCACTGTTTTCACTCGGCTTATCAACCCAGCTTGGGTCAGTCACCTCGTCATCCTCCGATTCCTCAGTCTGCTCCCCCCTCGGACTTCCTGCCCTGACAACAACTTCACCACTGTCTGACAACCGTGTCTCCTCATCGTCCGACACCTCTTTACACACTTCTTCCACTAAGTCAACAATGTCATCATCATCACCCACAGACTGCGACAGTTGAAAAACTTGGGCATCGGGAAAGAGGTCAGCAGCAACCTGAGAAGTGGTTTATGACTCTGGGAAGGGTCTGACTGGGGGGAAGGAGGTTGAGGTGGAGGAGCCAGAGGAGTGCTCCCTTGGGTAACGTGGGTGGACTGCGTGGAAGACTGACTGGTGGACAAATTACTTGAAGCATTGTCCGCAATCCACGACATCAGCTGTTCGCACTGTTGTGATTTCAACAGTCCTCTACCACGTGTCCCTGTAAGTTGAGACATGAAGCTAGGGAGTGTAGCTCTGCGGCGTTCCCCTGCTCCCTCATCAGCAGGTACTGTCTCACCCTGCCCAGGACCACGGCCTCTGCCCCCTGCAGTAATTGAATGCCCACGCCTATGCCCTCGTCCTCGACCCTTAGGCCTGGGGTTCAACATTTTCTGTATATAAGTGTATTATATATACCAAAAAAAAAATGGGCCTGCTGTACTGAACCCAGAAACTTGTTCAATCTGAACAAGTTAATATATAGGTGGATAAGTTAGAGCAAAATTACGTATTTTATTACATACCGTGCAGTATGGAGCAATTACACTGACACTATTAGATTAGACAGACTTGGTCTGCTTAAGTGCAACCCAGACAAATGTCGCACTCAGATTTTTCTAATGTAGCTGTATCAGTGAGAGCAAAAGACCTTTTTTTAATTACGTGACGTACAGAATGGGTCACCTGGACAGAAAATACAGATTGTGGTTTGTGGTGACTGGACAGCTGAACTGTGACACACAGAATGGTTCCACACAGCTGTATGAAATGGATTTGTATCACTGAGATAAAACAACAAAAAAAATAAGTTTTTTTTTTGGTTTTGTTTTTTTAACGTGACTTGCAGAATATATCAGAGAGCAAACTCAGCCCCTGCTGACTGTGGCTATTTTCACTTCAACCCAGAAAAATGTCACACTCAGATTTTTCTAATGTAGCTGTATCAGTGAGAGCAAATGACCGTATTGGATTAGGTGACGTACAGTATGGGTCACCTGGACAGAAAATACGGATTGTGGTTTGTGGTGACTGGACAGCTGAACTGTGACACACAAAATGGTTCCACACAGCTGTATGAAATGGATTTGTATCACTGAGATAAAACAACAATAAAACAAAGTTTGTTATATATGACGATAGCTGCACTACTAGTGCCAGCCAGCCCAGCCAGGAGACAAAAAAAAGTGTCTTGTAGCCCTTAGAAGGGCTGTTGGGTTCTTTTGAGATCACTCCTGCCTAACAGAGAACTAAATCCAGGCCCTAACACTCTCCCTGAAACGCAGCAGATCTGTCCCTAACGACATCCAGACAGCCTCTGAGCCGAGCACCGCCGGACGTCACTAGTATATTCCAGGGTCACCTGATCTGGCCAGCCAACCCCTGCTATCGACATGTAAGGCCCCACGTGATGCTGGGGGGTACCGCAGAGTCTCCTGGCTAGTGATTGGCTGAGTTATAGGCGCCAAAAATTCAAAATGCAGGAGATGCCATTTCCTCGAGCATGGCGAGATACTCGTCCGAGCAGCGAGCACTTACAAGTACCCCAATACTCGAACGAGCACCAAGCTCGGACGAGCATGCTCGCTCATCTCTAAAAGCAAAGTTTTCCACTACCACCTCAGCCCTGAACCCAAGATTCTAGGCCGTGAACTGAGCATGTTTGGTGCGGAAGCTGTAGGCCTGCTTGATCGAGAAGAACTGGCTGGACTGAATGTTCAATAATTTTCTCTGTCAAATTGTACCAGTGAGGGATCATGCCCTCCAGGATAGATGAGCACTATGGCTATGGCCAAAACTCGCACTTCCCTGAACAGGATATGAGGGTAATAGAGGAAAATTTGATTGAACAATTCCTGTCATCTATTCTTCTGATGGATCCACCTGATTCAGGAGCAGAAAAATTGAGCTTAGTATTGGAGACTGACCCCATTGCCTCTAAATGGGATACCCCATCTACATATGATGTGATAAAGACACAGTTGTTGAGACCTTAACTGAGACCTACTTAACCGCTCCGCCTGAACCCTCAGAATACCTTGAATGGGGAAGAGTACTTCCCGACCAGTGCTATTGGAACAGCCAGAAACAACAAACTTGTTCAGTGTACTCCGGACAAAGCCATCCAACAGAATTTCTAAATATTCTGGCTTGACTACCACATGATGACCCAGGCTTGATAAACCTTGGTTCTTCCTGAAACAAAGCTGGTTAGCAATGTAGAATAATGGCCAGAGCTTCTATCAAAGAGGTCAGGGAATTCTACATTTGTGGACAGAGAGACTTCTGGGCTGCTCTGATAGCAATCTTGACCAGCAAAGGAGTGGCGGATGTACAGGAGATGCTGGGGGAGCCCTATTAAAATATTGCTGTGGGCAAGAGGCTGCCTGGCCTGCTCCCGTAACACATCTATCCTGTGGGTGTGCACTCCTTTATAGGAGGTTAATTAGTCTGATTTACTAATCATTTTCTTCTGTCCTAGACGGGAGGAGGGAAACATTAACCCATTGTGTTGTGCTGCCTTAGGACGATAAGGAAAGATAGATAGATAGATATGAAGATAGATAGATATGAGATAGATAGATAGATATGAGATAGATAGATAGATATGAGATAGATAGATATGAGATAGATAGATTATACTTGTCTGCAGGAAAGCTGGTTTACAATTCATACAACTGCCCCAGTGCTTTGTGCCTACAAACAGCATTCCCTGAACTGGACGTAAATGTGTAATGCTAAACATACTTGAATAGAAAGGTAGTCTTTTGGATTTTTCACCATCTTGTGATGGGTGATAAACTAATGTGGACAGCAAAACTTTGTCCATCTACTGTGATGTGCTGTGATTTTTTTTCTTAAAGGGGTATTCCGGTTACCATAAATATAACTTATATTTTAGACTAATTCATCATCAATAATTACCTAATATAATGTCAATTTCACATATTTACCGTTCAGTAGTTATAAAAGTAGTTTTCTTCCTCTGCTACCCACTGTGCCAATCAGTAATCATCAACACTCACAGCAGGAAAGCTAGGGATTGTAGTTTTGTGAGGGAAGATAAGGAGCCATGATACTGTCAGACACACAGGACACAAATGGATTGTAAGGTAAAATTAAGCTCTGGTTATATGTACAGGTATGGGTTCTATGTACAGGTATGGGTTCTGGTTGGGTCACAGCTTGCAGCCTTAATGCAGTTTTTCAAAAATTTGTTTACTTTACTGGAATACCCCTTTAATGTCATTCAGTGTGTGGGATAAATAATGTTAGTATTTAGACATATATGTACATGGCCATACCATTTTTTAATTGTTCATTTTCTTTTATATTTTTTGTTCCCACTAAGGGCACTTGAACATGCAATTATGTGTACAATGCACTTGCCATACCTAATACATTGTTGTTGTGCAAGAGCTGTGTGGACAATCCGGAAACAAAGGGGTTAAACGTTGAAGACTGGTAACAGCTCTGATCATGGGTGTCAGCTGTATAAGGGTGGTTTCAAGCAGTCTTTTTTTTTGGTTGTAGCCTTTTGGTCAATACTTTTTTAGACTTGTTTCCCAATTGTTTATGGCCCTGATTTATCACACCTTCACTCCAGAATTCTGTCTTCAAAAAGTCGCACGATAGGGCTTTTGCGACTTTTTTGCGCATTTTTTTGCGACTTTTTGCATGTGTACACAACTCACTCCAGTTTTGTAATATGGGTGGAAAAGTGGGTGTGGTTAGCCATGTTAATGAGTTTCACTCCAGATTTATCATTGCGACTTTTTAAAAAAAGTCGCAAAATAGTCGCAATCTCACTCCAGGAGGAGGGTGGAGTAGGAAAAGTGGAGTAGCTTCTCTAGACAGAAGTGTTAGGTTTAAGGACAAGCCACATTTATCAAACAACCTGTGACGTTTGATAAATGTGGCAGAAAGTACTCCAACACAGACTGAAGCAAAACTGACTTCAAATATTTTCCTAATGATAAATTCCCCCCTATGTGTCTAGATGTCACCTTGATGTCTTGAATTATGAAATGTATTACAGACAAAGCTTTTTTTTATATACATTTGTCACAAAAAACTGGATTCAAAACATTTTTAATTTAATTTTCAAATTTACTCCATTAAAAAAGTTCAAAAAGTCACATCTTTATACTGTAGCCCCTTAGTCAGGTTGTCTAGACCTGAACCAGATTTATCACAGGGGCTAAGGCTGGACGATATATGTGGTGCAGGGCTAGACACTTGACTAACTCTATACCAACTATTGGTTAGCTTACTTTGAAAAAGAGTTTTACTTCTGGCTCAATTTTGGTGCAAAATGGTGCATCTTGCATCCTGCCCCTTCTTGCTAAACCCATTCCCTTTTTGGGCAAGTTTTAAAAAAGTGTAAAAACCTTAGTTGCACCAAACTGTGCCAGAATTGCTCCAATTTCTGCCACTGTTTAGACAGATTCTAGGCACAGACGCATTACTAGATCTAGGCCCATGTGTGTAAGTTTGGTCTTCCTTCCTGGGGGCGGCGCTTCACTGTCCTGACCCCATACAGCGTCAGGACGTAGTGCGCACACTACGTGTCAAATTTTCTATGAGTAGCGTTTAAAGGGAACCTGTCACCATGAAAATGCAATGTAAGAGGGGATGATCAGACTGATATATAGTTTTGTGGTAAATGGTGCAGTATAACTTGTATTTCATTCAAATTCCTACTCATTCTGGGCTTTGACATCAAGGAGGAGGTCCTATCAGTGACTGACAGCTACCTCTGTATACACAGTCATAGAGGGAAGGCTGTCAATCACTGATAGGACCTCCTCCCTGACTTCAAAGCCCAGAATGAGCAGGAATATAAATGAATGAAATACAAGTTATACTGCGCCTTTTTACCACAAAACTATGTATCAGTCTGATCATCCCCTCCTGCTTTATAACATGGTATCTGCAACTTACATTGCATTTTCATGGTGACATGTTCCCTTTAAAAGCTACTGATAGATTTATGTGACTGAAAATTTGACATATTCCAAGTAAAGGGCAAGTAGAATCAACAGAATTCACCTAGCAATGTCAAAAGGGTTTATGTTCTCTAGATGTCTTTTATTCTGAAATTCAGTGATGTTCTGAGATCTTCTCATATTATAATAAAATGTAATGAGAATTTCAATATATATTTTTAATTAGAATGCACCTTGAGAAGGAGACAAACTGAAATACATATTTGCCACTATACAAATGACTTTTCCATGGAAAATAATTTGCATTGTGGTAAATATTTGGAGTATTCCCCCAAATGGATTTTCCTCACGTAATTGTAAACTACATGCTTTAGTTGTAGCAACTGGATGACATCAACTTCTCTAAACCATCTTTCTTGTTTATTGAGACTGGAAAACCAAAACGTTTTGAACCACACTGTCAAGGTGGACTGGCCATAAACTCTACATTAATCAATCAGCACTTATTCAGCTGGATGATATGGTTTGTTCCTAGGTTCACCAATCAGTTGTACTTTATTTTTGAATGACCTGGACATTTTTTTGTGATACACTATATTACGGGCAGTGGATGTGGATCCACTGTGCCAACTAACCAGTTAGACTTTGAGCTAGTCCTGAGGGCATTATCCTTGGCAGTTCCCTGTTTTTCACCCTTTAATCCCTATACAGGGATCTGGCCTTTGTTGCAGGGAACCAACCAGGCCGCTACCTCTTGGTATAGTGTCGGTGTGGTTGGCTGCTGACTCACTGGTATCAGAGACACCAGTGCCTGGCACAGAGGAATCGGGAAATACACATATTCAGGAAATAGGCAGGGGTCAGGGCTGGGAGAGTTTGTGTGAACCTGTGAAGCAATCCAAAGGTCAAGGTAGCTTGCACACGATCCAGGATTCAGGCAGTGGTCGGTACACAGGCCTGACCCCAAATGACTGTACATAATCCACCCACCTGCCATCCCCCTCACACGCAAAACTAAAATGTAGACAGTCAAATCTTGCTTCTGTTCAGTACAATTGAAAGAGGAATGCCTCTTAACTTCCTACACATTTACTAAAATAATGCATATGTAAGAGTGAGTTCAAAATATGAGGTATTCCACCCAATCTTCAAAAACAACAAACAAAAAAAGAAAACCTTATTCCCAGAATCCCATGAGGCACTTTTAACAAGCGTCTCCAGTACAGAGTATATTACCAGGCATTATGAGGCTTGTCGTTCAAATTAGACACATGTACAACTTCTAGCAGAACTCGAGTTGGTAAGTCAGGTGTGTCTATCCATCCATCTGCCAAAAACTGATTCAAACCTAGACATACAATTTCACTTAAGGTATACTCAGCATTCAAGATGAAGTGTGTCATTCATTCTAGTTATGAATTCCCACACAGTAGGAAGTTCCAAACTGATTCACTGATCTGCTACGATCTTCGGAGCCTGATGCAATAATCTTTGTAACAATATGTTGTCATCTTTATTACCAGCATTTGGGTTCCAACACTGGTGCAGTAGAATATACTCCCTGAATAAAGTCAATAAACCCCTTCCAAAAGGCACCCAACCTATCACAATACAAAAATATATGTACTAAGTGTACATTCTCCACACCATATCTAGGGCTACAGGAGTCCATTTGGATACCTATTTGGAACATCAGCGAGGGTGGCTTATACAACCTGTACAAAAAATACAACAGGGATATACGCCTGCCCTTGCTTAACGATAATTTAGGAATCATTTCTAGTATTCTGTTCCATTGTTCCTCAGTTAAACCTTCAACATCTCTGTCCCGTTTATCCCTCACCTTCAAAGGGAATGCTTTCAAATATTCTGACAGAAGTTGTTTGTATATAAAGGATATAGCCCCTTTGACCCACCCTTTCTGTGTACTCTCATAAAACATAAGAGGAGGCCTGGACTGACAACTCCCTATTCTGTGCATTAAATGCATGACGTAACTGGAGAAACTGAAAGAATGAGTCTGTAGATACAATGTTTTGCAGACTCCTAAATTTCTCATAAGCATAATCATAAGCAACATAGTGGGGATTTTGGCCCCATTTGCTCCCGTGTATCTGGCCTCAAGGGCATCCAAAAGGTTAGGATAACCAGAGACATACACCACTAATCTCCTGACACCCCTGAGATCTTTTGCATTTCCTCAGCCCTTAAGAAGTTGAAGATGCTCCACCAAGAAGTATAACTATGGATTTGGGACCAGAGGAGTCCTGTAACTTTATCACATGAGAGGAGCTATCCTGTGCCCTAGCAACCACAGCCAACAATCTACCAGCTGATTTCCCCCTTTCAAATATTTTTTATTTTATTTCAGAAAAACAACTTTAGTTGTCTGCCACAGTTCGCAAATGCCCTTTCAGTTTGACCCGAGCCCCCACCCACCGTTCCTCAGCATTTGAGAAGGTAGAAGAAACATATTCCTCCACTACATCTAATACTTTCAGTTCCAATAGCAATTTAGTGGGTCTACTTATGGTCTTATGTCTACTAATCTTTTGTAATAAGATACCTTTCATATATGCCTTCACAGGCTCCCAGAACTGTAATGTAGATGTGGAGCCCACATTCATATCAAAATATTCTCGAAGAACTGGCAGTAACTCGTACTCAATATCTATCAAGTGTAACTAGAAAGGATTTTGTTTCCATATATTTCCATGATTCTCAACATGTCCCCCAGTCATCATGGATACACATAAAGTAGAATGGTAGGATAGCCTCCTGGCAAATATTTTCTCTCTCTAATATAAGATTGCATAGATCTAGTACCATGAGACAGGTCAATTCAGGAAAGGGATTTACAGGAGCCAGAATAGCATGACTATTGCCTGGTGGCGGGGTGTCTAAGTCTAAACAAATCATGCAGATCACATTCAGACAACAGTCTTGTCATTGCCGTTCGGTGGGGGACATCAGGAGCCCCAATATCACTATGGTATTTATCTAGAAAAATTCTACCAAAAAACAGGGGCCATGGGGATGCTGCTATAAACACAAAAATTTTTTTAGGGACCTAGAAAAGTTGCAAGGTACGTATACTGCTACCAACACAAGGTTAACCTGATATATGGACCTCAGGAAAGGTCAGCAATATCCGATCGGCCAGCACCCGGCACCCCTGCCGATCAGCTGTATAAGGATACGGCGCACAGTGCGCATGTGACGTCTCCCTTCTCTTTTCCTGTCCGCTGCTGTGGTCTATGGTCTTTGCCATAGACAGGAACAGGAAGAGAGACTGAAGGTGGCATATAGCTGGTCATCAGTAGTAAAAGCCTGGACAACCCTTTTAATAGCATGGTAGACTATGCATTTCAATAATATACCTGGACTGTCAATTATATGCCAAAAGGATGGGTTTATCATATCTTTGGACATAGAAACCTATAAGTATATTACACAATACATTTTTTCTAATCATAGCCTATAAACATGAAGTGAATTGAGTTAAACGCACCTCTGAAATATTAGGTTATTAGAACTAGCAAGTTAAAAAGTACAATACTGCCCATAGCCAAAAGGTGGCAGTAAATACTATTTTGTAAAATTCAAGAAGGTCAAATAGTAAAAAGTAGTAGAACGCAAATGATTAACGTCACAGGTTGTTTAAGGGCAAATATAATTTTTACCCCCAGCAAAATGTATATGAGAATTTTTAGGCGGATAGCTGTTTGCCTAATGATCGTTTCACTAATGTGTACAGCTGATTTAACTGTTTATTGAAAAGTACACTTACATGTGACATACTAACAAATACGTGTATAGAAAAAACAATACATCTAACAGGCTGTATAAAATTTATACTGTATAAAAATGACCAATAGGTGTGTATACTTATATTTTACAGTAATCTAGTCCAAGATGGGGCAAAATCTTCATCGCGGTGTACATTAACCCTGTACTGTGAAATCACTGTCTGCATTTTCCCTTGCTCTGCTGGGCTCCCTCGCTGTAAACATCTAGTTTGACATTGCGGCAGCCAATCACTGGCCGCGGTGGAGACCAGATCCCCTTGCGTCATGTGACCATTTGTCATGACATAAGGCGAGCAGGTCAACTAAAGGGCCAGTGAATTAATAGGTCCACATCCGATCTGCAAAAAATGCGAATCAGATGTGGTCATGCACGTGAGGCCTCAGACAGCAGTGATCCAACCCTTCACCTGCTGTTGTATGCAGTCATTTGCTATACTTGCAGGTTGCACAAGCTTGTCTGAAGCAGTGGTGAATCATTACTGAAAACTGCCTACGATGATAGAGCTATGCTGCTACTGTTGTTGCATTCAACATATCCAACCAATATGTGCATCTGAACTTATAGCATGTTGCACATACAATACATATCTCAGCCTCCACTTGTACTGTGATACACAGGACTCTTTGATCTTTTGTCACATCTTACAGATGATTTAGATTATATTAAAGCCAATGCTGATGGTTGGGGGGACATCCTCCCTCCATTCTTTCTGTCTTCTATGTTTAGAAGGCGTTCTATATGGAGGAGGAAGGAAAGAGATGTAAAAACATGCTGGAAAATCTCTTTCGTCAGTAGCAGAAATGTCTCCAACAAATTCACCACACAAAGACTTCTATTATGACGGAATGCAATATGGAATGCCTCTTATAGGCTTCCGTGGTGCATGCCGTAATAGAATTCCGTTAGGCTAGGGCTACACGGCGACAGTTGTCGCGCGTCACCCGTCGCAGCCAGGATCCCTGAGTAGCGGGTATCCCATAGAGATGAATGGGATCGCCGCGGCAGTCGCAAGAAATCCAACACGGTTGGATTTCTTGCGACTGCCGCTGCGATCCCATTCATCTCTATGGGATCCCCGCTACTCAGGGATCCTGGCTGCGACGGGTGACGCGCGACAACTGTCGCCGTGTAGCCCTAGCCTTATGGTCCGTGGTAGCGAACCCTGGACGCTAAACTTAAAACACAAGTTTGCTCATCACTAATTGGAAGTCATTTACAAAGACCAGCTATTTACACCGGTCTTTGTTTCCCCTCTGCGCTGCTGGTGGATTTGCCTAATTTATGACGAGGTGTGTCCCTCATCATACATTAGGCGCTCCCCTGGCATTCCATGGGGGGAGATTTATCAAACTGGTATAAAGGAAAACTGGACTAGAGTAGTTTTGACTCCATTTTCATGCTTGTTTTCAGGTGTAAATGATGTAAATTTGCCAGAGCCAAAGTCCCAGCCCTCACCACTCCCAAGTGTTGGGGACAGCTCAAAAACGCCTGTGCGACACAATATTGTCACCTGGGTGTTTAAAAAGTCACAAAAAAGGGTCCTGCAACATTTTTTAACATTAAAAACCGCCAAAAATGTTCAGAAATGCCCTCCATTTTGAAATATTTTTGAAACCACTTGATCCTTTCCTTTTCTTGGGTGACTGACATTCTGTGAGGCACTTGTAATCATCACCTAGGGAGCTATTAATAAATACAGTGTAAACTGTGCTACTCAGAATCTTTTACCTCATGAGAATTTAGAATACATCTCAGGGTTTGGCTTGTTTTGTGGAACCAGAAGTCTCAGCATGCCCTCAGTGATTTATGGCATGCCTCAGCTAAACCCAGGCTGCTGGAAGTAGAGAGGGATGCGAGAGTAGATATAGGCGTTATTTTGAGATTTGGGAGGGGATTTGGGAGGAAATTGCTGCTGAGGAGGAGGGGGTGGGAAATGCTGCCTGGAGTGTGGAAGAAGCAGGAGGTGTAGCCTCTATTTACATAAGGACAGGTGGGGCTGGAGTATGACTGAGGGGTTCCTAAAACATTTGGCACTTTCCTGTTCCTCTGAGGGACTGGGTACAAAGGCTCAGTCAGCACTGAGTGACATTACAGTACCTGACTGTTCGTGGAGTGCACTCACAACTACTCCCATCTAGGAGCTGCTGCTATTAATCGCCAGGATTGTATTGCTCAGGCTGGTGGTCGGACAGAGGCTGTGAACTCCATCATTTACAGGTATCTTCTGTTATTTATTGCTGGGGAGGGTCGGACAGGTACAGGCATAGCAGAGCTGAGTTTGCCAGTGCTTTCCTATAGTACTGTGGGTAAAACCGGCATCAGAGTTTAAAGCTGCAAAAAGTAAGCGACAATTTTACCACATGTCTAATGTGACCCTGCAGATTGAGGCTGGGTTTACACGATCAGGTTTTCTGATGCAGTTTTTGGGGCCAAAACAGAAAAGATCCACACTTGATTTTGGTTTTAAAAACCCCATTAGAAATCCTGAACATGAAACCCAGACTTATACTATGTAAGTAGACGCTGGGTACAAAGAGATACAAGGCTCATGCATGATCATACACATTAGTATAAAGTAGGGATGAGAGAACTTCTGTTTTCAAGTTCGGTGTACAAGGTTCAGGTTATCTAGGAATTTCGTTATGGATTCTGCTACTACGGACCATAAGTTATGGTCCGTGGTAGCGGAATCCATGATGGAATTCCTAGATAAACCCGAACCTTATATGCCAAACTTGAAAACACAAGTTTGCTCATCCCTAGTATTAAGTTGATTTCAACCAGAAGGATCATTCACTGGGTGAAATTTAACAAGGATCAGTTGTTGTAACCGACCGATGACAGAGTGGATGGAAGATCTTTCATTCAAAGAAAGCTCATTCATTCTATGAAAGAATCTTCTCAGAAATATTGTTTGTCCTTCACCCAGTTTCATTGAACACTTATGGTTAGTGTGAAGGTAAGTCAGTGGGGGCCATTAACTGCAGACTAGAGTTTCACATGCCAGTCTTAGGCCTCATTCACACGTCTGTATGTGTTTTGCGGTCCGCAAAAAAAAAAGGATGGCGTTCCGTGTGGCATCCGTGTTTCCGTTTTTTTTGCGGATCCATTGTCAGCAAAACGGACAAGAATAGGACCTGTTCTATCTCTTTTGCGTAACGCAAATACGGACATATGGAAACAGAATGCACACGGAGTACCTTCCGCATACGGTCCACATAAAAAACGGAACGGACTCCGGAAACAAAATATGGTCGTGTGAATGAAGCCTAAGCGCTACTTTCACCCAACAGGGAGAGAAAAACGGAAGTTAAAAAAAACAGAGAACAGTCCATTTGTAACTGCCACTTTTTTCATGGATGCCTTTCTGAAAAACAACCATAAAAAATGGTCCCTTGTATTGCATGGAGGCTGTTGATCTGTGAAAATTGACAAAATAAGATGTTTTATTACACAGCATGTTATAAAACAGTGGTGTGAATAGACTGCAATGTTTCATGTGTGAATGTACCCTTAGTAAAAATCCTGCTGGAGGTAGGAGGCACACACCTCTTAATAAATTTGTCACATATTCTGCTGTTGGTCTGCCAGCACTGAAAACATATTGTACCTGGATGCCTCTTGTTTTTCACACAAGCACCATTCATTTCACTGGGGCTGGAGCCGAGTGAAAAATGTGCAATGTAGAACATGCAGAGATGATGTGTGAAAAACGTACACCGGCCCATTGAATGAGTCAGGATTAAGTCTGGATTGTATGTGTCTGCAACACACATCGCATCTGGGTGGGAAATTAGCTTGTGCGAAAGAGGCCTAAGTGTACCTGCACCCAATGCGGATTATGTATGGTTTTTCCGCACAGATTCTCATGCAGAAAAAACGTAGTGTACTACAGTACCAGCGAAGTGTATGAGATTACACAGATCTCACAAACACTTAGCTTTTTCTTTAGGTGCAGATTTTGAAATCTGCAACATGGCAAATGTTGCATTTTTCTAGTACGTATTTTACCTTTTTCAATGAAAGGGTGAGCTCTGCAGAAGGTCCGCATCAAATCCACACCAAAATCTCGCCAAAAAACACAATAAATATTGCGGATTTGTGTGCATTTTTGTGAGGTTTTGGTGCAGATTTCTTGAGCGTTTTCTGAGCATAAATCTTAAGGGCTCATTCACACAACCGTAGGCCACCCGTG
The DNA here is from genome assembly GCA_900303285.1 of Rhinella marina. Taxonomy (NCBI): domain Eukaryota; kingdom Metazoa; phylum Chordata; class Amphibia; order Anura; family Bufonidae; genus Rhinella; species Rhinella marina. The sequence goes on along the minus strand of ONZH01022030.1, from coordinate 114,745 downwards.
CTGCGGACCACGAATTGCAGTCCGCAATTTACAGGCAGCGACCGCGTGAATCCCGTATTGCGGCGCAGACACATTGACTTGAATGGGTCCACAATCCGCAATATATGGCAATAGATTGGACATGTCCTATCTTTTGTGGTGCGGAGGCACAGACCCAAAAGCCCACGGAATCGATTTGTAGTGCTTCCGTGGCCTTCCGATCTGCGCCGTATCTTGCAGATTGTGGACCCATTCAAGTCAACGGATTTGCTGTCTGCAATACGGGCATGGACGGCCTACATTCATGTGAATGAGCCCTAATGCTTTCTCTCCTCCTATGATCCACACGTGATTTTGGCTTCAAAAACCGGCATCAAAAAATGCCTGAATGTGTGTCGGCACAAGCGTTCAGCGGACTTGTGTTTTCAAGTTTGGCGTAAAGATTCAGGTTATCTAAGAATTCCGCTCATCTGTAGTCGGCACCCTAAGGGCTTGTGCACACAGTCATAGTAAAATGTGGATCGGATGTGGACCCATTCATTTCAATTTCCTTGTCCATTTTGCGGACAAGGATAGGACATTTCTACAGACGTTAGAAAATAAATGGTGGCATGCACCAGGTTTTCACTCGCAATCGCAGATTGACTGACTGACTGACCAAAACACAGACATGTGAATCAGACCTAAGGCCTCATTAAAATGTCTGTGTCTGTTTGACTTCCGTGAAAAAAATCAGTCTTTTCCATCCGTGAGGATGTTGTGTTTGGCCCGTGTCTATTTTTGCCCTCCGTACCTCAACTGTATTCCACTGCTATGCTGAAAGTAAATTTCCAGAGCATCTCCTATTAGTGGTCAGTGGAAAATGGACCAAACATGGTCACAACACAGATATCATCATGTCGTGTCCATGTTTTTTTCTGTCTTAGTTGCCCATAGCAACCAGATATCACCTTTCATTATCCAAAGGAGGTCTGAAAAATGAAAGGTTGAATCTGATTGGGCATGTTTGGTCCGCATGTAGTGCATATCTCAGTGATTTTTTTTTATTTTTTTTTTCCACTGACCCCCGGTCAGTAAAACAATACTCATATGTGAACAGACACATTAAAATCAATGGGTACGTGTGCAGTCCACAGAAAATGCGGCACACGTCAGTGAAAAACGGAAATGTGAACAAAACAAAGAGACGAAGGCGCACAAAGTTCAAAACCACTATTAGGGCTCATGCACACGACTGCGGACCACAATTTGCACGGGCACTGACTGTGGGGCTGCCACATGCGGATTGTGGACCCATTCACTTGAATGGGGTCCGCGATCCGCAACCAATAGTCCGCATGCATGCACTACTTTTTTGTGGTGCGGATGCACGGACAGAAACCCACATGGAAGCACTCCATTCCACACCGACCTTCCAGATTGTGGACCCAAGTGAATGGGTCCTCATCCAAGATGCGGTACCAGAACGGCCAGGGCCCGTATATTGCGGACCCGCTGTTTGCTGGCCGCAATACAGGCCCGGCCGAGACACTGTTGTGTGCATGAGCCCTTACTAGGTTAGTAAGACAACTGATACTGATGGTCAGCCTTAGGGCTCATGCACACGAACGTATTTTCTTTCCGTGTCCGTTCTGCTTTTTTTGCGGACTATATGCGGAACCATTCATTTCAATGGGTCCGCAAAAAAAACGGAAGGTACTCCGTGTGCATTCCGTTTCCGTGTGTCTGTATTTCCGTTCCGCAAAAAAATAGAACATGTCCTATTATTGCCCGCAGTATGGACAAGGATAGTACTGTTCTATTAGGGGCCAGCTGGTCCATTCCGCAAAATACAGAATGCACACGGATCCATGAAGCTGTCCGTGAAGGATCCGTGTTGGGTCTGTGTGTCCTTTTTTTGCTGTCCGTGTTGCATCTGTATTTCACTGACACTGAACAGCTGAAAAATAATTTTCAAAGCATCTCTTCTTAATGATCAGTGAAACACGGATGCAACACGGATGGCATCCATGTTGCAGCCGTGGTTTTCACGGACCCATAGACTATAATGGACGTGATGATCTGTGAACACGGATAAAATAGAACATGCATCCGTGCTGAAAACACTGACCCACGGACCGTGCTAAAACACTGATGTCTAAATACACTCATTAAAATGAATGGGGACGTGTGCTGCCCATGGAGAACACGTACAGCACACGTCCGTGAAACATTGACGTGTGAATAAGGCTTTAAGCCTCATGCACACGGCTATTGCTCGGCCATTCTGTGCACTGGGGACCACAATGAATCCAGACGCTGCCGCAATGAATCCAGACACATTTGACTTGAATGGGTCCGTGATCCGTCCGCACAGCAAAAAAATAGAACAAGTTTTTTTGCAGTGGAGGAACCCCATGGAAGCACTCAGTAGTCCACACAGCACCTTCTGGATTGTGGAACCATTCAAGTGAATGGGTCGACATCCGTTATGCGGTGAGCACACGGCCAGTGCCCACATATTGCGGACCCGCTGTATGCAGGCCGCAATACAGGCACCGGCCAACAACGGTTGTGTGCATGAGGCCTTGCTATAACAAGGTTTATGTGGAATTTTTCACTTTTTTTTTTTCTTCCCGCTCACACTAAAAACTTCTGCTTCTTGGTTGTTAGAGAGATAGTTACATCACTATGGGAGAATAAAAATGTAATATTACAAGAAACAATATTTTCCAGTTGTTTTCTTCACTCTACAAATAACCATTGCTTGTGGAAAGAATCTTTCTCAATACCTAGTCGTGTACGAGCAGATATGAATGAGCTTGGTGTAGGTCAGCGAGACCAGAAATACATTTTCCAAGCTGTGAGCTGTCTGCTTTGCTCTCCATGAGGTCTTATGGGTAGAAATTGCGCAGTATAATTAATCACATCCAATGTGTTGAGGAGCAATATATTTCATTGTTTTAATATTAGATTGTTTGGAGTTACACTATAGCTTTTCCTGGAAGTATTGTGTTATTCAGACATTCTGCAAGTCCCAACAGGTATTAGACACGTCATCGTAATCCACTTCTTCTACAGGCAATATAAATTGCATCACTTAACTCTGTCACTGCTGGTGGGGACAAAGTGTGTGATGCATGGCTGCTCATACAACGCTTATTGCATATCGGAATCGGCAGTTTGTTTTATTAACTCGCTGAGTGAGTTAATGGGGTTATTTAATCTCAACATGCCTCACAGATGTCCTGAAGTTAGGACCTCACACGGAATACCTTCCGTTTTTTTTTTTGCAGACCCATTGAAATGAATGGTTCCACATATGGTCCGCAAAAAAAATGGAACGGAAACGAAATACGGTCGTGTGAATGAAGCCTGAGCCAGAGTGGAGAGCTGTTCTTACGGACCTGGTCCATTCATGAATTGCATGGACGGCCATTCCTTTTGACTGACGGCTTCTGAGTCGAGAGTCAGAACTGTGTTATAAAAACAGCCTTTCAGGTCTGGATTTTTTCATGTTGCAGCATGTCACATGTTGCATTGTGACCCCATTGACAATCATTATATGAAATGTCGTGCGATGTGTGTAGCTGAACCCTTATTGGGAAGGACCGTTCATTCCTGATAATTGCCTGCTCGTCACTGGAGGTTAAGAGCTGCATTTACAAGCAGCAATCCCCTCCACTGTAAGACAGGGGCTTCTGTCTCTCAGGCGGCCTCAGACTCCCCACAGACACTGTAGATAAACTGTAGTCAGAGGGGTAGAGTTATCAAAACTGATGTAAAGGAAAAGTGCCTCAAGGGTATATTAGACGGGCAGATTTTCTGCCTGAAAATCGCTAATGATCGTTCCTATGAATGCTTGTTAGCGATCCTCTGGCATGAACGAGCAAACATGTTAAAACTTCCTGACTACCCGATGCATGAGCGTAGTACATTGCCAGATGATCGCTAATGAGCGTTCATACAGACGCTCATTAACGATCATCTTAACCATAATGTGCCCATGTAATAGGGCTTTAAAGTGTTCTGAGAAGTGGCGCCAATTATTTGGCTTAGTTGCCAGTGAGAAAACTGTTATGCAGCCCATAGACTTCTATTATGACAGAATTAATAACAGAATGCCTCTAAAGGCATTCAGTTATTCATTCTGTCATGGAATTGCGTTATGGTCCGTGGTAACGAAATCCATAATGCAATTCAGCTTATACCACAACCTAAACCGAAAACTAACTTCAGAATATGAAATTCGCTCATCCCTAGTTGGATCTGGAATAAAACTCAACAAAAGGACGTGCTGTCTCCATCTTTCCTTTTTTTTTTTTTTTTTTTTTGCATGTGGATTATCTGACTATCATGGGGAAGCACAGGAGACATGCACCCATCAACTGTTTACTAGGTGCAGCAATGAGGCCGGTTTCTAAGGTAACAGATGGACCCCTTTACTGAAAATCTCATCAGTTCGCAAATACACACCCTGGCAGAGGTAGGCACAGTTATTTTTAAATGCAGTGACCCAGCGGATCACTGCAAAAAGTTTAAAGTCATCAAAGAGCACTGCTAAATTTCTAACCTTATGTTAAAGAGTTAACGTTGAGATTTATAGTTAAAGTATGCATTTCCTTATGCGCTATGTATCCCTAATGGTTGTCTATGGGCAGCAGTTAGTTAAAACTGGCAGTCTTAGTGCAGTTGCCTGGGTGATGGGCTGGTCCCACCCCTAGTTAGTGAGTCTTTGCTGAACAGGCCTAGAGTGAGGACATGCTTGTGTGAACTCCTGAAAAGGAAGCCTAAAGAGAACCCTGGTCCAGGGAATCTCTATCCTTGAGATTGAAAACTGCCAGAGATCAGCTGAACTGAAAGACTACCCCTGAGAAAAAGAGAACAGGCATTTTATATGGTTGATAACCACTATCAAGGCCATGCTGGAAAGACAGTAATTTACTTGTTGATGACAAAATACTTTACTGCTTGAGGAAAGGGTGTATTGCTTTGGTGCCCACCACAATTTTGAGATGGACTGGCCATCTGGATCTGAGTTCTACAGCAGCCTGGGCTTTGCAGAAAGAGTTAATGAGAATGGTATGCCTCGTTATTTGGGAAGATTGCGAAGTGTGCTTAGAGGGAGACTTGGGGAGGATTACTACCACCATTGCTGCTGCCTATACACAGTTACTGGGACAAGCCTACTCTGTCATATACCTCAGAACTGTGCCTCTTGCTGATATATGTACTACGACTCTCAACATCTATTCAGTAAAAATAGACTTTAGTCTAACCAAATAGGCCTGGTCATTGACTCCACTATCATCCACTGGTCCTTGCACCCTGCCTATCATCCATCATCAAGGACACCCCAGCCACTTCCATGCAAAAGACCCCAAAAGTCCAGGATTAACTTTCATACTTTTTCCACTGAAGTTCCAACTGGATGTGCTTCTGTGTCTTCCTGTTCAGCTACATGTACATTGGGCAGCTGAACAAGAGGACAAAAAAGCACATCCGGTTAAGACTTGGTGAAGGAGGAATTGGTGGTGCAATGGAAGGATGAGCACTGATGAGTCTCTTCCACATGCTAGCTGACACAGAATTTATGTAAATTCTGAAGTATGTTTATGATGTAGGGTTCCATTGACTGGACACCTTCCTTATGTGCAATATACTCGAATTATACATATGTAGCTGAATATAGAGTATGTCTGTGACTTTATTATAGCCCTCGGCCATGGTTCCTGAGATCTTGTCTCTCTGACCATAATGCTCAGTAGAGTGCACAAAACCCTTTCACATTGCTTTCAGGTTACTGGAAATATGACACTACATCCTGAGGAACGGTTCATTCAGATCCACGGTCGTTGGGTTAGCTATTTTACATTTTTAACAATTTGTCACTGGCAGAAAAGGAGTTTGAGCCCTTTCATTCTGGAAATCAGCAGTGTCTGAGATCACAGGTCCCACCAATATGATCTTCTCACATTTACCTACTGGGTGACATTTATCAAATCTGGTGTAAAGGACAACTGGCCTTAGGTGCCCTTCATAACCAACCACATTCCACCTTTCATTTTGCAGAGCTCCTGAAAAATGAAAGCATCAATCTGATTTTCTTGCTAAACCAGTTTTTTTTTTTTTTTTTTTTTGCACCTGTTTTGATAAATTCCCCCCATTTTTTTTGGGGGGGGGGGGAAACATTAGTTTTTTTTTTTTTTTTAGACAAATCCAGAAGTGGATCCAGCAAAAAGAAGAGTAATCAGCTTATAGTTGCAATTACTTTTGAATTCACTTCAGGTTTTGACTCATAAGGCTAGGGCTACACGGCGACAGTTGTCGCGCGTCACCCGTCGCAGCCAGGATGTCTGAGTAGCGGGGATCCCATAGAGATGAATGGGATCGCCGCGGCAGTCGCAAGAAATCCAACTGTCGCCGTGTAGCCCTAGCCTAAACGTGCATCAAAATCTGCAGTGTTTTTCTGAAAGAACTGTGTGTAAAACCGCCCCCTCGTATAGTAGATTGCTCTGACTGGATATCTGCTGTAGGATAATCAGTCCACGCAGTTCTAGTTGTGACGGTGGATTTCCTATTTGACTGTTTGAATGAGCTATTAGCCAACTGATATCTTCCCACAATTGCACAATGTAATCATGTGGTGCTTAGTAATTATGTGTAGTCAGACATGGTTCCAGTGCATCTATTCTGCATATACTGAATGGAGAGCTTGCTGTGTGCTAATGTGATTTCCTTGTCACACTTTGGACAATTTTGATCCAGTGATAAGTGATCCTCGTCAAGTCGCCTTTGCTGAATAACTAATGCCTGTGCACACTATGTGAATTGTGCTCAGTTTTTGTCCATTTTCAAAGAATCCCCGGTATAAGAGAAACTACATACATATTGATTAAACTATGGCCCTGATTCATCAAGACCGCCGTCTACCATGCCAATCTTGATGGGGCATCATAAATTACATGGCACCTCTGGCACTTTGTTCGCCGAAATGAAATCTACGGCAGCTCCAAGCCAGTCATTATTTATGCCAGTTTCCAGATGAGTAATTGTGGCCTTAAAGGGGTTGTCTCTCTTCAGCAAATGGCATTTATCATGTAGACAAAGTTAATATATAGCACTTACATGGCAGCTGAATGGAGCAGAATTAGTATGCCTGACTGCTAGGCCACTGAAACCAGAGAACATTCAGCTACCCTTTAAAACAGTTTCTAACATTTTTGTCATGTAGAGAAAGTTAATACAAGAGGCACTTACTAATGTATTATTGTCCATATTGTCTCCTTTGCTGGCTGGATTCATTTTTCTATCACATCACATTATATACTGCTTGTTTCCATGGTTACGACCACCCTGTAATCCATCAGCAGTGGCCGTGTTTTCACATTATAGGAAAAAGCACTAGCCTATACGCAGTCCCGGGAATCAGTCAAGCAGTGAGGGGTGCAGAACCAATTTGCTCATCTCTACTAGGCAAGTACAAGCGCTCAGCTACCTCCAACAGTCTGAAAGAGTTGAATGGAGAGGCAGCACACATGCCCTACATTTTTGTCTTCAGAGGCAGCCTCTTCAATAGGACCCCTACTAATCAGACACTAATTCTGCAAACTGGGGATTCATCTTTTTCATAGGATAGCCCCTTTAAAGGAGAGGAGGATATTTATTAGTGCAGTCACTAGCTTGTCTTTACCATGGCATGATAAAGTATAATAAAGTGCCCCTTTAAAACATGGACGATAGGCATGTTAATATTCTCAATGTAATTGTGAAGGCCTGATTCATGTCACTCTGTGCTTATACTTGAAGAAATTGCTATTCAAGTGAGTGGCCATCTTCTTTTTCTTCCCCTACTTGCATCTTTGCCGTAATTATACCTTTCTGTATGCTATTGGTGCATAGTATAATCACAGCATGATGAACATGAGAAATGACAAGGTGAAACAATGCCACGCCAACCAGACCATGCGTTTTAATTACAGTTAACCATTTGTTGCTGCCTGAAAGTCATGACACAACTGGAGCATTAACTCTTTAAGTGATGGGAAGAATGAATTTCTTTTTTTGCTGTGACTTTGTTGCAAGTCACTCTCTTTATGGTATATATTTCACACTCTATTCATGACAAAGTAGGTGTAGGATAGATTATACCTCCTGTAATGGTATATGATAACTGCCACGTACTAAAATACGTGCTATCAATCCTGTCCTCCCGTTCTTCTTGTGATGATCTTAAAGAGCCTGTTTTCAGCACATTTAGGCAACCACAATAATACCCCCCCCCCACAAAAAAAAAAAAAAAAAAAAATTATATGATGAAATATTTATTTGAAGTGTGTGACATGCATTTGACACATGCTGTTGCAACGCCCCTCTGGAGGAGAGCTGTGAGGAGGATGTGAGTGGTAGTGGTGGCAAAGATAAGAGTAGTAATGGCTGGGGGTGCTACTATTGTGTTCTTAAATTGTTGTAATGTACTGCATTCAATTCTTGAATGTAATGTTATTTATTTCACATGTACCATGTAATTTTATCCAGCAGGGGAGGTGATGTTTGGCAATGGTCGTCTGTTAACCATGCTGTTCCACCGCTCTTGGTAGGAATGAGCTGATCCGACTTCCTGCCAAGATGGGGAAGTCCAGTGAAGTGAGGCAGCCTAGAGGAGTGCTAGGAGAAGAGGGGATGAGATAGGTCCTGGAATGATGATGGCAGTGTTGGGAAGTAGCTCGTAGAGCACCAACTCCCATGAACCATATTGAAGTTCAGGATCCAGATATCCCTCTCCTGCCAGAACGACAGATGAATACAGCCTCAAGTAAAGTCCTGAGATTCCAGACAGGGCCTGGACAGCAGTGTGATCAGCAAGATACAGCACTAAAGACACTGCTGCATGGTGAGGGACAACAGCCAAGGCACCCATCACCAAACAATCATTAAGCCAGCATCACCTAAGTGCAGAACTGCAGCCATCGAACCTGCCACCATACCTCCTCAGCTGGTGCCAGAGAAGAATTACTGCTACTGTATATATTTCAAAGGATACGTTGCACATAGTAAAAAGGACCTTGTTGTTGCTGTCTGGATTCATTTTTCCATCGCATTGTACACTGCTCGTATCCAGGGGTTATGACCATCCTACAATCCTGCAACAATGGTCATGATTGCACACTATAGGAAAAAGCACTGGCCTCTCTGGTGGTGATGACCATGCGAGCTCGCCTGGTCATGTGCAGCAGATATTGTCCCGGCCATATCATATCTAGACCACAGCAGTGGCCGTATTCCCTGAAAACGAGCAGAGTATAATGCAATGGAAAAATGAATGAAGCCAGCAAAGGAGACAATATTACAATACGTTAGTAAGTGCAGAAACAGCTAGTACAGGGATGGCCAACCTGAGGCTCTCCAGTTGTTGCAAAACTACAACTCCCAGCATGCCCGGACTGCCTTCAGCTATCAACCTACAGCAGGGCATGGTGAGAATTGTAGTTTTACAACAGCTGGAGAGCCGCAGGTTGGCCATGCCTGAGCTAGTATATAAAGAGTGCCTAAGGCTGTATACTCGCTTTCATGCAGGCTGACTACAGATCAGGAATGTGGTTTAAGCTAATGCATCTTGACATGTCTGAACATATTAAATACTCTAGTGTGGCCTGCAGTTTTACAATCGGCAGATTGTTATTATTGTGTGATTCCAGTAAGGCATGGGAACTGCAGTGGCGTACAACTGAACATGAACTGATGTTAAAGTAAAGCACCACTTTGACTTGTAATTTGCAGTTTTCTTTTCCACAAGAAAACATTCTAACTCGCAAAAATCATAGATCACTCCAAATTGGAGATGATTCCATGTCTGTAAGATCTAAGGAACTACACTGTTGTACCATCTAGACGTGGATGACACCTTCTCTGCACGGACTATTTACAGGTGCTTTGCAAAAGAATATTTGGTGTCTTGGTGCCCAGTACGTTTCCTGCCATTGTCAACCAGCTACTATCGCCTTCGTTTGCGGTGGTGTTGTGAGTAGTGTGGAGCGAACTTGTGTTTCAAGTTTGGTGTACAAGGTTCAGGTTATCTAAGAATTCCGTTATGGATTCCACTACCATGGACCATAACTTATTGTCCGTAGTAGCTGAATCCATAATGGAATTCTTAGATAACCCGAACTTTGTACGCCAAACTTGAAACACAAGTTTTCTCATCCCTAGTCGTGAGTGAAAAACCTGGACTGCCGTAGACTGGAACTGTATCGTCTTTAGGTTCTGTTTGGGATCCGACAATAGTTGGGTTAGACTATAAAGGCCTCATGGTGAACGCTTGAATCTTGCCTTTGCTGTGGAGTGACACACTGCCCCAACTGCTGGTGTGATGATCTGGGCAGTCATTGCATACGACAGTCGGTCACCCCTATAGGTAATACGAGGGACACTAACAGCTCAGCGATAGGTGCAGGACATCCTGCACCACATGTGTTCCTCTCATGGCAGGTCTTCCAACTGGCATTTTTCAGCAGGACAATGCTTGCCCACACCACTTACCAGATTGCAACACTTCCTTGGCCTGCCCGGTTACCAGATTAATCACAAATTGAATATTTATGGGACCAGCCAGCTGCGGCAGCCTATGAGTGTGCAGAATCTACAGACCCAGCTGCCACATCTGTAGGCAAATGTGCCGCAGGATAACGGAGAGAATGTGCATGCCTCCATGCCCAACCATATCTCATCTTGTATCCAAGCTAGAAGTGGCCGATCAGGGTACTGGAGAATCCTTTCAATTGTATAGTTTTCACCAATAAAGTTATCCCTTCTCTCTAACTTAATAATTCAAATATATCATCATTACATTCACACATTTGATTTGATTCCAACAATCTTGTTGGTGCTTTTTTGTCAATATGTGTTATGTAGTTTAGTGTGCATACTCTAGTTTTCTTTATATTGTTTGTCACAAGATGATACATAAAGGAGAAGTGAAATGTCTCTCACAAGAAGAAACCAATGCTTCTCCTAACAATACTAGTCACATAAGTCCTTCACAGATCTTGGGTTCATCATGATTCATACATAGCCTTAGTACAGATCCTTTCCATTACCTTTAGTTGCCTGTTGTGCAATAAGTTTTGAAACGTCAAGTTCTGCTTTCTAATAGACTACGGTGTTTGTGTCCTGCTATGTCTGAGAGAGGATTGCTGAAATTTTTCTGGAATTGATTTGGCTAATAGACTATGTAGCAGGCAAACATTAATTTATTTAGAATATATCATTTGTGTGCATTGGTATGTAGCATGCTATACAATAACATACCTCTATATAGAAACCTATATAGAAACTATCATTTAGTTGTTTTTTTTTTGTGTGTGAATGCTTCACAAGCGGTTGTTTGCTCCTACAAAATGACATGCTTGTGTATATTTATAGTGGATATGAAAGGGGGAACTGTTTAGCGCAGCATTTAGGCTCCGCCGCTAACCACATCTGGGAACCATTTGCACAGTGGCTTATAGTATAGTCTCTAATAAGAAGATCTTTCAAAGACAGTGTGACACAGAATCTTTGCCTGTGGCCCAAGCCATAACATTTTTGGCATTTTGTTTGTGGGATTGATCACAAGTTTATGCTGATATATATATATATATATATATATATATATATATATATATATATATATATATATACATACATACAGTGCCTTAAAATGTAGTTATCTTTGTCAATCTTGTTATGTAACAAAGTAAATTAGGTTTTTTAGAAATTGTCTACAAAGTAATGGAACATTTATTAAACCCGTAATAAATGGATGCATGACTATTAAAGGGGTATTCTCATCTTAGACAATGGGGGCATATCGCTAGGATATGCCCCCATTGTCTTATAGGTGCGGGTCCCACCGCTGGGACCCGCACCTATATCCAGAACGGAGCGGGGAGCGCTGCGCCTGGAGGACCCCAGGTTTCCGGGGGTCCGGCCACCACCAGGCGCAGCTCCCCGCGCCGCTCATAGAAATGAATGGGAGCCGGGCCGTGCATGCGCGGTGCGCTCCCATTCATTTCTATGGAGCCGACGGAAGTAGCCGAGCCAGCGCTCGGCTATTTTCGGCGGCCCCATAGAAATGAATGGAGGGCGGCTGCGCATGCGCAGTGCGCCCTCATTCAGTTCGGGGGCTCCGTTCTGGAAATAGGTGCGGGTCCCAGCGGTGGGACCCGCACCTATAAGACAATGGGGGCATATCCTAGCGATATGCCCCCATTGTCTAAAATGAGAATAACCCTTTAAAGAGAAACTCAACTTTACATATTGACATATCAAAGGTTTTTATTGTTGGAGGTCCAGTGCTAAGACCCCTGGTGATGGCTAAAGTGAGGAGTTAGAAGCACTCATTCTCTCCTCACTAATGAAGATTGCCTCATAGATTTTCTATTGAGCTTGTCTAAAGCAACGAGGAGAGACAACACTCAGGTGAGCGCTTCTGGCTCCTTGTTTTAGCCATCAGCAGGGGTCTCGGCACTCGGACCGCAACTGATTCTAACAATTACTTCTTGGTGCTTTTCTTTTTGTCAATGAGTGTATTTACCGTATGTAGATTGTGTCATACATGTATGGAATTATGCGTCTGCAATTGTATGGAGCATGCTGCTGCAGTGGGCCTGCTCCATGGCGTGGCGACGGGGGAACAGTGGTTGCGTGGAACCCCATCATTGATTGTGGCATCTGTGAGGTGAGGCAGAGGGATGCGGCTCCCTCTACCTTCCGATCGGAGCCTGTTCAGTGAAATTGCTCCAATGATTTACCATGGCAACCAGGATGTTTCTGAACCCTTCCAGGCCTGCCATGGTAAGCTCCCTGCTGCACTGTGCATGAGGCACAGCTCAGCAGGGACAGTGTCAGAATCCTGTTCATCCTAATAGAGACAAAGGATCAAAAGATCCCAGGTTCTAGCCCCCCTAAGGAGGCTAATAGTTATTAAATAGAAAGTAAAAAAAAGTTTAAACACTTACCCAAAAAAGAACTTTTTTTTTTCGTTTTCCAATACAAAACGTGGTAAATTAAATGGTGGCATTAAAAAAAAATGCATCTTGTCTCACAAGAAAATAAGCCCTCATTTGGCTATGTGAACGGAAAAATTAAAAAGTTATGGCTATTGGAATGTGGGGAGGAAAAATAAAAAATGCAAAAATGAAAATAGGCTTGGTCTGTTAGGAGTTTTTTCTTGATATTGTTTATCACAAGAAGATACATAAAGGAGAAGTGAAATGTCTCTCACTGGAAAAAAACAATGCTTCTCTAGAAATGCTCACAAAAGTCCTCATCACTGTGGCATATCAAAAGTTTGGGGTAAAGATATTTTCTCTTTAACCTCCTTCATGTTAAAGGGGTATTTTGAGCTACAGATATTGATGACCTATTCTCAGAATATGTCATCAATATCAGATGTGTAGGGTCCAACTCGCAGCATCCCTGCCAATCCTCTAATTGAAAAGAGGCCTTGGTGCCTGTGTCAGTGCTGTGTCCCGTTCAGTGTTTACCTGTACCGGTCTACATTGTAGTGGTGGAGCAGTGTAATTACAGCTTCCTCTTCCATTCTCTTGAATGGGACAAACAGTTGTAATTGTATTGCACCACCACTACAAGGGGGGCAGAGTGGGTGAACAGCCTGCCGGATCCGTGCTGCCGCAGGTGCACGTGTGGGGCCGGAACTACGCTACGGCCCCATTGACTGTAATGGGGGTGGGCCATGGATCCGGCCGCAGCACGGCAAACCCTGCCGAGAGGCAGCCGGAACAAGAGTACAGCCTGTTCCGGCCGCCTCTCAGCAGGATTTGCCGTGCTGCGGCTGGATCCGTGGCCCGCCCCCATTACAGTCAATGGGGCCGGAGCGTAGCCTGCCGGAGTCCGATGCCGCAGGTGTGAAAGCACCCTTACAATATTAATATGTTCTGGGGCAACTGTTGTAACTTGAGACCATAGCTAGAAGAAAACTTAGCAATCCAGGACCACCAAGTAAAAAATGAAAAAAAAAAAAAAAAACAAAACTAGATTAATCACACTGCTATTACAGATAAAGCACGTCATAAAATATATATCAGACATTGCTGCTAAAAGCTGGTGTGCAGTTTTCAATTTTGAGAACAGAAACTTTAAGGGTACGTCCGTTTTTCTGATGCAGTTTTGCAAACCAAAACCAAGAGTAAATTCAAAAAAGAGAAGTTGCACCTGTCCTTTATACTTTCTCTCCTTTTATCATCCTCTGCTGATATTGGCTTTCAAAACTGCCTCAGGAAACCTCAACGTGTCTCTGTACCCTAACACATACACACAGTACCAGAAAACACAGTGGAGCATCCACTTCTGGTGTCCAGAGGAGCAGCTCATCCAGGCACAAGTAGAAAAACAGCAGTACAGTACATAATGCCCTGCGCCAATCTGTGCACACACTTGTGTGTAAAACCCCTTTTATGTGCTACATTCTATGTGGCAGTACTGACAGGTGAACAGTGGTGTTGTGTTTACACTGCATGGAAGCTTTCTTTAGGCGCTATGTTTCAGTAGTATTCCAGATCCTTGTATTAAAGGAAATGAATCATCTTAATTTTTTTACTAATTAAAACCAGATCGTGACACGCATTACTTTTTCTGTTCTGTTGTTATTCTCTGGCTGTAGTGTGTGTGTGTTTTTTTTTTTTTTTTTTTTTTTTAAATTTATTTTCTGTACATGTTTAAACGGGTTGTCCGTATTCAGAGCTGAAACTGGACATACCCATATTCTCACCCAGGCAGCCTGCCTGACAAGAGCATCGGAGCATTAAATGCTCCGATGCTCTCCTTTGCCCAGCTCTGAATCGCGCAGGGCAAAGGCATTATATGGAGATCTGGTGATGTACTGGGCTCTCCGTGTTATCTGTCACTGTAATCCTGCTTGAAATGGTAATGAGATGGCGTTTGTGGCAGTATTGTTTGAGCACTGTATGACACCATTTTGTTTACATTATATGACAGTGTTATTTGCCTATGGGATGGCTATTCAGTGTAAAACATTATTTGGTGTAAGCCTAAAGCACAGATACTGAAGAGTGGTAGTCTGTTTTGGTATATTTTGGAGAGTGGGGGGAAAAAGCACATTCTAGATTGGTTAGTGGAGTTGAGTGGATGAGGGTTAGTTTTTATAAAGAAATATGCAACACATTAGCAAAATGGCAACTTTTTCAGACACCAGCCTGGCAATTACTTTGCAGTCGCCCACCATCTGAAAGTTTTACCTCTGTCTATCTATCTGTTCTAATGGAAGAATAATCTACAGGGGTGTAGCTATAGGGGGTGCAGAGGTAGCAGTCGCTACCGGGCCCAGGAGCCTGAGGGGGCCCGAAGACCCTTGTGCCCCATAAGAAGACAACGGTATTATAGAAAGTAGATGCTGGGAGTGCTCTATTATAGATTTTGCACTGGGTCTCAGTATCTTAAAGTTACACCTCTAACTGGAGGGAAGGGGTTAGGTCAAGAATTTGGGTGGGGGCGAGGGCTTGCTGTCTAAATGTTTGCCTCAGGCTGCAAGAGGGCCATGTGCTCCCCTGCCCCTTCCCATAAAGCACTGAGAGAAGGGTGGCCCAAGCTGAATTCTTACACCAGGGCCCATGAGCCTTTCGCTACACCCAGGATAGTGTTGTATACTGTCCAGTGCCACTTCAAGTGTAATAGTGCTATTTTAGGTGCTTAATATTTCAATCTGCCCACACAATCACATTGCACAGTTTCATAATCCATCCATCTGTCGATTTTATTTTAAATTAGTACATTGACTTTTTTTAAGCTCAGACCGGTTGAATTTATAGGCTATGACTGGGATATTAATGATGTCACCTAAAATAACTAGTTTCTTATGATTTCTCTTGAATAAGTAATGTCTTTTTCTACTCCAGGAATTGAAAGTGAAGTATGACCGATCCTTCATCCCTCCAAAAACAAAGTGCTCTAGATATTGATGACAGCCAAGGAGATGACGGCTCAACACATAATGAGAATTTTCCTCTGTCTTCCTTGGCCAACTTGTTTGATAATGAAGATGGGACAGTACCCACAGAGGTGAGCAGGACTCCACAGCCTTCTTCAGATGGCAAGCAGAACCTCAGGATTAGATTTCAAGGTGCTTTCAAAAAAGGTATTTCAAACCCAATGGATTATTTAGAATCAACCATTTACGAGTCTTCAGTGGTGCCAGCACCAAAGAAAGCACCTATGGACTCATTGTTTGATTATGGGACTTATCACCATCATCCTACAGAAAACAGGCGTAGACGAAAGAAGATACTTGCAGAGTAAGTAATGACCTCTTATTCCTGTAGTGGTCTGTGATTTTGAAGGGAATGTATTACCTAGAATTTTTTTTAATTTATACGATCTTGTGTTTTTTTTTTGTGTTTTTTTTTTTTTAAATTTTCTGATTCTCCTAGATTTTTTTTTAAATTCTGTTTTCTGAAATTGATTATGGGGGTGACCATCTTGCCTGAGCTGCTGTTAAAGGGCATCTGTCAGCAGATTTGTACCTATGAAATTGGCTGACCGGTGACATGTGCACTTGGCAGCTGAAGGCATCTGTGTTGGTCCCATTGTTCATTAGCACCCATATTGCCGAGAAAGATAACGTTTTAATATATGCAAATGAGCCTCCAAGAGCAATGGGGGCGTTGCTGTTACTTCTGGAAGCTTAGCTCTCTGCAACTGCCGCACCCTCTGCACTTTTACAATGCCTGGCCTTGTCAATTAAATGTGATCACGGCTGCCTGGTCCTGTTAATCAAATTGCAGAGAGAAATGAGCCTCTAAGGTGTAATGGCAACGCCCCCGTTACTCCTAGATGCTCATTTACATATAATGAAACTTGTTTTCTCCACGAGGTGGGCACATATGAACATGGGACCCACACAGATGCCTTCAGCACATGCAACATATCAGCCAGTTTCATAGGCATAAATCTGCTGACAGGACATCAGAGATGTGCTTTACAGAAAACACATGGACCATAGGAACCTGTAGTCTGGAGATGCTCATTGACTTCTATGGGAGAGTTTTCTAGGCATGCTTTGTGCAGAAGTCAATGTGCAGGTAAAGGGAGGAGGTGAGCTGTGTGAATGGTGGATTTTGTGTTATTTGTAGATCAGTGTTATCTTTCACTGTAATCCTGTCTGTGATGATAATGTGATGACTGAGAAGTGATTTCTGCAGGGAGCCTATAATGAGGCTCAGTGTCTAGTGTGAACATTGCATGATTTTTGTTTAAATATAGACCGTGACATGAAAAACTAAAAAAAAAAAATAAATTAAAAAATCCTTATAAAATTAACAGGTGTTGAATATCTGATCAGTTGGAGTTCCACTCCTGCTGGAAGTGACTGTTGTGCTTGGCAGTTGTGCAGCTTGGTCTGTCACGAAATAGGCTTGTGACTGACGAAGCTAGGTACTGAGCAATAGAAGTTGTCACCCGTGTGCAGTTTATTGGAGTCCACACATGATGTTGCAGGTAAAATCCATATTGAAGCAAATCCAGGAGAAGAGAATGCCTCAGCTTGTTTTCACACCTCCCCACAACTGACTACTGTCCCCAGTCTCAGAGATATCCAGAAACACATCCGCCCCCTCCCCTGTCTGCACTATCACAAGCAGGGGCTGGGGTTTACTACCCCCGCTGAGAGGAATGCTTTGAAGCATGGTCAGACCCCTGTAGAAGGGTAGAGTTCTCAAATCTAACATTTCCTGAGGGCTACAGAGGTCATCAGCATTCCTTATCTCCAGGGGTGCACCTAGCCTTTCTGCTGCCTAAGGCAAAAACTGAAAGGGCGCTACCACTCCCCAATGCCAATCTCTTAACCTAACCCCTTCCCTTCAGCCCATGGTCCTTTGTCTGTCCCCCTCTTGCCCCTACCTGGTGCTGCCTCA
The DNA here is from genome assembly GCA_900303285.1 of Rhinella marina. NCBI lineage: Eukaryota > Metazoa > Chordata > Amphibia > Anura > Bufonidae > Rhinella > Rhinella marina. The sequence goes on along the minus strand of ONZH01022030.1, from coordinate 96,860 downwards.
CCTCGCCTCATTGGTGGTGCACCCCTGCCTATCTCTGGTACCAGGGAGATGTGAAGACCATCACTGCCACCCCCAATATCTAATATAACCCACAGTGACTAATAAAAGAAGCACATTGACCATATATACAAAATCATAGAAGAATGACATAGTCCACTGTGACATAGTCCCATTCAGATGTATTGAACTGAGCTGCAATACCAAGCATAGCCGCTATATAATGGATGGCAATGTGGTTGGTGATCTATGAAGTGACCAATCACTGATAGAGGTGCACTGCGGCTGTAGATGCAATTGATAATATATGGCTAAACCCTCACGCTGATGTTAAAATGAGACTTTCGCCAATGTATTCTTATATCAAGAACATACCGGAGCCCGAGCACCGCGTCAAGGTATCTCAGAGTGGCACGGGACCTAACACTAACCTACCTCTGCCGTATGGGCAATTGCGGAAGGAGCATACAGGCCGACACACAGCAACCAACTCCTAGTTACCTCCAGCGTGAGATCACACATACAATGGAAGGAGGGAGGAGACTATGAGCCCCACCTACCAATGACTCATGTGACTCAGGCTACACAAGTGCACCAGAATGTTCGCCACATCCGCACAATTGGTTACCTTGTTTAGGATGTGGTACATGTGGTCCACTGCAGGCATCCTCTATTGTATGCATTTTTGCTGGGGATTGCTGTTAGCAACGGATCACATGTGCAGGATTTGCTCCCCGGTTTGATATGCGCAACTGGATATGGGGTTTGAGCACTTTTCTGCCATTTTAGACCACGTTTTTTTTAGTGATTGTGATCTATGAAGAGGCTGCAGCGCTTGTCCATGCACAGGCGTGCTGTGAGTTGTACTCCACCCATCAGATTTTGATGATTTCTCTTATGGACAGGTCATCAGTCCAGATAAAGTTAATTGCTTTCTAGTATTCTCTGCTCCTCTGTCACCGGGCCTCTTCAGCTCCAGGTGCCATCCACCACACAGATGGTAGCCATACTTGCTGCTCTGGTCCGGTCACAGTCCTAGATAATAACAAGTCCCTGTGAAATCAAACATGGAGACGTGCAACTATTTCTCCCAGCTCCGCTATACACATGCATGCTCAGCTAGGTCAAGTGGGACTGGGCAGTGAATAACACCGCAACTAGAGATGAGCGAAGTTTTCGAGAATTTGATTCGGCTGCTTCATTTTTTTTGTAAGTAGTGGGTGCAATGACGGGGAGCTGCAATGGCGCCGCTGCCCATCATTGTACCGCTCTGATGCTGTGTTCAAACATGATCGCAACATCTGAGAGTAAAAATGCAGTGTAAAATTTACAGAAAAAAAGATTAAATCATACTTACCGCCTCCACTTGCTTGCAACGGGTCAGCCACTACCATTTTGCTTGAAGATCTTGCGTGACCCGAGATGACATCGTGGGTGGCGTGGTGACGCTATACGTCACCACGCACGGGATTTTTGCTGAGATCTTCAAAGATTGCGGTGACCGGTCCGTCGCGAGCAAATGGAGGAGGTAAGTATGATTTTGTTTTTACACTATTTTAGGTCAAATCAATTCGCAACCACGAAGCCGAGGAATTTGCAGCAAATTGAATTTATCCGGAAATTCGGATTGAATTCCACTTCGCTGGATTCGATTCGCTCATCTCTAACTGCAGCTATGTGGTCTGGTTGCAGCTTATCTCCAGTGGGAGCAAGGTATGAAGCATGTTAAAATACAAAGGGGGCCATGAACTCTAGACTAAAGTTATTTGAACCCAATGATTTTGTGACACCAGATGGTCCTCTGTTGTGTCCCAACTCTCCCTCCATGACCAATGTTGGAGGACAGAATGAACATACCTGATCAAGGGAGATAAATACCCCCAGGTTTGTCAGTAAATTATTTCCCTCTCCCGGTTGTGAACACATGCATGCTCGTCTGAGCCTAGCCTGGTTGTGTATGGAACGAAAGAATAGCTGTGGGTGGAATGAGCATTTGGCCAATAGCCATCTAAGATATATGACCATGCATGATCCCTCTTTTCCCACAACATTTCCCCTGAGGGGACAGTCAGGAAATCCCCATGTAAATGGCCACCTTTTGGGTGTAGCTGCTTAGGCTAAAATTGACATTGCAAATAGGAGAGATTCTCTTTAAATGCACTTTACAAAAGCTGCACGGATGAGGTAGCATTTCAGGCATCTTGCTCTGCCTCCCTGCACATAACTGCTGTGTCCTCCCTTTAGTAAAGGAGCAGGAGTGTGAGTTATTACATACATACAGTCTGGAATAGCTTTAAAGGGATTTTCTCAGACTTTTTAACTGGCCTATCCTCTGGATAGATCATCAGTATCTGATCGCTGGGGGTCCGGAACCCGGGACTGCTGCGATCAGCTGTTTCAGAAGACACTGGAGGTCCATTGAGCAAAGCACAGCGCTGTACATTGTATAGCGGCTGTACTTGCTATAGCAGCTGAGCTCCATTCACTTGTATGGGGCTGAACTGCACCTAGGTCATGTGACCGATGAATATGACATAGTCTAAAGAAAACTGCAAGAAGGCTGTGACACAACTGCGAGCGCCAGTGCCTTCTCAAACAGCTGATTGCTGGATGTCGGACTCCCAACGATCAGATACTGATGATAATGTCTCTGAAACTCCTTTAACTACTTTATGCCTTCCTTTCGCATCAATCAAGTATCTAACCCTATTGTTATAGAGAATGCTAATTTGTTAAATGGGTTATGATCCTTTCCTGTCATACCCCTATTCCACTGACTCACGTGAAACCTGGTGTAGTTTTCCAGACTGTACAGTATGCCGGCAGTCTTTCCTGAAACTGTTTTCTCTTCTTCTGTAGAATAATAGACTTGGGACTGTACACCCTTTTCAACTGAATGTGACACGGGTGGGGAGCATTTTCCTTGCAGTCATTTCCGCTGGTCCCTTTGCAACAGTGAAGTGAATTTCTATATCTTACATGAACCTGTAACCAGATTTGCCGCTTATGTGTCTGGGACTTGTATTGATAAATGTCTTTACTTTCTCTGCTAACCCCGTGTCAGTCATGTTCAGTTATGTCCTGTATATATCTATAGAAATAAATTTCAGATTTGAAGATAACTTCTAGCTTGTATGTCCTAATAAGAGACTCATGCTTCCATCTTCAGTCTTGTTTACTTCTGGCCAGGGTATGGACATGGTCAACTGTGCTGCTGCAGCAGCCAATAACTGGCTTCAGCAGTGGTGTGTCCCCAGGCAGCATGATACAGCTGGGTCACGTTCTACTTGGGGACATGTTGCAGGTTTTGGAAAAATCAAACAAATTAGATAATCCCTTTAAATTTTAGCAGGATCCAACTAAATTATCTAATGAATGTGGACAGTCTGGAGCCAAGAAAGGTTTAAGAGGCTGAATGTTAGCCTGGCCCATTCTGCCCATCTCCTATCAGTAATGTCAGAGCCCCCTGTGTTGATATGCTTTACTCTGGCTAAGGCCTCTTTCACATTAGCGGCAGCACGGATCCGGCGGGTGAAGGGTGCCGCCGGATCCGTGCTGCCGCAAGTACACATGAGGAGCCGGAGCAGCGCTCCGGCCCCACACGTGTCACATACATACACACACACACACACACACACACACACACACACACACACATAGACATACACATACACAAACATACTTACATGCTCCGCACAGCACAGAAGGACGGCGCGCACATAGGAAGATTCCCCACAGCGCCCTCTGCTGGAGGGAGAATCTTCCTATGTGCTCGCAGTCCTCCTCCTCCTGCGATGTGCGGAGCTGCTGGGAGCATGTAAGTATGTCTGTGTATGTCTGTGTGTATGTGTCTGTCATGTGTGGTGTACTGTGGACAGATCCGTCATGAACTCCATTGAAAGTCACTGAGTGTGTCACATTGAACGGATCCGTCCCCATTGACTTGCATTGGGGGTCATGACGGATTGGTGCGGATGCCCAGGACGGAACGCAAACCGCAGCATGTTGCGGTTTGCTCTCCGTTCTGGAGACGGAACGGAATGCTTTTAGGAGCATTCCGTTTGTCTTCGGTTCAGTTTTGTGCCCATTGACAATGAATGGGGGCAAAACTGAAGCGTTTTTTTCCGGTATTGAGCCCCTATGATGGAACTCAATACCGGAAAAATAAAACGCTAGTGTGAAAGTAGCCTAACCTGTCTTTCACCACAATGCATACAGTTGAGTGTCCTACAGACACCGACACTGTTGGGATATATAGCACTTTATAGGGTTATTGTCATTATTAGTAGCAGGACATGTGCTTTACTTCCTGCGATATATACTAATACTTACTGGGAGCACAGAGTCATCCTTTTAATATTACCACACAGTGGTGGGTTTTGATGCCCTGTTTTTAAAGAGTGTGAATAAAAGTTATGTATTAATAGAACTAGGTGGGTGATAAAAATGGATTTTTGTTTTCCCTGGGCAACTTGACATTTTATATCGCTTTTACCTATTTGGAATCAGTTGTATCTAATAATTTTGTTTTTATCACAATCATGGTAAAAAATAAATGATGATCATGTGAATGCCCCCTTGTTCTGTGGGTCAGTATGATTATAGTTATAACAACTTTATAATGTTTTATAGCATTATACTACTTGGAAAAAAAGTTTTTAAAATATGGCAACAAAAGAATCACTTTTTTTTCTTTTTCTGCTGATGGAGCTGTGTGAGGGCTTATTTGTGGGCAAACTGTAGTTTTTATTGATACAATTTTGGGATACGTGCACGTTTTTGATCATTTTTCATTTTGGGAGCTGAGAAGACCAACAATGACCATTCTGGCATTGAAGATTTTTCTTAACTGCATTCATGGTTTGATATAAAGTGATGTTGGAATATTTCAGAGATTTTATGTTTCTTTTTTTATTAGAAATGGGAAACAGGTATTTTACATTGTTTAAAACCATTATGAAACTTTTTATTTTTTATTCCTCTCAGGGACTTGAACCTGAGATCATTTGATTGCTTGTATTATTCTCTGCAATACTTTTATATTGCAGTTAATTGTGATTACACCTGCATTCTATTACACCATGTCATAGGCTGACTTTACAACTGATCATCACCCTACTGTTTTTGTTTCAGGGGTGATGATGAGGGGACAGAGGGAACCCTCTTCTTATATCCAACTTCTCTGGTATTGACACCAGCATCTGAGGGATTAAACAACCAGGATCTGAGTAAAGGCCCTTTTAGACGGGCCGATGTGTCTCCCTGCCCGAGCGCCGATCAGCGATATCGGCGCTCGGCCAGGGAGCCTTTACACGGCCCGATGAATCGAGCGCCGGGCCGCACGAGTGATCGCTGTATCACTCGTGCGGCCGGGAAGCTCCATACTGTCAGGCGCACATCGCCTGTTTACACAGGGTGATGTGCGCCCGACAGATTGGATCTTTTGTAGAAACCAAAAGATCCAATCAGCCGACGAACGAGCGTTTTGCTCGTTCGTCGGCTGATTAGGGCCACTTTTACACGGGCCGATTATCGGCACTAGCGTTCCTAGGAACGATTTTTCGGCCGATAATCGGCCCGTGTAAAAGGACCTTTACCTATGATCCTGGCCACTGCAGCCACGTGCCAGCTGTGTAGCACAGCTGGCACCCGCTGTGTATATAGTAGACTCAGTTTTTAAGCCTGCTCCATGCATTCATAGCAACCAATAACGCACATGTACCTTCATTGGTTGATAATAGGTTAACCACTTTTTTTTAAAAAACATGTTATGGTTTCTACGTTTGGGGAATACAATATCTCCTTAAGGGGAGTGCCTTAAATGGTAAAAATATAGGTCTAAAAATAAGTATTTTAGGTCAGGTAACACTCCTCTGGAATTCTGGGAAGAAGATATGCCAATGAGCTCTTATTAAAGGGGTTCTGCAGTTGTTTAAAACTGATCAGTGGGGGTCCGACACCCGGGACCCCCGCCGATCAGCTGTTTGAGAAGGCAGCAGCGCTGTAGGAGCGCCGCGGCCTTCTCTGTGTTTTCCTCAGGCCCAGTGATGTCACGACTACTATAACTGGCCTGGGCGGGGCTAAGCTTCATTCATGTGAACAGAGTTATCCCCGCCCAGGCCAGTGATAGTAGTCGTGATGTCACTGGGCCTGAGGAAAACACAGAGAAGGCCGCAGCGCTCCTACAGCGCTGCTGCCTTCTCAAACAGCTGATCGGCAGGGGTCCCGGGTGTCGGACCGCCACCGATCAGATGCTGATCTATCCAGAGGATAGATCATCAGTTTTACATAACTGCAGAACCCCTTTAAGCTCTGCCTCTAATGCCACCAGATGTAAGGCAGATATCCTATAAGTCAATGTTCGACTTTTTAAAAGGCCTTGAGACATGACTTGGATAATACTTAAGCCAGCAGCAGCATTAGAGGCAGTGCATGCTAAGAGCTCATTTACATACCATCTTCCCATGGTTTTTCCATGTCAATTATTACTGAAATTGTGGAGTTTTTCATACTGGCCTCAGAGCTCCACAATAGACTGACACTTCCTGTTCCATAGAGATCACTTCTCAGTAGTCATCTAATTATCATTACAATAAAAGGTAACATCTCTATTGTAAATCAGGAGGTAGACTGACAATAGGTGATGGTCACAGCTCATCTCCTCCGTGAATAGTCTTCAAGCAGTTATACTTCCTTCCTTTATGAACAATATGTGCTTTCTGGAATGAATGGAAGTCAATTGACCTTTTGAAAGAGGTTTTTAGGCTGCTATTTTTCAGTTGAGTTCTGGAAAACTGGTCTGGTAACTTTTTATATGAAATAAATCTGAGTCATTTACATATCACGTTACCCTCATGTTGACCTATTTGTCTGAATATCCTGCAACAAACCAATTACGGTGTGTGTTTCTTTGGCAATGCTTCATCTGCATCAGCTATGTATTATTCAGGTAGCACTTTGTAATAGAAATAAACATTCTTTTAGTGACGTCTAAAAAAAAAAAAAACAAGAATATATTTTTGGAATGCTTTATGTCCCACTTTCCAAAGGGGCCATTATGTGCTTTTTTTTTTTTTTTTTTTTTTTTTAGTAAGATTGGCGTAGTCTTAAAGTAGTATGATTAGAAGACAGTTTACCTTCATCCTATTTCTGGTGAAGTCTTTGTTGCTCCACCAACTTAATGCTGTTGTCTAGTTTAAGGAGGAACCCATATAACCCTGGGGAACAGCCTGCAATAAAGAACTGATCATTGCTTACCTGGCAGATCCCATGCTGCTTCTCTGGTTCTCTCTGCTGGGCTGTGTTTACAGCGCTGCAGCGGTGACTGCATATTGAGGACATGTGACTGCTGCAGCCAGTCGCTGGTCTCTTTGGTGCACGGCTGAGGCCAGTGATTGGCTGCAGTTGTCATGTGTTATTAAAGGGAGTCTTTCACTAACAGCAGTGCCCCACAGAAGATTGCATACATATCCCAGACATACCTGTGTGCACTGTGTGTCTGTATTCCATGTCAAGAAAAAGCACTTTTATCCTGCAGGAAAACAGCTCCCAAGTGCCCAGCTGAAAGTGAATCTAAAAACCCCTTTCTCTCCTGACTGGATTTCTAACAGCTATATCTTCTGATATAGTGGATATAATGCAGCTATCATTTGAAAGCTTGGAATGCCAGCTTTCAAAGAAGGTCAGAACCATTTTTCAATCTGCTACCAATCCCAAGATATGAGCAGCAAAAGCAGTCCTCCTCTCTTCAGTCTGGTTTGCTTCGGGCACTTGCAGTAGCAGAGCCGGGCACTTGGGAGCTGTTTTCCTGCAGAATAAAAGTGCTTTTCCTAGACATGTAATACAGACACACAGTGCACACAGGTATGTCTGGGATGTGTATGCAATCTTCTGTGGGGCACTGCTTTTAGTTATATAGGTGAAAAACAGGTGAAAGACTCCCTTTAATGTGATGTCAGCGCTGCAACCAGGTAAAATTGAGCCCAACTGGGAGAACCAGAGCTGCAGTCTGATCCCTAGCGGTTTTACATTTAGAACTGGCGCTGGATAGGCTGAAGTAATGTGGAGGCTTACGCCTCTATACAACTTTGGCGGATCCATTGCCAGCTCAGGGGCTTGTTAAGGCCGGTCTTAATAAATGACCCCCTTAGTCCTTAAAACCACATCCACCAACTTCTAGTTAATGGTTATAGCCTATAAATAATTCATAATAATGTTTCTCAATTTAACTTGTTTTCTGTGCTTGCTCAAAGATTTGATGGTGCAGTGCATTAGGGAAGCTTGCATCCTGTAAGGTTAGGTTCTGTCTATAAAGAGATGGGAAAGAAGGAATTTTTATATGGAATATGTTTATATCTGGAAAACTGGTTACTTTAAGGTTGATACTATCCTACTGTTAAACAGAGAAGTGTAGAATTTATAAATATGGCTAAAACGGATCTCCAAGTTTGTATGTTTTGCTATGGTGTATAGTCTATCTACATCTGTCCTACTCTCTGTGGGGTAAATGGAACAGAGTAAAGGCGGTATTATACTGGCCAATTGTTGGTCAGTTTATTGTTAATGCTAATCTGGCAGTGTAATAGTGCCGCCGATTCCCTGATGAACGAGCAAACACAATCTGCTGCCGGAAAACAACTAGACAGTATGGGGATGAGCAATGGCACAGGGTCGGACTGGGGCTCCTTGGCCTGCCAGAGGAAATTTTTATCGCCGGCGTAACCCCCATATCATCAATAAAGTATAATAGGTTTTGATTCAAAGAAATAGACCGAAGTGTCAAGTTACTGGCTTCAAAGATAGCTCCAAATGTTTTTTGTTTCTCCTGGACTTTTGGGGCCCACTATGGCATCAGAGCCTGGGCCCACCAGAGGCTCCTCTGGTAGGCCAGTTCAACGCTGCAATGGCATAACTATCACTCCTCCCCATACTGTGGAGAAGATCACTGCCTGTAATTGCAGCAGTCTCCTCTGTTAATCAGCAGGCGATTGCCTGTAAGGAACGCTTCCCTCCTGATAATGGCCTGCTAGATTGTGCAATGTAATACAGGGATAACACATGAATGCAGTATCAGACTACAACCAGGGTTTGTTTGTAGTCTGTAACCATGGTGACATATACATCTGCATAGTCGCTGTTTACATAAAACCGCAGGATTTTTTTTAATCCAGGCTGTTTTCATATCTACTTAATTTTTCTATTTTACACCCATTGCAATAATGATGGTTGCTGAAGTATACTGACAGAGGCTTGCATCTGGAAATTGGCTAAAGTTTGGTCCATTAACACTTTTGTATGGAATTGGGCTTTAGCAGTTACTGTTGGTTCCAGGAATAGTGTACAGGGATCTACTCATAAAACTTACATTGGTATGTGGAGTGGTAAATGTACATTTTTAAGATTTCTAAGTGGAACTGTAGAGATAGGTTATGAGTAATACAATTTCCCATGTATGGTGTCTGGACTGTTTTAAAGTATTACTGTCACCTGCTCTCTTCCAGGAAGGAAAACCAAAATTCCCAGAATTCGAGCCCTGACCCTCCTCCTCGAGTTATCAAGATGTTTAATAGACATATCCTCTTTGACATTGTGTCGAGGGGTGCCACATCAGAGCTGGAGGGATTCCTGCCTTTCTTGTTGTCTCAGAAGAAACGAATGACAGATGAGGAATTTCGAGGTTAGGTGAAGACATTAAAAAGGGTCCTGTGTATCTTTAACTTTGGGTTTAAGACTTCACTGATGTTTAATCTGAAGGAATCTTAAGCTTCTAATATAAGCAAATTCCCGCCTGCGCTTGTGGAGTAATTGTAACCCATTAATGCCCAGTGATTGTACAGTTTAAAGTTTATTGCAGGCACTGAAAGTTAAAATGTAATAGACTATCTATTTGTATAACATAAAGGGATGTTTGTGAACGGGAACAATATCTTGGATTTTTATAGCTGCACTCATTGACAAAAAAGAAAAATAACGCATCTGTCTCTGGCAGATATGTAAATGATTACAGGTTTGGCCTGATTAGACACTGGGTCCTTCTACAAAGGGAAGTAAAAGTGCTTCCTCCGCTGTCCTATAAAAAGGCTCTCAGAGACTACTTTTGGGTAGTGTACCTCTTGCTGAGAGACTGACTGCTAGATATACTTCTACAATGCACTCGAAATACATTGGCCACCATCTAGGCTGTTCTGACCTAGATGTTAGGAGGTGTTTGGAGCAGTGGTTATGTGAGAGCAAGCACACACGGCAAACAGGCTTCGGGAGGCCCAGAAAGACCACCAGTAGAGAGGATTGTTTGATCCACCAACGGGCATAACAGTTTTATTGTCCACCATCCAGACACAGGTGTCACCTTCATTGACAGCCAACCACTGTCTCCATTGTTTTCAGTGGCGTTGTGAAAGAGAAACCTGGATTACTATGGCTTGGAACTGTATGTTCTTTAGCAACATATCTAGGTTTTTTTTTTCAAATAGGTTTGAATATGGAGGACTCCTGGTGAGTGCTTCAATCCTTGCTGTGGAGCAAAGACACTGCCCCAACAGGTAGTGTGATGATCTAGGGCAGGGCTGGCCAACCTGAGGCTCTCCAGCTGTTGTAAAACTACAACTCCCACCATGCCCTGCTGTAGGATGATAGCTGTAGGCAGACTGGGCATGCTGGGAGTTGTAGTTTTGCAACAGCTGGAGAGCCGCAGGTTGGCCAGCCCTGATCTAGGGACACAGCAGCTCAGCAATATGAACAGGGCATCCCTTGGCTGCATGTGGCAGGGCTTCCAACTGGCATTTTTCAACAGGATAAGAGCTCATGCACATGAATGTGTGCGGCTCGTGCCTGTTTTGCAGCCAGCAAACAGTGGATCTGCAATATACGGGCACCATGTGGCTCCCTATCACAGATGAGGACCTATTTACTTGAATGGGTCCACAATCTGTAACATATGGAGTGGGGCGGAGCAGAGAGGCATGGAGTGGAAACCCAAAGAGGCACTATGGTGGGATTTTGGTATGTGCCTCCACACAAAAAATAATTTTTTTGCAGTGCAGACTGAATCTTGCGGATTGTAGACCTTTTTAAGTGAATAGGTCTGCGAATAGTGTGCACACGGCTGGTACCTGTGCTATCATTAGATTTCAACAGCTCCTTATTGGTGTCTCTCTTTTTTTGTCAACGAGTGTATTTCGCCTACACATAAAATAAACAATTAGAAATGTTTTTGATGGGTGGCCAATTAATATTAGCTATATAGGTAAGACATTGGGACCTTCAAAAATTAAGCTTCTTTTCTCAGTCACTTTCTTTCACTTGGATTTTATGGTAAAAGATGTAGGGTTTTACACTAGCCTTTAGCAGATTCATTTCCAGAATGACACTGCCAAGTCCGATGAATATAATGAACAACTGAGCTTGTGTTGAGTATATTAATATACAAATATAGTAGAAATACAGTAGCCAGGAAAGAAAATATCAGTTATTTTCTTTGTTTACCATCTGCAGAAAACAAGATGAATAGAAAAATACAAAGTCCCTATTTTTCATGACTCGTAACTTTACAAAAATGTTAGCATGCCTTCAATAGAATGCAAATATATTATAACTTTGTCTTTTTTCCCCCAGAACCATCAACAGGAAAAACTTGCTTACCTAAAGCTCTGTTAAATTTACAAGGCGGAAGGAATGACACGATCCCACTCCTGGCAGATATTGCTGAAAAAACAGGGAATCTCCGTGAATTTATCAATTCTCCTTTCCGAGATGTTTATTACAGAGGTATATGCCAAGTTTTATGATCTCTGCATATTCTGTGGCAACTCCTCTTTTATCTAGTTACTTTCTGTGAAATGAATAGAAGCAGATAGGTTTCCTTTTTTAAAGAGCATCTGTCAGCACGATCAACCCTAATAAACCAGGCATACTGCCTGTCTGGGTTAATCATCTTTTATTTATGGGGTTAAAGGGGTTGTCTGCTTTTTACTAGATGTCCTATCCTCAGGAAAGGTCATCAATATCAGATCAGCAGGGGTCCAGCTCCCAGCACCCCTGCTCATCAGCTGTTTGAAGAGAAGGCAGCGCTCGTACTTTTTTTGGAAAAAGTAAGGACTGGTTCTCCAAAAAAGTTGAGTCTTGAGTGCAATGTTCTAGATTGTTTTAGGAGCTTGTAAAAAAACTAAGCAGGATTGTCTGCTGTGTTCTTTCAGGGCAGACTGCTCTTCACATAGCTATTGAAAGACGCTGTAAGCATTATGTGGAGCTGCTGGTAGAGAAGGGAGCTGATGTCCACGCTCAGGCCAGAGGGCGCTTCTTTCAACCGAAGGACGAGGGTGGATATTTCTACTTTGGTAAGTCTTCAGTTGTGTTTTATTATAAATTTGACCTATTATTTCCCTTTGCTTATGTAGTGTGAACATATCCCATAGCATTGTACAGAGTATTGTTCCCACTCCCATCAATCCTAGATGGATGATATTATGAGAGATGCTTATTGCACAATGTGGGACAATGAGGAACTTCAATACAAACTGTGGATGTGAGGCATCAATGATAACTATCCTCGAAGAATACCATGTCCAGCCTGTTGGAGACTATCTGCTCAATAGATTCTAAAGGGGTTTAACACAATAAAAACTTATCCCTTATGCACAGGATAGGGAATAAGTGACTGATCCATCCATTCCTCTGAATGAACGTAACTGCAAGTTGAGCATGCATGCTGCCAGTCCATTCAATTTTCTTTGACACTGCTGGAGATTGCAGAATACAGCATTCTGGCCACCGAGTGTGAATGAAGCCGCTGCATTCATACACAACCCATTGCTCTATTCATGTGAAAGAACAAGATCCCTGTTCCTTCTTTCTCTTCTCATGCAATGCAGTTTTGTATCTCTTTTTTTTTTTTTTTTTCCCCAGTTTAACACCACCACACATTTTCTCCCGTTTTCCAATAACGGACATGGTTAAATGCTGCTAGTAGCGACATTTACACAAGACCTTCCTTCCTAGCGCACAACTCTAGTGAGAGTGAAAATTTGTTCCATACACCCCAATAAAGCCACATGGATGAAGTTGTAAAAATGGAGAATATACCTTAAAATCTGTCTTGATTGAAGCCTGTAGTATTACATTTATTATTGTTTTTTTAACCTATAATTCATAACTGAGTGCCCCTACATGTAGAGGTAGTGTGCAGCATGGCCGAGAACTGCTTAGCAAAGCCACACACAGGTTCATAGTGTTTTTTCAACTTATTCAACAGCTGTGTTGCACTCCTCTGGTGTGTACGTGCACCCTTGATTATTTGCAACTATTACACGTGTCTATATGAGTGGTGCACCTTTGTGTTGATGTAATGATAAAACACAAATGTTAATGCAGTTCCTAAACATGGATAATAATGGATTGTGTTGTGACAACATCAGAGTCCTGATTTCACCTGTTGAATACAGAAAGATGGGATTTCCCTTTCTATTATTTCATACTCTCATAAAGAGCATTTTTCATAATCAACATTTGCCAATGCTTACAACTGAGCCACCATGCTGCCCACTTACACCATGAAAAGTGACTTTAACCACTCAACTGTCCTGCTCGGGCTGTGGGAAAAGTACTTAACTATTCTGGGCTCGGGCAGAAGTGGAGGGGGGCTGGCTGCTTTAGCTGCTGATATCTCCTAAATGATAGCAGGTAGAAGCATGGTATTGGTCATGTTTGAAAGCTGACATTCCAGCCCAAGCCCCATGACAGCAATAGTCCAAGTTAAATTGGAGATATCACTGTTAGAAATCGAGTTGGGAATAATCATGGGGGCTGAAGCTACACTGATCGGTATTTGATTGATTTGTTACTTATTGTGGATCAGTTCTATCTTGTAGTTACTCTATCATGTATTGAGTATATGGAGTGTCCCTCCATGCTGAGTTTGTACCCCCAGACTTTATTGTTCTTCTTCATATAGGATAGGGGGCTTCTAGATGGGCACAACATAGGCACAATGTGGGCACATAAGGGTTTTTATGTTTTAATTACAGTCCTAGTATGCTTCTGTTTTTTGTACATGCATGCCGCCGCTATTGATTTTTAATATTGATCTTTTTATTGTTTACCAAAGGTATACTGTGTGGTTTTGACCTTTAATTGGAGTTATAGATTTTTCTGGAACACACAGTAGTGTTACTAAGTTGGGGGCCCTTATTCTGTTTTTGGGGTGGGAATAATCGAAGGTAAAACCTGCTTTTACTTTCAAGTTCAGCTTTACTCACAGCATCCCGATTTCTAACAGTGATGTCTTCCCATGTACCGAAGATATTGCTGTCATTCTGGTATTGTTTGAAAGCTTGGAATGCCAGGGGGGCAAAAAGTGGTGGGGCCCTTGAGTAGGGATAGAGCAGATGTGGAAGGGGGCCTATGAAGATAAGAGGGGCCAGAGGTGAGATAAAGAATCTCTGCCCTGAGCGGTCCTTTGGCAATTTCTTTTTGGGGGTGGGCATAACAGTCATTATTTTTATCCTTTCCAACTAGCAAATGACCCGGGCAGTTGCACCTCCGGCCTGGTGGTAAAAATGGCTCTGTTGATTAGAAGATCATTGTAATGAATAGTCAGTAGTGGAGCCCATTGATTTAAAAACAATAACAATTTGTTATGTTGGACTTCCAAACCCTTTCAGCAGGGGGTGCTATACTGACATTCCTGGAATATTTGGAGATAGAAGCATTATTTTTGATAAGTGTGAATACAAAAGATGTTTAATTTATGGACTGGATTTAACTATGAACATTTCTCCTCATGGAACAATCTCAAGTGATGGTATGATAAGTTGCATGAAACTTAAAAGGTTTTTCCAGCAGCAAAAAAAGTGTTCCCATGGGCTGCTGATGTCCCAACACAGCAGGAGATTGCTGGGAATGTTGCTCAGCCAATCACTGATTGAGTAGGGTAATCGCTGCAGCCAGTGATTGGCTGAGCATCACTACCTCCCAATTTCCCCCGTGTCAGGATGTCAGCTGGAAGTGGATCACAGGGGGACCCAGCAAAGTCGGAATGGCAGTGGTGCAGGATCAGTGATCTCTTTTCTAAGCACAAAAAGAGCCAAAGCCCTTTTTGCAGCCAGAATTATGGAGTACAGGGCTTGGTAAATTCCCCCTATGTCTGTATGGGACAGAGCTGTTCGTTCTGTTGCTCCTTTCCAGGAGAAGCACTATGTTGCGGTACACTAATCCTTTTCTATGTGTTATGCCGGTCAGCCTTTCCACTGTCTGCACAGTGCTGTTTTCATAGTCTTTCCTGGTCAGGAAGTGAGTACACAGAATGTAAATTCATAGCGAGCCAGCATGTCCTGCAGTAAAGGGAGTTCCCTCTATGTGAACAGGCTGACTATGTATATTCACCGATGACAACATTGCCAGAGGACAGAGGCTTGTTGTGAGAGTACCAATGGGGCCTTTCATTCATCTTCACCAGGCAAATAACAGTTTAAGTGGCATAATCTCACCCCAAGTCTGGATGATGATGAAACACAGAATCTGTGACCTGGAATGAAGTGCTGCAAATTCTAATCCCAAACCTCCTATTCATTGTCGCATATCTGCTTAGAGCAATGATAACCCTACTAAAATATGAATGATGAATGTGGACGTTTCTTTAGCACTGACTACAACAGAGTCACGGGGGTTAAGATCACATTCTTGTGTCTTTTCAAACAGCAAACTGAATGTATTGCTTGCTGAATGGGTGAACATGCATTGAATTTTATAGCAGGCTGATGCCCCTTTGCTGAGCACATTGGGAGATGGTGTAATTTACTTTTGTCAGATACCCATTGCATCTTGACAGTCTTTTTTACTCTATGTAAATTATTTGATGTGCAGGTTGGGGGACACCTGGGAAACTGTGACCATAACATAATAACCTTCCAATTGTCATTCAAAAGAGCGTTTCTTCAGGGAGGAACAAAAATACCAAACTTCGAAAAAAAACAAAATTTAGTCAACTAAGAGAGGCCATAGGCCTAACTAACTGGGACAAAGTCCTCAAAAATAAAAATACAGCCACAAAATGAGATATTTTTAAAAGCATCCTAATATCTAATTGTGAGAGGTACATACCGTATAGGAATAAAATGATAAGAAACAAGAAAAAACCAATGTGGATAAATAGAACTATAAAGAAAGCAATAAATGACAAAAAGAAAGCATTTAAATCACTAAAACAGGAGGAGAGCGAGGAAGCATTGAAAAACTATAAGGAAAAAAATAGTATATGTAAAAGACAAATAAAAGCAGCCAAACTAGAGACCGAGAGATTAATCGCCAAAGAGAGTAAAACTAACCCTAAAATGTTCTTCAATTATATAAATACTAAAAAGTATAAACCTGAAGGTGTCGGCCCCTTACAGAGTAATGAGGGGGGAGTTGCAGAGAGCGATGAGGAGAAAGCGAAGCTACTAAATAACTTTTTCTCCACTGTATTCACTGAGGAAAATAAACTGTCAGATGAAATGCAGGGTATAAAAGTAAATTCTCCTTTAAAAGTGTCCTCTCTGACCCAGGAAGAGGTACAGCAACGTCTTAAAAATATTAAAATAGACAAATCACCAGGACTGGATGGCATACACCCCCGTATCCTAAGAGAATTAAGTAATGTCATCGACAGACCCTTATTTCTGATATTTAAGGACTCTATACTGATGGGGAGTGTTCCACAGGATTGGTGCATAGCAAATGTGGTGCCAATATTCAAAAAGGGTCCAAAAACAGAGCCCGGAAACTATAGGCCGGTAAGTTTAACTTCTGCTGTGGGTAAACTGTTTGAAGCTTTTTTGAGAGATGCTATCTTGGAGTACCTCAATGAAAATAAGCAAATAACTCCTTATCAGCATGGCTTCATGAGGGATCGGTCATGTCAAACCAATTTAATCAGTTTCTATGAGGAGGTAAGTTCTAGACTTGACCGCGGCGACTCAATGGATGTCGTATATTTGGACTTCTCCAAAGCGTTTGACACGGTACCACATAAAAGGTTAGTATACAAAATGAGAATGCTTGGCCTGGGAGAAAATGTCTGTATGTGGGTAAGTAACTGGCTCAGTGATAGAATACAGAGGGTGGTTATTAACGGTAGATACTCAGATTGGGTCACTGTCACTAGTAGGGTACCACAGGGGTCTGTATTGGGTCCTATTCTCTTCAATATATTTATTAAAGATATTGTAGGAGGTTTGCATAGTAAAATATCAATTTTTGCAGATGACACTAAACTGTGTAAAGTAATTAACACAGAGGAGGACAGTGCACTGCTACAGCAGGATCTGGATAGACTGGAGGCTTGGTCAGAAAAGTGGCAGATGAGGTTTAACACTGACAAATGTAACGTTATGCATATGGGAAGGAATAATGCAAGTCACCAGTACATACTAAATGGTAAAGCATTGGGTAACTCTGACATGGAAAAGGACCTAGGAATTTTAGTGAGCAGCAAACTAAGCTGTAGAAGCCAGTGCCAGACAGCTGCTGCCAAGGCCAATAAGATAATGGGTTGCATCAAAAGGGGCATAGATGCCCGTGATGAGAACATAGTCCTGCCACTTTACAAATCACTAGTCAGACCACACATGGAGTACTGTGTACAGTTCTGGGCTCCTGTGAACAAGGCAGACATAGCAGAGCTGGAGAGGGTTCAGAGGAGGGCAACTAAAGTAATAACTGGAATGGGTGGACTACAGTACCCAGAAAGATTATCAAAATTAGGGTTATTCACTTTAGAAAAAAGACGACTGAGGGGAGATCTAATAACTATGTATAAATATATCAGGGGTCAGTACAGAGATCTCTCCCATCATCTATTTATCCCGAGGACTGTGACTGTGACGAGGGGACATCCTCTGCGTCTGGAGGAAAGAAGGTTTGTACATAAACATAGAAGAGGATTCTTTACGGTAAGAGCAGCGAGACTGTGGAACTCTCTGCCTGAGGAGGTGTTGATGGTAAGTTCACTAAAAGAGTTCAAGAAGGGCCTGGATGTATTTCTGGAGGGTAATAATATTACAGGTTATAGTTACTAGAGAGGGGTCGTTAATCCAGGGAGTTATTCTGATTGCCTGATTGGAGTCGGGAAGGAATTTTTTCCCCTAAAGTGAGGAAAATTGGCTTCTACCTCACAGGGTTTTTTTTGCCGTCCTCTGGATCAACTTGTAGGAAAACAGGCTGAACTGGATGGACAGATGTCTTTTTTTGGCCTTACAAACTATGTTACTATGTTAGGCTACTTTCACACTAGCGTTTTTAAATTCCGGTATTGAGTTCCGTTATAGGGGCTCAATACCGGAAAAAAACGCTTCAGTTTTGTCCCCATTCATTGTCAATGGGGACAAAACTGAACTGAAGACAACGGAATGCTCCTGAAAGCATTCCGTTCCGTCTTCAGACCGGAGAACAAACCGCAGCATGCTGCGTTTTGCTCTCCCGTCCAGGTATCCGCACCAAGACGGATCCGGAATGACCCCCAATGCAAGTCAATGGGGACGGATCCGTTTGGTGTGGACACACCAGTAATCCGGATCTGTCCTCCATTGATTTGCAATGGGGGATCATTCCGGATACAGACATAGATACAGACAGACATAGATACAGACAGACATAGATACAGACAGACATAGATACAGACAGACATAGATACAGACAGACATAGATACAGACAGACATAGAGACAGACAGACATAGAGACAGACAGACATAGAGACAGACAGACATAGAGACAGACAGACATAGAGACAGACAGACATAGAGACAGACAGACATAGAGACAGACAGACATAGAGACAGACATAGAGACAGACATAGAGACAGACATAGAGACAGACATAGAGACAGACATAGAGACAGACATAGAGACAGACAGACATAGAGACATAGAGACATAGAGACAGACAGACATAGAGACATAGAGACAGACAGACATAGAGACATAGAGACAGACAGACATAGAGACATAGAGACAGACAGACAGACAGACATAGAGACAGACAGACAGACAGACATAGAGACAGACATAGAGACACACAGACATAGATACACACAGACACACAGACATAGATACACACAGACATAGATACACACAGACATAGATACACACAGACATAGATACACACAGACATAGATACACACAGACACACATACACACTCCAGGGACGCCGGCAGAACGTCTTCACCCGCCTCCTGCGCGCAGCTATGACGTTTCCCCACTGCGCCCAGCAGAGGGCGCTGTGGGGAATCGTCATCACTGCGCGCAGGAGGCGCGTGAAGACGTTCTGCTGGCGTCCCTGGAGTATGTGAGTATGTATGTATGTATGTATGTATGTATGTCTGTGTCTTGTTCCCATGTGTGTGTACATGTGTGGGGCCGGAGCGCTGCTCCGGCTCCACACATGTATAGCTGCAGTACGGATCCGTCGGCACCCTTTAGGTGCCGGATCCGTGCTGCCGCTAGTGTGAAAGTAGCCTTACTCTCTTTCTCTCTGTGTCTCTCTCTTTCTCTCTGTGTTTTTTTCTTCTTCTTCCCCTAATCGATGATTTTGCCTATATAACTGGGGCTGACATATTAGCCCCAGTTGCAGATGTAATACAGGCCCCAGAGATTGTAATTAGGCTCTTTAGCCTTACTGCAGAGCTGATCTGGGTCTCCTAAGACCCAGCAGCTCATATACATACTAAGTTCCCAGCAATCACAAGATCGCTAGGATCAGAGCAGGAAGTGGCATGCCACTTTCTGATTTGTATACACTGCGCTTATTGATTGCTGTATATACAGTGATGGAGGAGGCAGGTATGATTTAAAAAAAAAAAATCACCCCTTCATTTTTTTATAGGGTGTCATTAACAGCAGACACTGCACTTCACCTTTCCCTTGGTTCTGTTTTGTCTCATATTACAGTTAAATCTGTGTCCCCAGGAGATCACCCGTGCCCCTCCTCACAGCAGGGCAGACTGTGACAAGCAGAAATGCAAGTGGCTGCAGCAGGATCTTCCCTGCTGTGCCCAGTCTGCAGCAGAACAAAAAGATTTAGACCTCACCCCTTTGCTAAGCACTGCCCTCTCATTAGATCTCCAAAGATTGGAGCAGATCAGCAGGAGAATATTGTGTCCCTACAATATTTCTGCAGGACACTATGCATCACTTTCTGCATCATCCAGGTTTGCAATCCTGTATGCAATATGCCATCACAGGAACGCTCACTAATGTACAGTATATGACTGGGCCAGAGTGGAGTCTATAGTGAAGCCCTGCCCATTCAACCCCTATGCAGCTTTGCAAGTAGAAGCAACCCATCCTAGTAACATTCCAGGACGGATTTCTTGTGGCTATTTTAAATAATTCTCTAAGAACCCCTTTAATAGGAACATTACAGTCCTAGGGTGGAAGCTTTCATAAGGCCCCCGCCTGCCATAGACCATGAACACTGTGGGGTAGCTGTATGGTCAAACCGTCTAAATGACCTCTTGGGTGCTGTGTTAAATAGTTACCTAGTTTGTAAGGCTGAAAATAGACATCTGTCCATCCTGTTCAGCCTGTTATCCTGCAAGCTGATCCACAGGAAGGTAAGGCCCCCTCTTAACCAGTGAGGTAGAAGTCAATTTTCCGAATTTTAAGAGAAAAAATTTCCTTTCTGGATCATTGACCCATCTCTAGTAACTATAACCTGTAATATTATTACACTCCAGAAATACATCCAGGCGCCTCTTGAACTTTTTTTTTGTGAGTTCCATAGTCTCACTGCTCTTACCATAAAGAATCCTCTTCTATGTTTGTGTACAAACCTTCTTTCCTCCAGACGCAGAGGATGTCCCCTCATCACAGTCACAGTCCCGGGGATAAATAGATGATGGGAGAGATCTCTGTACTGACCCCTGATATATTTATACACTGATGTTAGATTTCCCTTCAGATGTCTTCCCCCCCCCCCCCCCAAACTTCCAGTTATTACTTCTCTGAACCCTCTCCAGCTCTACTATGTCTGTCTGGTGCACAGGAGATCAGAACTGTACACAATACTCCATGGAACAGATTTATCAAAAATGGTGTAAAGGTAAACTGGCTGTGTTGCCCATAGCAACCAATCAGATTCAACCTTTCATTTTCAAAAGTAGCTCTGAAAAATGAAGAGTGGATCTGATTGGTTGCTATGGGCAACTAAACCAGTTTATCATTTTATCAGTTTTGATAACCTCCCCTCTATGGCCTGGCATTGGTTTCTACAGTCAAAGGGCTTGTGTCACTTCAGAAAATAGCATTCATCATGTAGAGAAAGATAATACAAGACACTAATGTGTTGAGATTGTCCATATTGCATCCTTTGCTGGCTTGATTCAGTTTTCCATCCCATTATACACTGCTTGTTTCCATGGTTATGACCACCCTGCAATCCAGCGTCGGTGGTCCTGCTTGCACAATATAGGAAAAGCACCAGCCTATGTGAGGCCGGCACATGGTTACACTATTAGTGTCAGGGACACTACTGGCTGGGTGCAGTTATTGTTTAGAGCACTGTGTGCCAATAATTACGGAAGGCTGTTTGCCAATAGTTACTGTGTGTAACTAGTATTTGCAGGGAGACTGTTTCTGCAGTATAGTTTTGGGGAGCACAGTATTGGGGGTGGCAGGCAGGGGCGGTCTTGGGCACCACACATCCTATGCATTTGCATAGGGCCCCCGACGTCCAAGGGGGCCCCCACACTCCGCTCTTGTGCTGGTGTCCAAGACCGACCGCCCAGCTGTCACGTACTGCATTTGTCCGAATGCGTACTCATTTTATAAATTTATAAAATGCATACACATTAGTGTACATACTAAAATATGCATATGAATTAGCGTGCAGATTTGAAAAAGCGCACGCAAATTGCACCCGAGCATGCTCTAGTCCCAGTCTTTGATGTGTGGGGGGGCGTGCCATTGGGGGGGGGGTGTCATCAGAGGGCGTGTCATCAGGGGCGTGACGCGTCATTGGGGGGTGGGGGCCCCCGGACATAACTTCGCTTAGGGCCCCAGAAATGCCAAGACCGCCCCTGGTGGCAGGATAGGGTGTTCAAGAAGGTGGGAGAATGATGGAAAAGTAGGAAACTAAGGCACATTCTTTGCACAGGGGCCCTCTACTGTCTGTGTCCGCCCCTGTCCTGCTCCATAGGTGTTATTAGCATTCAGTGCATATTAATAACGGCTATGCCGCCACCTGGAGCAGGATGTGAAGTATTAGGCTCCTATGTATTTTAACGGAATGTGCGGGCTAGATATCAGGCTGCAAGTAAGGATGACACACTTCATCTGAAGCGCATAAGCATCTTCGTGGAGTGTGCACTTCATGGATGTTCTGGAGAAATCTTTTTCTTCTGTGTAGCCTAGGCCTATCTTCTAATGTATTTACCACACACCCTGACTTTCAGTAACTTCTTGAGGTTTTAATCAGAAATGACATATTTAAATATAATTTTCCATTTCTCTGTTGGTCCTTCTGTTTTTGCTTGGCTCTTTGTAGTAATCAATGTATGTTTATTCACTGCAGTCAGTCCTGATGCCGTAATTGGCCATTACTCAGTATTTTCCACAGCCACTAGCCTATATATAGCTTCCAGGTGGAAATCTCTGATCCTCCTCTCTTTCCTAGTCTGAATAATAATTATAATCCTTGTTATGAAATATTTGGTTGCTAAGGATACTGGATCGAAGAAACCCTTTAGACACACTGTGACACTTGAGAAGATTTCGATGCTCCTTTACCTAGACCGTAATGTTCTTTCCTGGAATTTGCTTTTCTTGAAGGATGCTTTTATTGCAGTATTTATCAAAATGTGAGTCAGAAAATATCAGTTTTCAGCCATTTGCTTCTGTAATAGACCATGAACTCCAATGATAACCTATTGTTTGCTGAATGACCATATAACAATAGTATTGTCTAATAGTCTAGAAAACACTATTCAGAAATGTTTTTGAAATTAAAAAGTGTTAAAGGGGTCCTCCAGGATTTAGTTATAGATGACCTATCTTGAGGATAGGCTATCAATATTAGAATGGCAGGGGTCCAACTTCAGCAACCCTGCCAATCTGCTGTATGAAGAGGCCACAGCACTCCGTGAGTGCTTAGGCCTCTTCTTAGGTCATGTGACGTTGGATTCATCTGTCACATGTCCTAGGCACAGCACAGTCCCATTCAAGTAAATGGGGCTGAGCTGCAATACCAGGCACAGTCGCCATGCAATGGATGGCACTGTGCTTGGTAAGCTGCTAGGAGGCCAGACCCTCACTGATCTCATATTGATGACCGATTCAGAAAATTCAAGAGAATATCTTTAGGCTAAGGGATCACGACGACATGTGTCGCGCAACAATAAGTCGTGAGACACATAAGACACAACTACACTGCAACATGTGTCAATTTTTAGAATGGTAGTCTATGGGGATTTTTAGCGACTGTCGTGTCACAGTTGCAGCATGTTGTAGACACCATAGACTATTTTTATAAAATTTGTCGTACAACACATGTCGTTGTGTAGCCTTAGCTTAACTGGGCCTGCTACCAAGAATTCAGCATTGGTTGTATTAAAAGGTCAGTCTTGTTTAGACAGTTCCCTGTTAGTTGCCTTTGGGATAATAAAGGGGCTCCCAGTTTGGAACTCTATTAACTAAAGGGAAATGCTGCTGCATTATGAGGATCTGGGTCATACACGGAAATCAACACAACCCATCAATATGCATGGAGTGCAGTATAATGGGTACTTTTCCTGCTATAATAGATTTAATGGAATTCATTGTTAAAGTAGATTTAGACAAGCTTATAATGATCCAGATTATTCCTGCGAACGCTCAGTCCCGATAATCTGGCCATGTAACTGTGCCCCAGATCACCCAGTGAACGAGCAAAACGCTCGTTCATCGGGTGATCTTGTCCTTCATGCAGGCACCATCAATCATAGTTTCTGGGTAGCAGATTGTGCTGCCCAGAAACAATGATTCTGTAGGGGAACAAGGGATGGCAATAAAGACTGCTCATCCTCTTACTGTGAAGCTTTATTCATTTACATACGGTGCTTAAAACCCATTCAAAAAGTCATTAAAAAGAAAAAGCATTCGGATCTGAAAATAACCTTGTGCAAACAGGTCTTAAAGGGTTTGTCCAGCTTTGAAACCCTTCCTCCCTGCTGGACCTGTGGAGGGAAGCATCCTCGTCTGCTCCCACCTGCTCAGTTCTGACTTCTTTGGCTCTCTGTACTCCTGTTCCCTGCTTGTTAACTTCTGGAGTGGACAAGGGTAACGTGTGCTGCTTGGGGGGCATGTTGCTACTGTGTCCATTTCTTTCATCCTATATTTTCATATTACAAATAAAACTTTAAAATATATAAAGACATCTTCTCTGTGTGTCCTAGAAGCTCAACCATGCTTGACTGTCCTGTATGCAGCCTGCAGCTATTGACATCCCATACATAGCTGCAGCCAATCAACAGCAGTGTACAACCTGTGACCACTGAGGCCAGTGATTGGCTGCAGCAGTGTAAAGCTTCATTCACACGTCAGTGTTCCCTGTTCATTTTAATGCGTGTATTCACACATCAGTGTTTTAGCATGGTCCATGGGTCAGTTTTTTTTTTTTTTTTTTTTTTTAGCACAGATGCATGCTTTATTTTGTATGTGTTCATGGATCCATCACGCCCATTAAAGTCTATGGCTCTGGGAAAACCACAGATGCAACACTAATGCCATCCGTGTTTCATACATGTTTCACGGATCATTAGAAAGAGATGCTTTGAAAATTATTTTTCAGCTGTTCAGTGTCGGTGAAAAATGGATGACACATGGACCCAACCCATGTTATGAAATTCGTTCACGCTTCGTTTGGTAGTAAAAGGTGAATTGCATTATAGATTCCGTTACCACGGACCATAATGTAATTCTTTAGAGGCATTCCGTTATTCATTCTGTCATAGTAGAAGTCTATGGGCTGCATAACGGATCCGTCCGGTCTCCATTATGCAGGGGAGTCCTCTCCTGCATAACAGAGACCGGACGCATCCATTATACAGGCCATAGACTTCTATTATGACGGAAAGAATAACGGAATGCCTCTAAAGAATTACATTATGGTCCGTGGTAACGGAATCTATAATGCAATTCACCGTTTACTACCAAATGAAGCGGAAACGAATTTCTTAATATGAAATTTGCTCATCTCTAATTAACGCCAACATCTAGATACTATAACATGAATAAATGTGGCCATTGTGCTAATAGACTTTTGAAATCTAGCACTGCCTTTTATAAGTAAACAGTTTTTAAAAAAAATGCTGGTTTTCACTACTTTTGCCTGATACTTTTATTTGCATTCTTTGTTTTTTTTTTTTATTATAAAGAGATAACGTAAAGAGCCTAAACATAGATGTTCCTGGAAGGAATAATGCACAGAATAATGTATATTGTGTAGCCTAACTAATTATGTAGTTGAGATATGAAAATCACCACTAGAATTATACACGACATGAAAAATATTATGCAAACAGCCCATTCTAATGACACAGTCCTGAAACTAATCTATCATTTAAGACACCTGCGTGCTGTCCCCAGGGCAGGTGGGGGTGTGAGGCTTTTTACAACGTTACCACAGCAGCAGCATGGTGACACCCGAGGAGTAAGACTATAGCATTACATACATCAGGCTCCAGAATATCATGTGAATTCAGTGTAATGTTACATTTTATACACAACAGAAAACATTTGGTTAATTCACCAGTATCACTTATTAGTTCCCATTTTCTATGATTTTAAATAATCAATTGTTTATATGAATCTTTTTACATTCCTGGCAATATTGTGCATAAAATAAATGCGCTTATATATATAATATACTGTGTGTGTGTATGTATGTGTGCGTGTATGTGTGTGTGTGTGTGTGTGTGTGTGTATATATATATATATATATATATACTATTATCTACTCCAAAGCCTTGTCCTTATGTCACTGGTGTGTATGTATGTATGTATGTATGTATGTGTGTGTATATATATATATATATATATATATATATATATACACTATTATCTACTCCAAAGCCTTGTCCTTATGTCACTGGTGTGTGTGTGTGTGTGTGTGTGTGTATATATATATACACTATTATCTACTCCAAAGCCTTGTCCTTATGTCACTGGTGTGTGTGTGTGTGTGTGTGTGTATGTATGTGTGTGTGTATATATATATATATGTATATATATATATATATATATATATATATATATATATATATATATATATGGACAAGGCTTTGGAGTAGATAATAAGTCGGGACACTGTAAAATACAGAAACTCCTGCACAGCCATAGGGTCAGTGATCCCCACAATGTAGCCATGTCCTATATTTTGTGGCACGTCTGGACTGACCCTTCCGTGTGCCCCTGGGTCCTTGTGGAGCAGCAGCAAAAGATGGGACATATCCTGTCTTTAGCCACATTTTGCAGATTGCACACCCATTGAAGTCAGTGGGTCCACACAGTGATGTGGGGTACTCATGGCAGATGTCCATGTTTTGCAGAGCTGCGGTTTGCAGTCCTCAAAATAGACATGGTCGTGTGATTGAGTCCTTAGGCTGGAATTGCACGTGCAGTTTTTGACAAAGAAAAGAAAAATGAGGCAGAGGTGTCGGGTTTTATTAGCCTGCTTCCTGTGTCTCTGCAAAAAAATGTCTTTTAATAGAAGTGGGCATGTATTGTCTTTGTGACTATAATTACTATAATACTTAAAAGGGTTATGTCCCAAATGGTGTAAAAAAAAAATGAAAATCAGACACATTATATTACATGACCCCCCCCCCCTCCCCATTCATTGCTCCAATTGCTCTGTTAGATTCTCTTCAGGTTGGCAGCGCAGGGCGTGTGTCCTTTCTCAGGGGCTGTTTTCTTTCCGCTGCTCTAGGGGCATGTTCTTGCTGCTGCAGCTCTCTCCCTATCACAGGTCATGGGTCATGTCCTTTCTGCTGCAGATCTCCCTGTAACTGTCACAGTGGGTAACAGAAGATAGGGCTTGGTAGAAGTTGAAGGATGCACATGGGCATGTGTGACCACCTCAGTAGGTGGACATGCATATTAATATACAAGTAATGAGAATATCTCCCAACTGGAACATTATTGTAACAAAGTAAATTACAATGTAACTATTTTTTAAAATTTTATATTAAACAACATTTAATATTGGCAAACCCCTTTCATTTTTGTTGTGGTTTAGACTGGTGAAAGTGTTGAATGATCTTTGCTGGTCTAGGGTAGTGAAGAGCTACCCCATGGTACTTTCATTAAAGCCTTTAGTGAAACTTCTCTATCTATGTCCTTCCCATTCTCTAGGATCCTGATTTCTAAGAACCCTGGGAGAGGTCCATTGAAACAATGTTTTGTAGATCACAACTAACTGGGTCAGGGTGTGTACCTCTTCTGCCACTGTAATGCCACTTCTGATTCTTGACCATTGATAAATACATGTGTCTTTATTATTATCCCAGGTGAACTCCCACTATCTCTGGCAGCTTGCACCAATCAGCCTGACATTGTGCACTACCTGACTGAGAATGCTCACAAGAAAGCAGATCTACGTCGTCAAGACTCAAGGGGAAATACTGTCCTTCATGCTTTGGTGGCTATCGCTGACAATACAAGGGAGAATACCAAATTTGTTACAAAAATGTATGATCTACTCGTCATAAAGTGTGCCAAACTTTATCCTGACTGTAGCCTGGAGGCCATATTGAACAATGATGGATTTTCTCCCCTTATGATGGCAGCAAAACTGGGTAAAATAGGGGTGAGTATTTCACCTGCATTCTTAGTTTTAAAGAGTACCTGTCATCAACTTTATGCTGCCCTGTGAGTGGCGACATATATGCAGATTTCAGTGGGGCGTCCGTCATGAACTAAAACTAAGTCGTTGCCGAGAATCTGGTATTAAATCCTTCATCTAGCACCCAGAGGCTGGTTCTGAAGCCAAATCTCATTGAGGTTTTGTACATATAATCCCAGAACTCATTGAGCTGGTCCGAATACAACTCTGGTACTAAATTCTTGGGTTGTAGTGATGGCAATGCTGTTGTTTTTAGTTTGGTGTTATACTGCTCTCTAGTGGTCATACTGGTAATTACACCACATTCTAAAGTACAATACTCTTATTTTTGTAATGTGTTTTTTAATGTATGTCACTTTACAGATCAATTAACTTTTTCATGTCAGCAAGTAAAAATGTCCTTGTTATTAGTTAATGATAGTGAATCAAAATGAAGATGTCTATGCCTGAACCAGATCATGGACATCTGTCTCTGCATCAATACTCTTGAAACAATCTTGCTAATAATATGTTTAAAATGTAATAATAATAATTAACACCAGTTTCCTATATTGTACTGTTTCAGATATTTCAGCATATTATCCGGTTAGAGATAAAAGATGAAGAGGCCAGGCACTTGTCTCGTAAATTCCGGGATTGGGCTTATGGCCCTGTATACTCCTCCCTGTATGACCTATCTTCTTTAGATACATGTGGTGAAGAGGTCTCTGTACTTGAAATCCTGGTTTATAATAGCAAGGTTGAGGTAAGATCAGATACCATTGCCTTGTTCTCTGTAAACTGATATACTACTACAGCAATATATTGTAAAGGCATAGCTAGGCTGACTGCATAATGAGCACTCATACTGAGGCTCCATAGACACCACTGTATGTATTTTGCGGACCTATTGACTTCCACAAAAAGATCATGGTACCACGGATCCTTTGAAGTCAATGTGTTTGCAAAAAAACCCCCCAAAAAACGAAGACAGAACATGGAATGCATACGTATTTTGCGGCCCCGCAATTTGTGGACCGTAAAATGGATACGGTTGTGTGCATGAGGACTTAAATTTGCCAAAATTGCAATTACAGATAAGGCCTCATGCACACGATCAGTCCACAAACCAAAGAGCCGCAAAATCCAGACACTTTCTGTGTGCAATCTTTATTTTTCTCACTCCCATTACTAAAATGACTATTCTTGTCCCCAATACGGAGAAGAATAGGATATGTGCTATAATTTGCAGAACAGCAACACAACAGCACATGCCATCCGTGTGCTGTCCATTTTTTTGCTGACCCATACATAGGAATGGGTCCATGTACAATCTGCAAAAAAAAGCACTTGGAAGACGGATACAAAATATGCTCATGTCCATGAGTCCTAATACTAGGTGGGACCCAATGGAGAGGTGGTCTTGATCTGTTCACATGATTGTGGTATTGCACCTGTAGGGGGTGTAAATTGGAGCCATACTAACTAAAACTGGCCATACACTTTAGATGTTGGTCAAATCCTCAGATTTCAGGGGGATTCGGCCAACAATCTATTGAGTAGGGTTTGGCTGCCTGGTTATAACTGCAGATGCTTTGTTGCAGAGATTTTGATCGCCATGCGGTTCTGTACTTTGTAATGGTAAGGGTCCATTCTAATGCCATGATAGTAAAGTGTCAAGAAACAGTCCTCATGTCCATTTTTAGCAATAATACACAATTCATATCTGTTTTCCCATGTTCGGAATTCCATAATGCATTTTGAAAATTGCATACTTTACCCTGTTATGTGTTAGCTCCTAAAGTACAAATGTAAAGGTAACAATACTCGAAATATTAAAAAGGTTTCCCATACTTAGATACTGATGGTCTGTCATCAGGAGACATCATCAATGTCATATTGTTGGGGGTCAGACATCCCGCACCCCCACCAATCAGCTGTTTCAGGCAGCCCCAGGACTGGGAACTATACAGTGGATGGATCTAGAAGCACACTGTGTAGTGGCTGTTTTGGGGTACTGCAGCTCAGCTGCCATTCAATGGGAGCTGTGCTGTGGTATGCCAATGTCGGAAACTATACAGTGGATGGAGCCTTCCATACACTGTATAGTTTCCAGCGCCAGCGGCTGTCCAAAACAACTAATTTGGTGGGGGATCTTACACATAGAGCTACACTTCATCTTAAAATCTGAAATTCTTTATTCTGCAGCCACCTTTGTCCAGATCTGTTACTGCTGATAAATCTAGACTAGGAATATGTTTTTTGTGTCCCTTCTATTTATAAAGATACTATGGATTATTTTTTATGCAGAACCGTCATGAAATGCTGGCAGTGGAGCCCATCAATGAACTGTTGAGGGACAAATGGAGGAAGTTTGGAGCGGTCTCATTCTATATCAGTGTTGTCTCCTACCTCATTGCTATGATCATTTTTACATTAATTGCTTATTACAGACCAATGGAGGGCAAAGTAAGTGTATACTAATCTACAGACAGGAATATAAATCTCCAGGACAGGGTAGATATGCATCTTGAGATCTTCTGTATAAAGTTACTTCAGTTAGACTCCCTGTAGTTTTCATTGTCGAAACAGCTTATGTTCTGCATTTATTTTTTCATGTTAATCCATGTTTTTCTCATAATACAACAATTAAGGGGATCTCTATTACAGTATATTTGAGATCAATGAAGATATCAAGTGTCTGGAAAAGGCCAGATACTTCCTTTGGCCATTAAAACAGTAGAACTGTTCCTTACAAACCTTGAAATTGTCTGTGAACCTTTATGACAGTGGGAAGGAGTTGTCCAGTGCAAAACCCCTTGAGTTTATGGGATAGGATACAAAACATCAGTGTGATGTAAATGGATCAACTTACGCATCCCTCTTATTTATTGTGCCCTTATTTTGTTTGTGGTATTTTGGAGCTCATAGCATGTTATATTTTGTATCAGCCTGCAAATAGACTAATGCAAACTTATTATAACATTTAGTATAGTCACTTAATAAAAATTTCTGTATAGCACTTTTTGCTGTTAGTTTTTTTTCCTTATTACTCTCTCCACCTCATTATCCTCCCTGAGTCGATTGCACATGCTCAGTTCCATCCTTCAACTGCCACCAGCTGTACCTACTGGTAGAAGCTGTGACAGGCTACATTCAGACGACAGTAAAGGTTTTGCGGTCCGCAAGTTGCGGATTCGCAGAACACGGATACTGGCCGTGTGCATTTTCGCATTTTGTGGAACACACAGGGCCATCCCTATATAGAAATGCCTATTCTTGTCCACAATTGCGGACAGCATGCGGTGTGCTGTCCGCATCTTTTGCGGCCCCATTGAAATGAATGGCTCGCATCTGTTCTGCAAAATTGTCAGCTCCCCCATTCGGTACAATTGTGAACACTGGAGACTTTTTTAAAATTAATATTTTAATACTGTTAATTAAACTGTGGGAAAAATAATATATATATTTTATGGGTTTGTGTACTTGCAGTGGGGTTGGTAATAACAGACTCTCAATACAGGGAGTCTAAGTTAAAGCATCATTTGGATGAAGCCACAGTACACAAAGCATCATCAACAACACATGAAAGAAACAACTGCCCGTCTGGGCACTAACTATACAGACACTTCTTCTCTCACCTTTGTCTTCAGCATGTCAGGGGGATCAGACTTTACACAGCCACCATGTTCTGACACTGACTGAGGCTTTGAGGCCTCTAATTATTCCCCAGTAGTGATCCCAGCAGACGCACCTGGAATTGTATCAGGCTGGGGAAAATGATGTACTGGATTGTGGGGAGGGAGTAGCATATCCCACTACCAGCTTACCTGCCACTACATTAGAAACTAGCCCATGAAATCTTTAACAACATGGCTCAGCAAACTATGCTATGCTGAGATATATATCCAATATCCAAGTAATAATATTTTGGATAAACAATATATTCCGCAGATGATTTCATAATGTATCATGGACATGTGGTGCTACAAAGTTACGCCCCTGAGGGCAATAAGCCCTCCAGTTGTGATAACTTTAAATATTACCAGTAAGGGCTCATTGACACAACCATTGGCTGTTCTGTGGTCCGCAAAACACATATACTGGCCATGTGTATTCACCATTTTTCGGAAACAGAATGGCTGGCCCCTAATAGAGCAGCCTTAGCCTTGTCTCTGATGCGGACAAGAATAGGACATGCTCTATAATTTTGCAGATGACATTGAATGGATGTGCGGTTGCAGACGGCACACAGAGTGCTGCCTGCATTTTTTGCAGCCCCATTGAAATGAATGGAAAAATACAGATCAGATGCGGACGTTCGTGTGCATGAGCCCTAAATGGTAGCCCAGGAAAACTAAGCCCCACCCACTTTGATCTGCTGCACCAACACAAAGCACTTATTTAAGATTTAAAGGGGCCATAACCCAGCTTATAGTCATGGGCTCTTATTTTATGCACTAACGTACTGTCTCAGCCATGTTAGATGCACGTGCATGAAACCCAACAATACAGAGATATAGTAGTGGTGTTGTGCAGATTGATGAAGGTGAAGCAAGCCATGACAGTGGGTGAAGCAATCCGAAGTAATTTCATTATATCAGTACCATTATAAGAAGCCATATCTTGCTATGGCGTTATTTCTAATATGGTTTGAGCTTTAGTTCTGTTCATTAACCTTCCAATGCTTCATGATCATTATTAGATAAACATCCAACTCTTCTGGTTAGCGTATGCCTAGAGCTGGTTATATTCGGTATCTAAATGCTGAGTGATCATCTAATGTTTATGGGGCAACCTTGGTGGGGGAAACAGTGTCCACATGTTGTATTTCAACATGCTTGGTCTCTTAGTCAACTCAGAATAGACACTGTCAATAGGCTCTACCTGAAGCCGATCCCCTCTACCTATTGAAGTATCCAATATATGACTTTACAGATGGTCTCACACATGCTGTAGGTTGATATTGTTGTTTTTGGTGATTTTATTATTTTTTTTTTTAATTCTTGCTGTAAAAAAAACCCCGCAAGCTCAAATATTATTATTTTCTGTCGCCAGCCACCCTACCCATATAAGACAACAGTGGACTACCTACGATTGACCGGAGAGATCATAACCTTGATAACTGGAATATTCTTCTTCCTTTCCAATGTAAGTTCTGGTATTTCTGTGATTTCTGAAGATTTTGAACACGATCAGTAACATCTACCATGTTTCCCAGCCGTGCACTTAAACCTCACTACTTTAGATGTAAGAGGCAGGCTTCAGTAGAATGTTTTCACACTATTTTATTGCTTTTGTCGTTTATTGTACAGTGTAGTCATACTATGCTAATGTGACATCTCTGTATTATTTTTGAAGGTTAAAGACCTGTTCACGAAGAAGTGTCCGGGGGTAAATTCCTTATTTATAGATGGATCTTTCCAGCTATTGTAGTAAGTGTTTCTAGTCTGGATAAATAATGGCTTACTGAAGGGGAACACTTACCTATACATAAGTCAATTCTTAATGTTTATAGAATTTTTTAGCCAATCACACTAAAATGATGGGATGAGGAATGACAGTTCTATTACTGATCATTTTATTCCAGTAATATAGTTGTTGATGAGAGATATAGAGGATATCGCCAAACCTACCTCCTGGTCCACAATGCAAAATCGGTGACGTGGCCCTTTACTTATCATGTGGCTTTAAAGGAGTTGTCTGGTCTCACAACAAAGGGTCAGGACCAGGAGAAAGCGGGAAAAAAATCGCTCACTAATTCAATGCCACTCTAGTTCAATGATAAGGTTCTTGTCCCTGCTCCTTCTGACCTCTGGTGGACCAGAAGGGTGATATACCATCCGTCTTCAGCCATTAATTGGCCTCAAAAGTGATGTGTCCCCAAACACACGTGACCATCTGTGTGTCACATGATGGTTGGGGACATGTCACCGGCCAGTAAACATCTGCAGTTGTTTGCATGAACGTAGATTAGATGTCACGCTTCCGGTCTGCCAGGGACCTTAAGGAGCAGGGATGGGAGCCTTGGGGCTGGATTGGAGCAGCAGTGAATAGGTGAGTGCATTATTTTTCTTTCTGTTAAACAGGTTTCCACTAGCCCTAAAATGTATTTTGGGGTCATATAGCCTCTTTAATTCTGTGAAAGCCCCAAGTGTGACTGCTACCTCTGCACCCCTTATCGTTATACACCCGCTTGGCATAAAGGATAGAATTCTTTGCAGTTAAAAATGCTAAAACTCCCAAATACTCAATATACAATTTTGGGTGACTCTTTTCTTCAGATTTAGTGTTATCATTTATGTTTTTATGTTTCAATCCAGCAAATCATATCGGTCCATTCGTTGATAATGTTTGATAATCCATTGTATTGATTACTGTAGGAAAACAAAACTTTTCTTGGAACTATGAAATCACATACACAATTTAAATGGATTTTTACATCTAGAGTAATGTTACCTTTTCTCTTTTCTACTACTTTTTTTTTATGTAACCCAGCTTCATCTATTCAGTATTGGTCATTGTCACTGCTGTCCTTTACTTGACTGGTATTGAGGCTTATCTGGCTGTAATGGTGTTTGCCCTGGTGTTAGGATGGATGAATGCACTGTACTTTACCAGAGGCCTGAAACTCACAGGAACATACAGCATTATGCTTCAGAAGGTGGGATTACATTATGTGTGATTATTTCATATATACAGAATGGTTACCTCAACCTAAAAATCATAAAATAAAAATATTTATTCTCATACGGTGAAATGGAAAAAAAAAAGTCAAACTGGTTGATTCGCCATTTTTTTGGTTGCCGCCGTTACTTGACTGGTATTGAGGCTTATCTGACTGTAATGGTGTTTTATCTGGCTGCAGTTTGCTTTCCGTCATGGGATGCGGAGCAAGACGGATCCGTCGTGACCCACAATGCAAGTCAATGGTGACGGATCCGTTTTCTCTGACACAATAGAAAACGGATCTGCCCCCTTTGACTTTCAATGGAGTTAATGACTGATTTGTTTTGGCTATGTTAAAGATAATACAACCGGATCCGTTCATAACGGATGCAGATGGTTGTATTATCAGTAATGGAAGCGTTTTTGCTGAACCCTGCCGGATCCAGCAAAAAAGAGTAGAAAAGCATTCACAGATTCCGCAATATCAGACTTCTTCAACTTTTGCTTGTTCCAAAGTTCAACGAACTGGTGTGTATTTGGCATCAGAAGAAAATAATTGTTGAAAAAGAGACACGATGATGTCGCAGGAAAGTTGCTTCTAAGTCGCAGGGCAATTGGGATGACTGCTTCTTTGTCACATGCCAAATATTGTAATTCTAGCTTAAATGTTTTCATTCAATTCAAGGAAATTGCTGTTAGTTGATTTCACAGAACTGCAACTCCTAATTTCTCCTGGTATTCTGTATTTTAGATCTTGTTTAAGGATTTGTTCCGCTTTCTCCTTGTGTACCTCCTCTTTATGATTGGCTATGCTTCAGGTATGTACAGGAAGATAAATTATGTCAAAACCTAAACATAAAGCAATAGAAATCTATAGGAAACTTGATTTTCTTGAAAGTGTATACGTACAATGGCAAACGCTTATTAAATGAAATGTGTCACCAAAACTTTTATCTGGCAGTTAAAACCAGATAGCAAAACACCTTCTTTTTTAAATATGTTTTTATATTCTGATTACCGATTTTATTTATTCTATTTCTTGAACATTATTATGGGGGAGGCTATCGTGTCTGAGCTTTTCTTAACAGCATCTAGAGAGCATTCAGAGAAATGCTTTACAGCAGGCACATGGGCCACAGACACAATGGTTAGGAGGGAACCCCATTGACTTCCATGTTTTCTAGACATGCTCTGTGACCTGTGCAGAGGTCATTGTACAAGGAACGTATTGATAAGCTTTGACAATCACCTATTGTGAATGGTGGATCCTGTCTTATCTTTAGACAGAGGTGATATCATTACATGCAGGTGTAGAATGAAAGATAAGCAGGTATTTACCTATTATTAGGCTTAATGGCTAGAGTGAAAACTGTAGGATTTTATGGTATTTGTTTAAATATAGATATTGACATGTAAACAGAACATCATCAAAAATTCTTCAGCGCGATCTGACTCCAGCGCTGAGGGATCAACCCTGGCATGTGGTAATGCCGGTCTTGATAAATTTCCCTCGAGGGCACAGAACTGCATTATATAGAGCTGTAGGGAGTGCTGTAAATGGTCTCTGCACATGGCTTTGCCAGTGATTGAGACCTAAAATGAAGAAAGTTTGCAGGGGACTCAAAAACTGTTTACCCTGAAAAAAATATATAAAAATGATGGTTTGACTTTGGACTTGGTTTTAGATTTTCAAAATGAGAGAACTATGCATTATGTAATGATACAGCAGTGAGTTCTTGTGGCTTCACTTGAAACTTCAAAGTAAATAAAGGAAAACCAGATGCGTGAAATTATAAAGCCATAGTCTTGTATTACAGTGAAATGGTGTATGTGGTGTGGCGATATATTTAGTAAAGCTTGTCATTCCTGACTTCTTCCCATAGCTCTGGTGTCTTTGCTGAATCCCTGCTCCACACAGGAGATTTGTAAGAATAATGGAACAGACTGTTCTGTGCCAGAGTACCCATCTTGCCGAGATAGTAGCACCTTTAGTAAGTTTTTGCTGGACCTCTTCAAGCTAACCATCGGAATGGGAGACCTAGAGATGATCAACAGTGCCAAGTACCCAGCTGTCTTCATCATTCTCCTGGTTACTTATATCATCCTCACCTTTGTCCTCCTCCTTAACATGTTAATCGCTTTAATGGGGGAAACAGTTGGTCAAGTTTCAAAGGAGAGCAAACAAATCTGGAAGTTGCAGGTAAAATATATACAGTTATATCTAAAATGATGCCTTAAAGGAAGACTTAGGCTACTTTCACACTAGCGTTTTTAAATTCTGGTATTGAGTTCCGTCATAGGGGCTCAATACCGGAAAAAAACGCTTCAGTTTTGTCCCCATTCATTGTCAATGGGGACAAAACTGAACTGAAGACAACGGAATGCTCCTGAAAGCATTCCGTTCCGTCTTCAGACCGGAGAACAAACCGCAGCATGCTGCGGTTTTCTCTCCGGTCCAGGCATCCACACCAAGCCGGATCCGGAATGACCCCCAATGCAAGTCAATGGGGACGGATCCGTTTGGTGTGACACACCAGTAATCCGGATCTGTCCTCCATTGACTTGCAATGGGGGGTCATTCCGGATCCGGCTACACAGAAATACATACATACATACATACATACATACACATACATACTCACATACTCCAGGCAGGGACGCCAGCAGCATGTCTTCACGTGCCTCCTGCGCGCAGCTATGACGTTTCCCCACTGCGCCCAACAGAGGGCGCTGTGGGGAATCGTCATCACTGCACGCAGGAGGCGCGTGAAGACGTGCTGCCGGCGTCCCGGGCTGGAGTATGTAGGTATGTATGTATGTGTTTGTGTGTGTATGTCTGTATTTCTGTCCCACTGTCTGTCAACATGTGTGGGGCCGGAGCGCTGCTCCGGCTCCACACATGTATCAGTGTTAGCACGGATCCGTTGGCACCCTTTAGGTGCTGGATCCGTGCTAACGCTAGTGTGAAAGAGGCCTTACATAAAAAATGTGAGTGGGAATTCTACTGCCAGTCCTGATTCCATTATCTTCCTCTATGTTTGGATTTTGGATTGTGGCATGCAGTCTCACTTAACTCCCCCAGTCAGGCCATCACTCTGACCAGATAGAGAGTCCCACTTTAGAGACTCAGTTAAAACATCACACAATGGAGTAATCAATGTAATGCTTCTGTGGGCATTTTTATCTAGGCCTATTAAGAGAACAATAGAACTGTCATACTATTATCACAATACTACACCTTTTTATTATAATGAGGGTTACCCCTCACATAGCATCTTCCCCTCACAGCAGTGGTAAACTGACAATGGATTACCTGTCTATATAGGAGGTCTTATCATTTGTGATTTAAGGCTCTCTGTTGTGCCATTTCTTTGGAATTTCTACCAGAGGTTTATGAATGAATTGCTAGCAGCTTGCAGTAAAAGTACAGAGGGTGTTACCAGTTGGAGGTGTTTTTTTTTCACAGTATGACACCAGCAGCACTGATATTAGAGAGTCAGACACACCAGCTACTGGTAACACCCCGCAGTACCTTTACTGCAGACTGCTGTTAATTGATTTTTAAACTTGTAGCAGGAATAATACAGGACTGGCACAGGAGCGGTGACAGGTCCTCTTTAAAAAACATACATTTTCAAATCTTGAAAATTGCCAGTTTTTACAAATTTTTGTTTACCAAATTTGCCACTTATATGAAGTACAATATGTCACAAAAAAACAGTGTCAGAATTGCTTGGACAGGTAGAAGCATTATAGAGTTATTACTACATAAAATAACAAATGTCAGATTTGAAAAATGGGGCTTTGTCCTTTAAAGGCGCTGTCTAGTTTCTGATATTGATGACCTATCCTCAGGATAGGTCATCAATATCAGCTTGGGAGGTGTCCAACTACCGGCATCCCCGGCCAACCAGCTGTTTTAAAAGAACACAGTTGTAGTTACACTCTGTTCCAGTCAAGTGAATGGGACGGAGGTGCTGTAATCAAATCTTCTCGCCGCTGCAGTGTTGATCGCCAAGTAATATGTTGATGTTCTAATGCAGGTACAGTAAACAGATGATCAGAGAAATCATTGAATAAGTTTTTTTAGTTACTCTTTGGTTAATATTGAAAACCAATCCATTGACTTATTTTATTGTCAGTGGGCCACCACCATCCTGGATATTGAGCGGTCATTTCCAGTCTTCATAAGAAAAGCTTTTCGATCTGGAGAGATGGTAACAGTTGGGAAGAATTTAGATGGGACTCCTGATCGACGATGGTGTTTTAGGTAATGTTTTCATCTGTATGAATTTTTGTAAAATATATTATCGATTTTACAGTTTGACTGAAAAAAAATAGGCACCTGATGTTTAGGGTGTCTATAGCGCTTTGTAATCCATAAGCTCATATGCTGCTAACATGTATGTGTATGGATTCCACAGTAACATCACTGCGATCTCAATTCTGACAGGAGGCTAAATCCTGGTATAGCCCCTCAGTGAAGGGTCTCCTCCACCAATGTGCTATGCAGAACTTTTAGCTGAGCGGAGCAAGCACAGGCAGGAGCTTTGCATAACCTAGGAAACCCTGCATGTGAAATGCCAAGATTTGGACGGGCAGAGCAGGCACAGGCCGGAGCTCCTGCCAGTACTCGGCTTGCTGCGGCACCTATTCCAGCAGTAGTACGTCTGCACACATATCAGTGGTGCACAGATTCCAAAGCGCCATAGACACCCTTAACTATTTTTTTTAATAAACTGTAACATTGATAAAGTGTATTACAAAAATTTTAAATATTTTTAAATACACTTAAAGGTTAGTTGCCCCGTTTTTTAATTAGCCTTTGAACTCTTTGTAGGAATGTTATGGACAAGTTTGGGCCGAATATTTTTAATTGCATTGCCTGTATCATGGGATAAAAACCTTTTTCAATTTGATTTTTATCAAAAATTGTGCGCTATCATTGCAGGCTCCTCAGTCCTGTCATTGTGAAATTTCCTCCTTACTTGCTTCGCCTCTGCCTGACCCTGTGAAAACAGCCAGGGAGGGGCTTGCCACAGAAATGAATGGAGCTTGGTTGCAACAAGAGCAACAGTGACGCCCTAATGGCACCAAAGGCCTAATTTGCATATTATGAAAAAGTGTCATAACTCTGGAACTGAGCCTCAGATCAACAAAAAACAAAATGCGTTTTAATCAGGTGAACCATAGATTCCCTTTAAAAAACGCACAATGGTGTCCACAGCCCTTATGTGACTATTTAGCTACCACAATTGGAGCACTATCCACTATGTATAGTATGCCCAAAAGTTGATATTTCTGTAGTTTCATCAACATGCTGGCATTTTGGAGGAATTGTTATGCTGGATTCGTAAAGGGATTTTCCGAGACTTTATAAATGATGAACTGTCCTCTGGATAGGTCATCAGTATCTGATTGGTGGGGCTACGACACCCAGAACTCCCGACACCCGGAATTCCAAAATTAATGGAGGTCTGACACCCAAGACATCCTCCGATCACCTGTGTGAAAAGGCATCGGCACTTGCAGTAGCGCTGCGGCCTTCTTGCAGCTTTTTCTAGGCCAGTGATGACATGGTCATCGGTCACGTAGGCCAGGAGTAGCTCAGCTGCATAGAAGTGAATGGGGATGAGCTGCGATACCAAGCACAGCTGCTATACAGTGTACAGCACTGTGATTGGTAATCATGGAAAACACCATGGCGCTCATAGGAGCGCCGGTGCCTTCTCAAACAGGTGATCGGCAAATGTCTTGGGTGTCAGACCTCCACCAATTTTGGAAAACCCTTTTAACTCAAACTAACAACATTTAGATAGAACCATAAAAAATTCAAGTTCTGGCAGCAAAGATTATCTCACTTAAATTTAGGAGTTTCTATGTAAACTTTGTATTTGTGCTTTTCAAGATATTAAGAATTTGAATTGTATAGAAAGAGCTAGGGATTACCACTAGTTAATAACAAAATTCTGATACTAATGGCCAACCTGAAAGGTTTATGGCATATCTACAGAATATGACATACATTTCTGTTTTGTATGGTTTCCAGCTCTGAGACCCACACCAGTCTCCGGAGTAGGGGTCCCAACACCCATCTGGTAAGATGGCCATTGGCTGCCGCCTCCAGGCAGGAAATAGATGGAGAAATGGCCACACATGTGCATGTTTTTCTCCATTTATCTCTCTAAACAGCCAACCCTCTTAGATCCTTTCAATATAACCCTTTTACACATGGGAAGACAGAGATGGCATAATTACATATTACATTGTATGGTTTAAGAAAAAAAAACATAAGCATATATTTTTTTTTATAATAGTTAAAGTCCAAGTATATTAAAAATATATCTGATTCTCCAAGCTAAGCTTTAATTTAAACAATTTCCTGATATGTATTACAGTAAATAGAACTTTTTGCAATTAGCCAAATCGGAAAACGGAGCATCCATTACACTTCCAGAATAGTTTACTTACTGCTAGATTATGCAGCCATCAATCCACAAACACTGCATTGTCTCCCTGATTATACAGCAATTTACAAGCAATTTTAGCGCAAAAGGAACTACCGGTAAATAATTTGTTTCTCATTTGAGATCACCTCGCTGTATGTGATTGAACTCTGTGCAGCACGCCAGGAAGGCACAGGGTCTTCACTTTCCCAAAGATGAGAGCTGCAAATGGAGGGGTGTTCACTTACTTTCAACATATTTTACTTTGTGTAATTTTATAAATCACGTCTGTAAATGGACATGTTAGTTTTCAAATTTAATGGCTTGGCTTTAATGCTCCAAATCAATCACCTCCTTTTGCATATGCTCTTCCTTTAAAGTGGCTCTTCGCATTTACATTGCACTTGTATAGAAAGCAGTTAGGCCAGATAGGTTCCCAAGGGCATCACTCGTGATCATTAAAGTGGGGGCTGTGGTGGGTCCTCATTTGCATATTAATAAAGTCTCTAGCTATACCACAAGGCACAGCATGAATTAACAGATGGTATTTAAATCTTCTGGTAAATATGAGAGGCAGGCAGTGACTGGCAATTATGACAGTATTTAATGGAATATCTGCTATTGATTCATAATTAGACCTCATTAGACCCTTGTCTATTTTGTGCTAATTTTTGCTTGGAATGAAAAGGTTGCGTTAGTTCATCAGCCAGTTAAACCAAAACTTCGCTTTAAATGTGATTCTGAGAAAACATGTAGTGCCACAGGGCTAACATTCATATTAAAATACACATAGATCAGCATTGTACATGTTAATGTAGTATGTTGGTAGAACATTTTCAAAAACATAACCCAAAATGTCAGAAACAAATACACTGGATATTATTGGTTTACATACATTTTAACAAAATATACAAAAATATGGATAGAACTGTGCTTGCCAGATCTGTACATTTCTTTCCAATTTGGTTGTTCCGAAAATGGTCATACAGTGGGAAAAAAACATTTTTTAGTCAGCCACCAATTGTGCAATTTCCCTCACTTAAAAAGATGAGAGAGGCCTGTAATTTACATCATAGGTAGACCTCAACTATGAGAGACAAAATGAGAAAACAAATCCAGAAAATCACATTGTCTGATTTTTAAAGAATTTATTTACAAATTATGGTGGAAAATAAGTATTTGGTCACCTACAAACAAGCAATATTTCTGGCTCTCACAGACCTATAACTTCTTCTTTAAGAGGCTCATCTGTCCTTCACTCATTACCTGTAGTAATGGCACCTGTTTGAACTTCTTATCAGTATAAAAGACACCTGTCCACAACCTCAAACAGTCACACTCCAAACTCCACTATGGTGAAGACCAAAGAGCTGTTGAAGGACACCAAAAACAAAATTGTAGACCTGCACCAGGCTGGGAAGACTGAATCTGCAATAGTATTGTGAGTAGAGATGAGCGAACGTGCTCGTAACGAGCACTGTAGCGCTCGGCTCCCCTGCGCTTGCATGGGCGCAGGCATCCGGATCCGTCCTCCTCACCCGACGGATCCAGATGCCTGCGCCCATGCGAGCACAGGGGAGCCGAGCGCTACAGTGCTCGTTACGAGCATGTTCGCTCATCTCTAATTGTGAGATTTTGAGTGCAAACCTCCTTCCATCAACAAGGGCATTGAAGATGAAATGTGTCCGGGTCTTTTCAGCATGACAATGATCCCAAGCACACCGCCAGGACAATGAAGGAGTGGCATCGTAAGAAGCATTTCAAGGTCCTGGAGTGGCCTAGCCAGTCTCCAGATCTCAACCCCATAGAAAACCTTTGGAGGGAGTTGAAAGTCTGTGTTGCCTAGCGACAGACCCAAAACATCACTGCTCTAGAAGAGATCTGCATGGAGGAATGGGGCAACATACCAGCAACAGTGTGTGCCAACCTTGTGAAGACTTACAGAAAACGTTTGACCTCTGTCATTACCAACAAAGGAT
This sequence comes from Rhinella marina, assembly GCA_900303285.1. Classification (NCBI taxonomy): domain Eukaryota; kingdom Metazoa; phylum Chordata; class Amphibia; order Anura; family Bufonidae; genus Rhinella; species Rhinella marina. The sequence goes on along the minus strand of ONZH01022030.1, from coordinate 53,942 downwards.
ATATAACAAAGTATTGAGATGAACTTTGTTATTGACCAAATACTTATTTTCCACCATAATTTGCAAATAAATTCTGTAAAAATCAGACAATGTGATTTTCTGGATTTGTTTTCTCATTTTGTCTCTCATAGTTGAGGTCTACCTATAATGTCAATTACAGGCCTCTCTCATCTTTTTAGGTGGGAGAACTTGCACAATTGGTGGCTGACTAAATACTTTTTTCCCCACTGTATGAACGTACCAATATTGGGCTACTTTCACATTTGCGGCGGGGGAACAGCCTGCCGGATCCGCGCTACTGCAAGTCCACCCTGGTCTCATTCACTATAATTGGGTAGGGCCAAAGTTCCGGCCGCAGCACGGCAAACATGCTGAGAGGCGGCCGTACTAAAACTAGGATGAACTCTGGCCCATCCCCATCATAGTGAATGGGGACGGAACGTAGTTCCAGCCGCACATGTGCACTAGTGGCAGCACCGATCTGGCAGGCTGTTCACCCGACGGAACAGCCTGCCGGACACCCCTGGCGCTAGTGTGAAAGTAGCCTTAGTGGCCAGTGCCAAAACTGCAGGGTTTTATTTAATTTTATTTTTTTTAAATGTAGTGTCATGGAAAATGAAAAATAACATAAAAAAATCCTAAAAAAATATGTTAAACATAAAAATGTAAATTTAAACAATAGGCCATTACCTTTTAATGACATGGTTTTGTATTTGTTTTAGGGTGGATGAAGTGAATTGGTCTCATTGGAATCAGAATCTTGGCATCATTAATGAGGACCCCGGGAGGAACGATACATATCAGTATTATGGTTTTTCACAAACTGTGGGGCGTCTCCGGAGAGGTAGGCCTGACATTTATTATATATTCACTAGATACATCGTATTTTAAATTTAAGAGATTTTGAAAATCTGTCCCTCTCCCTTTTCTGCTTATGAGGTCATTGCTTTATTTGCATACTGTGACTTCAGTATGCTTAATGGATTAGTTCTATTGCTAATAGCCTGTTTTGATCTTAGGAGTAAATGGTCCATCACACATTTCACTGACAACAGTACAGCTTAGTTCAAAAATGAGCAGATTGTTAATGCACATCCAATAGTAATGGATGAGCCCTTCAGCATCCAGAGTTCATGACAATGGCTTCAATCAGGGGTTAACACTCAAATACGTTTTTTTTTTTTTAAGAAAATATTTGCAGAAACTGTGTGCACAGTTCTTAATGTTACGTTGTCTTTTAATTTATGAAACTGTTAGTAAGGGTATAGTCACATCAAGCAGATGTGCTGCAGATTTTCTGAAACTTGTAGCTGTAACTTGTGCAGCAGCAGCAAAGTGGACGAGATTTTTTTTTTTTAAATCTTATTCATGCTTTGTGGAAAATTTCCCCAATGGAATGGAATTGAAATAACTTAATCCACAGCGAAGATTTTAAAAGTCAATTTATGCTGCAGACTTGTGATGCAGAGGATGAAATTTGTGGCAAATCCTCAGCAAAATCTGCACTTGATTTTTCGAATAAAAATGTCTTGTTTACCGTAAAGGGGGAAGGTGGTAGAATAAAAGGAGGGGATAGTAGATGAATCATCATGATTGGGCTTAAAGGGTGCCAGTCCTCAGCAGTCACAGGGTAACTTGAGTCAAAATGATCTAGAGAAGTATGTGAACTTAAAGGAGTTTTCCTATTTTAGACATTTATGGCATATCTACAGCAAATGAATTACTTATCTGATGGGGTGTTCAACTCTGAGTCCTGTATCTATCTCCAGAACAAGAGTTTCTCAAACTCCTTTCTGCAGCCACTGTAAATGGAAAGGTCAGCTTTAAAACAAGACCTAGCTCACCTCTCTAGTAGCTATATGGCCCTCTTCTCCCAGTATAACTGTACATGACCCCAGGGAGAGGGGTAACATGGACTATTGTGTATATCAACCTGCTCCCACATCAATCATGGAGCATAATTGCTCTCTGTAACATATTGGGTGGGCTTTTTGAAGAAATTGTATGAGAAGATGAGTGCCTGCTCTTTTGATTACCTCTGTGCCCAGTTATGTTGTTTATTGATGCCATGACCCAGACATTTACAGCATGTGGATCAGAGTGTTAAGTCACACCACACAAATCTAAATTGCGTTTATATTTTACACTGTCCCATTCCTGATCTTAAATGTAACTAAACTTTTGAATACATTTTTGTTAACATGTCCCTAATGCCCTAATAACACTTTTTGTAATTTTGCTTTTCTAATGTTTTCTGTATTTTTAATAGACTTTTGCCTCCCTAAATCGCACGTTTCACTTTGCGTTTAAAATCTACTTTTCAGTACACCTCTTCTCAGCGGTGTATGGAGTACACAGTTTATCAATGGGGCTGCAGCACAGGGAGTACGAGCAGGAGCGCATACTGTTGCTCCTGCCTGTGCCCCCCCAGAGGTTTACTAAATGCTGGCATAGCACATGGGTGCTGTTAGCTTAGTGAAGCAGGCAGAAGCAGGAGCCTGCTCCGCTCAGCTAATCCTGGCATAGTATATGGTTGCTGGTTACCCATGTGCTGTGCCAGCATTTAGTAAATCAATGTGTGCTCCTGTCCGTACTCCATGTGCTGTGGCCCCATTGATAAGATGCGTACTCCATACACTGCTGAGAAGTCAATGGTGTACTGAAAAGTAGATTTTAAGCGCACCAGGGAATGGTGTGATTTAGGGAGACATAAGTGTATAAAAAAATACAAAAATCATTAATAAAGTACATTACAAAAAGTGTTATTAGGGCATTAGGGACAGGTTAACAAAAATGTATTAAAAAGCTTGGTTACTCTTTAAGTGTAATATATGCTGGCCGCGTCCCTAGCAATATCAGTTACATGCTACAGTAATAGTGATAACAACCGTCACTAGGGTTAATATCTAATATATTCTGGGTGCAGGGGATGTATTTTTACTGGCTAAAAAATGACAGCTAAACGTATTTGAACAAAACATGCTATAAGACCATTTTTGTCAAATAACACACATTATTTAACCACACCCCCAAAATGCAGAACCTTTTTACCTGTGCAAACTGGGTCAGTATTATTTTTGGGAAAGGTAGCAACCCTACTCCCAGTGGATTCCAGGGCAGTGCAGTAGCTTGCCTTACAGTTCAGAATAGGGGTCTTTGAGGGCTGTTTTTTAAAGGGGTTATCCCATGATTAATGTAAAAAATGAAATCAGATATCATATACAGTAGGACATTACATCCTCTTTCTAACAAAGCTAGAACCAGCTCTGTACCTCACATGGATCCAGAGATCTCCCCATTCATTGCTCTGCTAGATTTATATCAAGCTGACAGCTCAGGGGGAGTGTCTTTTCTGCTACAGCTAAGGGGCGTCTCCATGCTCTGCCTATCACAGCTCAGGAGGCAGTTAAAAGATGAAACTGAGCATGTGCAGCCTTCTCAGTGAGCAGGACAAGAAAAAGGAAAAAAAAAAGTTGCAGGTGGCACTATACAGATACATTTTATTGAATAACTCAGTGGCTATACAAAATTTTTAATTGCATGCAATTACAAAAGTATTCAGATGCACGTGCTGGTTTGAAAACTGTAGAATATTTTTTCGTGGGACAAACCCTTTGTTTAATTGGAGATCTCATCAAAAGTAATCCTTACCACAGTTATGGCCAGAGACTACCAAAGTGGAGTTGCTATTGATTCATATACTGTATGTAACTGTTAGAACTAGTAGTGTATATACACTACTTTATCATATATCGGACCTAGTAGATTAGATCTGTTCAAGAGTACTTTTACATGGGGAATAACAAAGTTCCTTCACCCCCAAGCCATCTGTAACCGAGTCGCCACCTACCATGGGCCATTTATGAAACCAGTGACTTATAAGACACAGGGGCCTTTGGGCCCCCTCTGAAACCAGGACACTGTTTTAGTTAAATGTCATCCATGTTCCTACAATATACTGGAATAAAAAACAAAAACAAATGAATTTTGAATTTATATATAAATAAAAATTAGAGAATAAATAACAAATTTACTCAACATTTTATTTAGATTTTATCTGTAGAATGTTATAAAGTTTCCATGTTCTGTATTAGATGTGTGAGTGTATATCAGTATTAATTCTCCCATATGTCTGTCTTTGTAGATCGTTGGTCAGTGGTGGTACCTCGAGTGGTAGAACTAAACAAAGCGCCTCATCATCCTGATGATGTTGTAGTTCCGCTGGAACATATGCAAAATATGCACCCAAATTATCAAAGGCATGGGTATCCACACAGTTTCAAGAAAGATGAAACCCATATCTAATAACGTTCTTCCACCTCAGACTTCCAACTCCCTTGGTGCCTATAGACACTTTTAACATATTGGAAACAGAAGTCCTTCTCCATCTGTGCTGCTAATCAGTGCCTTGAACTTTGCACTTTTGCACAAATGTTTATTTTGTATATGCCTGGAGCAGCTTCCGGAGGCCTGATCCAAACTGTAAACCAATATTTTATTTAATTTTTAATATTTGTAAGTTTTAAAAGTTTTCTTGGTTACATCTTTGCTACAAAGTACATCTGTGAGAAATCAAGACTGTAACATGAGAGGAGATACTTCATATATCTATATATTGTTTTAGCTGCCTTTATTTGTCTGTACATTTCATGCTTTAAACCTATATTATATTACACAGAGTATTATACATTCTTAAATCATTCTCGAATACCTCGAATGGATTTGCATTATAAGTTCTCAAGAACTCTAAGGTTTGAATGAATTAGACTTCTGAGTGGTATTAAATTTAGTGAGTTGAACACCTTCTCCCTTTCTAATAATCTCCATTCTTTTATAGGTCATTGCCCCTAAATTTTAAAAGGCTTGCCATGCTTTGAATTTTCCATACCTAAAATGCGTTGTTTTCTCAGTGCTTTGTCACACAAGTTAGTTATATTAGTGTACAGATTTGTAAGATAAGTCTACTGTGGAAAATCTGCAGCTTTTCTGCCCAAAATCCTCAGCAGGGAAATTTTGTTGTAGATTTTCCATGTCAAAAGTGATTGTTTTACTACCATTCAAATGAAGAATTTTACCTAAAACCGAAAAATAGGGCACATCATCATCTGTAACTGGCCATACTAAAAAGGGTTTTCCAAAAGTTTTTAACTGATGACCTATCTTCATTCTTTTTACTTAGAGATATTGGTATTTTTCTAATCTGTTGTGATGGCACTTTTTAAAAAAATGTTCAATAAATAGTGTTGCCATGGTTGTTATTTTTGAATTGGTGTTTGAGAAACTGATAGTAAAACTTTAAAGTCATGTCTCAAACTCATCTACTACTCGTTACTGAGAAACCAATTCAAAGGAGATAACCATTATGGAATGATGAGGAAGCCGCTCACAGACTACTGGCAGCAACTTATCTTCCCAAAAACAAAAGGATTGGGCAGTTCAAATCCAACTGCCCTGTCCCTATCATCGTTTGATGGTCAGCTGGTCCCGCCATGTTGGGGGGTTCGACCAGCATACATCTAGTGTCATCACTGTACTGTCACACAACTTTACATAAATCAAAAGTACAAGTGACTATAAGAAACTTTGTAATATGTTTTAACAGTGAGAAATGTCTAGTTCTCATATTATCAGCTTTTTACCCCTCCCCCTCCTCCCTTTTGCTAATTTCTTTTCACTTTGAAAAATGCTTTGAATTCCATCTCGAGACAGAGCAGCTCAACAGGAGAATTCTATTACATATGTCAATACAAGTCTATGGAGAAGGGAGGGAGGAAAGTGAGATGCAGCATACATCAAGACGGGACTCAAAGATAGACACTAAAGAGACTGCACAGTGGATGGCAGATCCACCCAACTTGTCTGAGAGATCTGCAAACTAGATGTTCAGCATGTACAGAGGAAAACTGCTAGAAAATGCCAGATACAAGTGACAATAATGGCCAGATATAGTGTTATTCCTCATATACACACTGTGCTACAGATTAATGCAGAGTTTGTTGAAAGGTTAGGTACACTTTAAACCTGGCCACACATTAAATAGCCATCTGATAGCATTCTCTCCAGACCTCCCCATAAACATGCGATAAGCAGCTTGTGCATATGTATTTCATTGGGAGAGACTAGTCACTGAGCAGCTTATCTGGAAGTAAAGGATCGGCATAAAATACAGCATGCTTGATAATTCGGTATTTACCACCAGTGGACTGTTGGGCTGCCCTTATACTCATTAGATCATTTTTAATGTATGTGTCACTCAATATATATGCCTCTTATAGAGGTTGTATGTTTATTTTAAATTTATAAAACTTACCATATGTCAAACCTGAATAAAGTCAACATTTTATATGTATCAAGTATGTTCTGTTGGAAAATCCTAAAATAAAATGGGGGAGACTTTTTAAAGCTTCAACATTTGTTTTGTAGGATAGAAAAGTAGCAAATTTTGGCAAGAGTGCAAAAAAAAAATAAATAAAAAAAATGCAACTTTTCCTCCTTTTACGCAACCTTGGCCAATTTTATTAAAAGTTGGCGGGGCATGGGTGAGATGGTATAGGGAGTAGGCATGACCCGTGTGGCCCAACAGATTTAATTAAACACATTTAAAGACACATTTGCCAAAACTGGCTTACATTGCAATAGAGATCTATGCTACTCCTTGGAGGCACAGATTTCATTTTCTAGCAAACTGTAATCCTAAGATGCACCAAAACTATTATGGCACATATTTTGCCAGTATTTTTTTTATTAAGACCACTGTAAGAAATACCAGCCTCAAAAGTGGTTATCCCATCACTAATGTGAAAAATAAAAATCAGAGATCATATAGTACATGACAATCTTGTTCTAACAAAGCTAGAACCAGCCCTGTACCTCACATGGATCCAGAGATCTCCTCATTCATTGCTCTGCTAGTTTTATATCAAACTGACAGCTCAAGGAGAGTGTCTTTTCTGCTACAGCTAAGGGGGCGTGTCCATGTTCTCCCTATCACAACTCATGAGGCAGTGGAAGGATGAAACTGAGCATGTGCGGCCATCTTAGTTAGCAGGACAAAGTAATAAGAAAAAAGAAACCGCAGGTGGCGCTATACAGATACATTTTATTGAATAACTCAGTCGTAATAGTATTCAGAACCATGGGCTGGTTTGAAAACTGTAAAATATTTTTGTGGGACAATGCCTTTTAATAAACTGCCCCCAATATACCAGTTCTAGATTTGCTGAGCTGCTAGTGTCCCAATTGTGATTTAAGTACTATCATAACGACTGTCTATTATTCCAAATTGGTTGGCATTCCAGCAATATCTGAAAGTGATATTTCCTGCTCTTGTTCTTTGCTCTTGTTATAGATGAACTTAAATGGAAGAGGGACTGGCTAAAGATGCACCACCAACTGGAATTGTAGGTGTTGCAGAAGGTAATTGGTGGTGGGCCTAGCAGCCAGACCCCTATCAAGTATAACATTTCAAACATACCCATTATAAGTAGGTGATTTAATGCTTTAGGAGCAAGAAGAAATGTCTGGCCCACATGGTATCCTCTATGGCATATGTATTTCTGTTTATTATCCGCCGAATGAAGTAGAGAGTGTTTTAATGCTGTTTGCACCGCTAACCAACAAGTTTCCATATCATGAGATGGTGATGTAATATACTTCACTTCTGACTCCACCACTGCTGCCTGGAGAGCACGTAGTGCATTTCTAGATTTCGTTTTCTGCCGACTAATGCGTTGAATAAAAACGCCTCTTAGATATGCTTTACAGGTATCCCATATGACCCCTTTTAGATGCCGACCTCTCATTTGTAATAAAGCAATATCACCTTTAATTTCCCCCCCACCCCCGTTCACCAACTGCAACTGCAGACCAGAAAGAATTAAGTCTCCAAGTACCGACACCAAACTGGTTTCTATGTCCTAATTTAAGAGAAACTTGAATAGAAGAATGATCTGATAGACTTCTTGGTAGATAAGCAACATCAGACATCCTATGGCATATGTATGCATGGCAAATAGGTAGGGCGCTATGGCCTCCAGTTATTCCCTTTAAGATTTGTTACAGTTGTGGAGTATACTGCAAAATCCAAGTGCTTGTTCTCCACTTTTTTTTTTAATGTTTTGACAGTCCTCCATGGTTACACTCAGAGTAAAGGTCCCCATACAAATAAGTGTATTGGCCATAACTGAGAATGGCCAAAAAGCTAATGTGTATGGGGAGCATATTTGCCTGTTGGATCTTACTGATTATATGTCTGATCCGTGCAATGATGATAACAAAGTTGACAATGTGATTACACAATGAACCCTAGTCATATACTGGAGACACTATTTATTCAGATACAATCACCACAAATGGTTATATATATAATTTTAAGTTTTGTATTTTACTTGGACTTCAATTCCCCCTAGAAGCCTTATCTTATCTTCTAGATTAGGTAGTTTTTCATTCTCTTCTGCTAACAGCACATACTCTACATCTACAGTCTGTGTATTTTGTACCTGTAAATTAGACATTATCACTAGCCTATATCCATTCAGCATAGTGATAATGTACCTCTTCTCTAATGTTTTCCTTTCACTAACACTGATGGACCAAGTAATTTATCTCCGTGGTATAAGGTAATATTTCTGTGTTGCTGTAATTGTTATAATTTTAACTTTATATAATTGATTTAACATATTAAAGGGGTTTTCATTTTTGCAGCCACATCCTTTGAAATAATGATTTATCAAGGTAGCAATAATGTTATAACATATTTCTTTTATATTTATTGCTCCTATTGCAACGGGTGACCCCCCCCCCCCCCAGGGCCCTATTCTCTGTAAGGAAAATCGCCTCCCAGGTGTAGGAATGCTAAGTGGTATTTTTGTGGCCTAAAATGTCTCTTTTGGTGTGTCACGGTGCGCCTACCTGAAGATGGCTGGACCCCAGGCTTTGGCTCCGGTTGCAACAAATAGGGGCATAATTGAGGGATGAAGGAGTAAACAAGTCCAGACCTTGAGGTGAAATCCAGCGCAGCTTTAGGCTACTTTCACACTGGCGGCAGGCCTGATCCGGCAGGTGAAGGGTGCTGCCGGATCAGGCCTGCCGCAGTGACATGTGTGGAGCCGGAACCGCGCTCCGGCCCCACACATGTCACACAGTACATACATATACATACACATAAACATACACACACATATAGACATACAAACACACATACATACTTACATGCTCCCCGGCAGGTCTTCGGAGCGTCAGGACGGCTCACACAGGTCACGATTCCCCACAGCGCCCTCTGCTGGGCGCCTGGTGGAATCGTCAGATGACGATTCCACCAGGCGCCCAGCAGAGGGCGCTGTGGGGAATCGTGACCTGTGTGAGCCGTCCTGACGCTCCGAAGACCTGCCGGGGAGCATGTAAGTATGTATGTGTGTTTGTATGTCTTTATGTGTGTGTATGTTTATGTCTGTATGTGTCTATGTGTACCCGGATCCGTAATGGACTCCATTGAAAGTCAATGGAGGACGGATCCGGTTACCATTATGGTCACACCAGACGGATCCACCCCCATTGACTTGCATTGGGGGTCATTCCGGATCCGTCTTGGTGCGGATGCCTGGACCGGAGAGCAAACCGCAGCATGCTGCGGTTTGTTCTCCGGTCTGAAGACGGAACGGAATGCTTTCAGGAGCATTCCGTTGTCTTCAGTTCGGTTTTGTCCCCATTGACAATGAATGGGGACAAAACTGAAGCGTTTTATTCCGGTATTGAGCCCCTATGACGGAACTCAATACCGGAATTTTAAAACGCTAGTGTGAAAGTAGCCTTACTTGAGTAGACTTGCATTCAATCAACAATCTTGTGGCTTTGTCTTGGTCCCAGCAGGTTTTAGCATATAACTGGCAGGCAAACACACTTCTGCTCTAACTCTGTTGCTCACTGCTGTACTGACAAGCTTTCTGTAAACTTGAATTACTTCGAAAGGCTGCACTTTTATCTTTGGTCGGACTTGTATGGGGCCAGGGAACTACCTCCTGGCTTCTGAGGCTCTATAATTCTGCCTCTCTGGCCAGCAGAGCTTAAGGTGCTGTGGCTGGCATGGGTATGGCCAGCAGAAACGTGCCCCTGCACACCTTCCCCTAGCAGGGGGTAAACTAAACTGGTTCTAACTAGATCCCCACCCTTCCTGCAGGAAGTGGGACTTGCCTATTACTCTCCAGAGGGGAGGGGGGGGGGCAGAATGGCATGGAAAGGTCCATTCTGAGTAACTACAGCTCTGCCTTGTTTGCTGCCACCTGCTGGTACACCAGGCACATTACATATTATAAACAGTTACAAACATTAGGAATGCACAGTGTGTAGGACCTGGATTAACCCCTTCGCGCCCGGAGCTTTTTTCGGTTCTGCATTTTCGTTTTGCGCTCCCTGCCTTCAAACAGCCATAACTCTTTTATTTTTCTGTTCACATAGCTGTATGAGGGCTTGTTTTTTGCGGGACAAGTTGTACTTTCCAACGCCACCATTTAATATTGCATACGGTGTAGTGGGAAGCGGGAAAAAAATTCCAAACCAGGTGAAATTGCAAAGAAAACGCTATTCCGCTACAGTTCTACGGGTTTCTTATTTACAGCGTTCAATGTGGATTAAAACTGATCCGTTACTTTCATTCTACTGGTCAGTACGAATCCGGCAATACCTAATATGTATAGTTTTTCCTGCGTTTTCATAGTGATAAAATAATTAGAAAGTTGCCTTTTTTTTTTTTTTTTTTTTCCTTGTCAAATCTTGACCCCTATAACTTTTTAGTATTTATGTGTACAGAGCTGTATGGGGGCTCATTTTTTGCGGGACGATCTGAAGTTTTTATTGATACCATTCTGGGGTGTGTATGACTTTTTGATCACTTTTTATTTAATTTTTTTTAGAAAAAAAAGCGACAAAAAACGGCAAATCGCCATTTGGACGCTTTTTTCCGCCACACAATTCGCCGTATTGGAATTTTTTTTTTATATTTTAAAAGTACGGGCGTTTTCGGTCACGGTGATACCCATGATGTCTATATTTATTGTTATTTAGGTATTTATTTTTTACTTATACGGAAAGGGGGGTGATTTGAACTTTTACATCTTTTTTATTTTTTATATATTTTTTAACATTTTTTTTTTATTTTTTTTTACTATTAGAAAGCTCAAATATGGGCTTATATATTGTGGCTTTTTTTTTTTCTTTATGAGCAATTCTGGGTTTTATAGACTCAGAAATCCATGAATTGCTCATTTCTTATCCTGGCCTGCCATCTAGTGGCCAGAATAAGAATTGCACTTTGAAAACTGTAATCCTCACCAGCGAGGATTACAGTTTTCATATGGTGTACAGACACCCCGATTGGCCACACGTTCGCTTCCGGGTTTAGACGCAACTAGATGCCGTGATCACGTGTGATCACGGCATCTAGTCACCCCGGAAGACGCCGCCGACACAGTAGGTAGCGGCAAGTCTCTGCTGTTAGAAACAGCAGAGACTTGCCGGCCATGACGCCCGCCGCACCCGCGAGCGGGCGCCATGTGCCCGCATCGCCCCAGCGCCGTACATGTACGGCGCTGGTCGCGAAGGGGTTAAAATGCATAGCTGACATTCAAGTTGGCAAACATGGAAAATAGCAGGGTGTAGGATTCTGAGGTGTTACACTATCCTCCATTCTGGACTATGCTCACATGGCCATATCCATGCAGCTCTTTCTTACTTCCTGTGATGTTAGGTCCATGGGCATTGAGATATTGAGTAGTGTCTATGTAACTAGTTGGGTGGGAGGAAATATAAACTAGCTGGGTATTGCTAGGGGCAGTATAAGAGCAGTAAATGTTAAATTTATAATGTTGTGGAATGTGCTGCCCCCCAGGGCTGATCATGTCCCAGGTTTATCGGAATGCTGAGTGGTGTGCTGTGGCCTCAGTCGTTTTCTGTGTGTGTCACGGTGTTCCTATCTGGATACCGTCGCTCCCCAGGGTTAGGCTCTGAAGCAATAAAGGGAATAGTCATGTTGGAGGTGGAGAAATAGGGTAGTCCAGACTTTTAACTAATTTACTCTAATCAACTTGCATCCATACAAGAAGTGGTGTTTCTCTTGGTTCTAGCAGGTTTTGGCATATACTGGCAGGCAAACTTAAATATCCTGCTTTATCTCTCTGCTGTGCTAAAATCGATATAAGTCTGGTCACTGGACTTTAGGGCTGTTCTGGTACCTTTGGAGTACCAACTCTAGACTAAGACTGCCTGAACATTTCCTGCAGCCCCTCCCTTGGTAGGAAACTGGACTGGCCCACTTCTGCCCAAAAGGGGGGGAATGGGATGGTAAATTCCAGTCTATCTAAAGATCTCTCTGCCATATACACTGCCACCTGCTGGTGAACCAGGCATATAACATATAATACAACAAATAACATTTACATAGCAAAACAATGCACAGTGTAAGAGGACCTGGAATAAATACACAGATGACATTATGGTTAGCCCATTAGAGATGGTAGCAGGGTGAGGGAATGGTAATGCCACTATGGGGTATTACATGTTGTGCTACTGTAAAACTGCTTTTTAAATAGTATCTTATAAAGTTTCTGGATCAGGATCCTCTGTTAGTTGCTGTAGAGCAGTCAAGACTTAGCTGTGGAATGGCAGTATCCATAAAACACGTTAATTTTAAATATGCCCTGAAAATAATCTGTTTTTACTGCAGATGATCTTAATGTGGTCGTACAGGATTAAAAACACATGGCTAGATTCTTTCAGAAACAGAACTGTACCTGTCCATGGATTGTGTCTGGTACTGCAAATGATCTCCATTTAAAGGGAACCTGTCACTAGCTTTGGGACAGCATGCTCCCACCAGCATGTCATTATGCAGCGGGGGTTTAACTTTCTAGATATGCTCCTGACACAAATAGCCATTTTGGCATCATGTAGAACTTGTCACTGGACCAATCTTAGGTAATATACATCAGCTGCATTAACAGATGAAACCAAGGATAGTAAACCTGGCTTAATTTTCCCATGCTTTGTCTGCACAATGCGCATGCATCTGATACTGCTTGGGTAATATTACAAAATGGGTATCTTTAGAAAGCTAAACTCCAAACTTCATAACAACATGCTGGTTGTTTAGTGGTCCCAAACCTAGTGTAAAGTTCACTTAAATTGAATGCAGCTGAGCTGTAATACAACAGATAACGTGTATAGGTGTGCTGCTGTTCTGGAAGAAAGTAGCCATGATTTAGTTGCTAGGTCCACTTGCAATATTGCATGGTCTTTTAGCAGTGGGGGATGCTTCCTCCCATGATCAGCTTGACTTCAGAAGACTTAAGATATCAACCTCATTAAAGCCTAGACTCTAATTTATATGGGCCGACAGAGCAGGTAATTATCAGGAATAAACTGTGCATTACCAATAATTGCCTGCTTGTTAGCTGAGAGCTGCATTTATATGCAGCATTCATCTCCACTGTATCATTATTATTTATTATTAAAGCGCCATTCATTCCATGGCGCTGTACATATGAAAAGGGGTGTACATACATATAACAGACAATTGTAATAAGCATTAACAAGACGAGTTACAAACTAGTACAGAAGGAGAGAGGGCGCTGCCCGCGAGGGCTTACAATCTACTAGGCATGGGGATGAGTGGTCTCTACTGCGATTGTATGTCCCCATGCAGATTCATTGTTTCTAGGCAGCATATACCTGTTTACACATGACAATCTGCTGCCAAGAAACAATCATTTAGGTGTCCACATCAACCATGCTGGTGTTTGAGTCGAAGTGGAGCTCTGTGCCCATTACTGATCCAGCCACGAGCCCATCCATCTGGTCAGTCAAAAGTCACTCTCATCTCATCAGTCCATAAAACCTTTGAAAAATCTGCCCAGATATTTCTTGGCCCAGGCTTGATGTTTCAACTTTTTTAGGCGGATTTCAGGCTTCCTTATCTTGGCCATAATCTCTGAGCACTAAACACCTTGTACTTCTGGGTACTCCAGGGAGGTTGCAGTTCTGGAATATAACAACACTGGAGGATAATTGGTTCCTGGTCGTTTCATGTTTGATTCTTCTCAAATTTTTGTCAGTTAGTTTGCATCTTTTTTTCGCAACACGTTTCTTGCAACACTGTTGACTTTGCAACAAAACTTTTGATGGTTCTTTGATCATGCTCCAATATCTTACCAATTTCAAGGGTTCTGCATCTCTCTAAAAGACTTTTTGTCTTTTCAGAGATGGTTAAATCTCTTTTTTTTTTGGGCCATTTTGCCTGAGAAAATCAAGCTGCATAATAATTATGCCCACCTTCATCTAGGATTTTGATCTCCTCAGGCCACACCCTCCCTCATTACACAAATACACATCACCTGATGAAATATATATATAAAAATAAAAATCATGATCTGGTCAAAAAACTCACTTGAGTAATAATTGTGCACACAGTGTATATCTATGAAGTAATACAACTAAATACTGATCATTTAGATAAGGCAAGATACAAAAATCCAACCATACAATTATATGGTTGGATTTTATATTTATATGGTGCTAATTTATCAAGGTATTGAATACTGAAAGGTAGTTTCTTGAATGGAAGGTGTTAAACAGAGTGCTTCATGGTGAAAGTGGCTTCCAGACTCTGTCTCAAACAATTTGCTCAGTCTGATTCTAAGTCGAATTTACAGAAGCAGTTAAACTACTCGTGTGTTGATCTGACAACTCTTTTCTCATGGCTTACATCTCACTGTATCCCAAGGACCAGCTGCCTGGGGGAGAACAGAGCTCGAACATTCAAGGGCGCAGAATATCCTGCTTGTCCTTTAGCCGCTTTAATACAGAGTACCCAATATGGCTAGACAAGTGTGAAACATGAATGGTAAGAGAGGAGCCCATTTCATGAGACCTGTTTTGATACTGAGTGTGTAAAGGGAATAGGACAGGTAGAAATGAATTGAAATTAAATACATGGATTATAGTAATATAGTAAGCGTCAATATACATAATTGTAAATGCTTCATTGTGAAACTCGATTCTTTTGCTGCTTTGCAAATAGAAAAACAGCAAGAAGGAATATGGTTATAAACCGTAAACGTTGGCCTCAGCCTATAAACGCATTGCTTTGGATGGATGAAAAATGATAAAATAAAATAAGCTTGTACCATGAACTATATATTTTGAGTGCCGTGATCTTTTCCTGTTTAATTCTGTGGAATGTGGTTATAGTCTCCAGTCTTAGAAGAAATCTAAACCAACCCAAGAAGACCAGGCTGCATTGAGAGATTGAGCTGCCCCAGACATTGTATGTATTAAACTGCACAACCACATCATTGGCCATTACATTTGTATGGGGTACATCTGATCAGTAGACCCAAGTAACTGATATGATAAATACAGCTGTAGAGTGGAGTGCGGGTACCAGAAAGAGGAGGGGCATAGCTATAGGGAGTGCGGATGTAGCTGTTGCACCCATGCAATAGTGCCTTGGGGACTCAAAGGCCTCTCAACTGCAAAAGGAGATGCCAGTATTATCAATGACAATTGGTAGGTGGCAATCTTGAAGTGAGCAGGAGTCTGAATGGAGTGCCCATCCCTTTCCATCAATGCCATGCTCAAGAGCAACTGTATTCAAATGCTGTCTTGCAGCTGTCATGCAGTAACATGGGTCACAGCAATTATTTATCACAAGTTCAATGAAAAAAACAGGCTCGTGCCCCCCTTTTCATCTCTTCAGCCATCCAAGAGGGCAGCACCATTTCTCACATCAGTAGTCCAAGACCCTTCCTGCTTCCCCAGCCCTGCTCTTTGGTTGGCCAATCAGAGGGCAGCAGGAAGTGTCTTGGACTACCAAATGCACGGTGTGCATCATGTAGTCTGAGAGGCAGTGCAGCCACCTTGGATGTCAGCAGAAGAGCCTGGGAATTGGCAGATCTACAGCTGAAAAGATGAGAAGCGGGTCAACACCATGTAAGTGCTCTAATCATTCCCCAATTAGTGTGATTTTTTTTTTTCTTGAACTGGAGGGTCAGTTTAACTTGTGATAGGAAACTGCACTAAATTTTGCAGTCATCCTTGGTTTGCTGTATTACATGCTATCCAACACCACAGTAAACAACATATTTTCTACAAAACTTACATTAGCAGGCTCTACTTTTTTACGTATGGTAAGAAATGCTTCCTTAATATCACTGCTGAGCCGTAGCTATTGTTACTTCTGGGAATAACTCCTGTATCAGGATTATTGGATTGCCTATGCTGGCCCTCTGGAAGCCATCACAACAATGTTTCTATTAAATTGACATTTCTAAGGTTTTAGCACAATTGAATTTTGTTGACCCACACTATTGTATTTCCTTCCTAGTCAATGCACCCGCAATATTACCATCTCTATAGTACTGAAAGTTTTCACTAAATATGCCGCATATAATGGAAGAAATCTATACAGCAGCAGATGGTCTTCTAAAGGCGTACCACGGACGCTTGCATCTCCTGAAGCAATTTTTTCTAAGTGTATCTCCTATTGATTCAGAACTCTCTACAGCAAAGTTAAATGCAGCATATGCGAGCAGCTCTAAGAATACATTCCAGTGAAGGATTTTGCTTTAATACAAAATATATAAGCACTATTAAAAATCAAGATTAGAGTACACTATGTATGCCATAAATCAAGGTGTTTTCTACCAACCATAATGACACCTTCTGAGATGTTTTCCTAAGATCTGTAAATTTAAAGGGGTTGTCTGCTTTTTTACTATTGACCTATCCTCAGGATAGTTCATCAATATCAGAACAGCGGGGGTCCGACTAACAGCACCCCCACTGATCAGCTGTTTGAAGAGAAAGCAGCGCTTGTACCAGTGCTGCCTTCTCTGCCCTGTTTACCTGCTTGCCACAGCAATTGCGGTGGTGAGCAGGTGTATTTATAAGTATGGCGCCCCCATTCATTTCTATGGGACGGCTCTCTAGTATTCACTTGGACAGATCTGTCCTATTGAAGTGAATTGGGACGCCATACTTGTATTTACATCAGGTAACTGCTGCAAGCAGGTAACCCGAGTAGAAAAGGCAGTGCTCGTATGTGCACTGCCTTCTCTTCAAACAGCTGATTGGGGGGTGCTGGGAGTTGGACCCCCGCCAATCTGATATTGATGACCTATCCTGAGGATATGTCAACAACCCCTTGAAGTGTCTTGAACCCCTGTAATAAGTTGTCTTCTATACCATGGTAGTTCCAGTGGCCATGGCTCCTGGACGTTAGCCCTCCATTAATCTGATACTGATGACCCTATTAGACTGAATTATTTTTGGGCCAATTATTATGATTTTTGGGCCCATTTAATTGTATCGATCAGCCAATAAATGACACATCAGGATGAAAGATGCACGATTACTCGCAGCATATCTCCCTGTGTAATCAGAACTGAATGAGGAACAACTACAGTAGCAATCAATCCTCCCACATTCACTTTGCATCAGTTTGTGTAATAGGCTGATGCAAATGAGCACCAATAGGTGCACTTAACATCGATAAGTCCCTATGGATAGGTCATCATCATCCATATCAAATTCCTGGAAAAGTTATTATAACAGTACAGTTGTTAAGAGAATGTAAGATGCACAGTATATTTGTCATTCAAAGTCTTGTAGAGTCTTGTCTGTAGATTGGAACACCAACTTTCACCCAGCATTATACCTGTTGTCGTATAAGATCAGTGTTTTTACAATGGCTTCATTCAGATAAACGTGTTGATCAATACATTTTCAACTTCCTTTGCTCATATATTTCTATTCAATGTACAGCAGGGGGAGCCCAAGGCTAGTAGATTGCATGATAATTGGTCATATAGACTGGCAGTCTTTTTTTCGCCATTATTTTACCGTACAATATGTTTGTAATTTCCTTCTACCTCTTATTAATGTTACATTGTGCCATATACAATACTGTATTTTTTTTATTTCCTGTTTTTTTTATTTTCTTATTAATTCTTTGCTGTATTACAGTAATAATGCACCTGAGTAGCCTGCAAAAAGTATCAGCAGTATTCTCAGGGATAGTAAATTCCTTAATGTGAGGAATGAGTGGTGATCCTAATGTTCAAACTCCGTTTCTCAGGAATGTTTAGCCAGTAACTCTTTTTATTGTCTTGTCATACTGTGGATTGTATCAATGTTTTTATAAAATGGTCCTTGTCATTCATAAAATGTTCTTTAGAGATGATGGTTAACTATTGATGCTCAAAATGTGTGACTATCTAAAAATAAGGGCATACTAAAAGATAACTTTTAATGTCTACAATCAGTTATAGCCCACTGGCAATAAGTCTGCATATTGTAATTTATTATCCAGTATTCCTGCTTTTGCACTATTGACATAGTTTATTAGGTCTCCTGATGAGTCACAACTACAACAGAAACATGGCATGTTGGGAGCGGCTTAAGGTATAATAGTGTACAGGACCATAAACTAGGGCAAGATTCCGAAAGGAGTTGCCCTTATCTGGGTGGGTTGCCCTGTGGTTAGGCTCTTTAGGGAATAATAGCTCCTTCACCAATATCATCTTAGGGTTTGATAGGGTTTAGTGTCCTCCTTCACCACCACGCAGGAGACCCAACTCTGTATCTCTATGAAGTCTGGGAACCTATGCCTATTGGCTTCCTCCACTGCATGAACCACTGATACATCTAGCAATGCTGTGGTGGGTAAAACTCTTTTCAGCTGTTGTTATTACTGTGGTTTCTGTTTTTGTTTTTTTTGTTTTTTTTGCTGGTTATGGACTTGTTGATGGTTCCTGACTTAGGTTTTTGATTTATTTTATTTCTTTTTTTGTATTTACTTCTTGTCTATTGGGGCACTGTAAGTTATGTTTTTAGTATGCCCTTATTTTTGGATTTTTAGCTCTTAAAGTGTTACTGTCATTCTTTTTTTTATTTGTATAATGTGTAGGGGCAGTGATGCTGACCATTTTTGTAATATACTTTAATTACTGAAATTGTAAATTTCTATTACAAAAATAGCTCTAAAGTGGCCCACCTTAAGCCTTAGAAACATCCCCCTATCTTCTACTTACATAACACAGTCAATTTTGAGCAAATCTCCACATTTATGTAAACAGAAGACAGAGGAGCATTGCTAATGCTCAAAATGGGCCACTTTGGAGCTTTTTTTCTAATTAAAGTATATGATTTCAGTAATTAAAGTATATTACAAAAATGGTCCGTATAACTGCCCCTATACATTACACAAATAAAAAAAAAAGTATGACAGTTACACTTTCTCTCAGGTTTCTCTTATTGCATTTTCCATTTCATTGTGTGGAAATTGCACATACTGCTTTGTCTTTACTCAAAATGTGTCATTAAACGATTATTTCAAATACTGTATTAGGAAGCTCTACTAATAAAAAGGAGTCCACAAGCCAGAGTAGAAAGACTGCAAAGGGTATTATTTTCTCTGGCGAACCTAGCACATTTAAGCATTGCATGGACAGCCCATTGGTTTCAGTGAGAACTGTGTAATGTGTCCTTTGACCTGTGGTAGAAACACAGGGATATTGAACACTTGCTGCAGTATCTGTGAAGATTAAAGCTTGCAAAACTTCTGCAAGTATTGTATATTAGAATTAGATTTCCTCATTAAGGCATTTTACAAAATTAATTAAGGGAATTTTCTGTGTACTATTGCAGATCTGATAATTTAATTTTTTTGATCATACATTCTCATTTAACTGACTATAGCCTTCTGTGTTCAAACTGCTCATTATAAAATTGTAACTAAAATTTGCAAATCTCCAGATATCAGCCTTGAGGATGTTCAATATTCTCCTGCTATGATCAGGAAACTAGGATCAAGGTTACTACATGCCTGGTCACAAGTATATATTTTTACCTTACTTAAAACCTTAAGTTTTGTTTGTACTGGTTTTAGTACCATGACATTTAGTATAGGAGGGTACCTCATTTTGGAGATCTACTAGGTTCTCTAGAGCATCTGTAGGTTCTGAATTTATTCTTTACAGGGAATTCACATGTGGTGGTTTATATGCAGCAGATAGCTGGTGTTGAAATACATAGGAAAATATCTGTGTATAAGATCATGTAATGTTACATAACTTTTTGCGGTTGTGATTCTCCAGACCAGTGTAAGAAAAATCCAATATAAAGCACAATCGCCCCCTTCACTTTTGTGCATTTTCTATTCCGTGAAATTTTCCTTCCACATTAACTCCATCACACACAAACTAGCATGTGTGAATACACCCTAAATAGATACGAGATGTCTGAACTGGAGGCCCACAAATTTGAAACTGTAGGCTAGCCATTGACAGAAAGCTATCTGTCACGCAAGGTCGGCGTCGCGCTCCCTCTGCACGACATCGCCGGACCTCTCCGCCCCCCTAGAGACGAGCAATAGGGAATTGAAATGCTGGTCTTGTCAGCCAGCACTTCATGAGTTAATTCTCTGTTTGGGTTTAGCCATGTGGTGCTGATCACACCACATGGCTACTTTACATATTGTTTGGACAGCTTGCTCCGCCTCAGGTCATGTGATGCTGGCCACATCACATGATCCTGGGCGGGCTATTTAAAGATGGCAACTGCCTCACTCAGATGCCTGTGATTAGTCTTCTGAGATCAGTGCTGTGTGTTGGACCTTGCTGTTGATTATTGGTATATTGGATTTTGGCTTCGGACTTAGACTACGCTTTTGTGATTCCCCTCGGTATTTGACGTGACCTCCTGTTCTTGACTTGGCTTGCTGACTATTCTGCTATTGTGTTTGTTCTGTCTGTGTTCGTCTTTCCCTGTGTTCCCTTCCCTTCCCTGTGCACGTACTCAGCATAGGGACTGTCTCCAAGTTACGGTTTTGCCGCCTAGGGCATCTACTGTAAGTAGGCAGGGAAAGAGGTGGGGTTCAGACAGGGCACACTATCCCTTGTTTCCCTGTCGTGACAGAATCACAGGCCGTACCTAATGGAGCCGTTGCGAAGTACTCACGGACCAGATGAGTAACATGGCTCAGATGATCCAGGATTTGGCCGAGAGACTCCAACATCAGGAGCAGCTGCGGACAGCACCCGCAGTCGTTCCCTCCATGCCAAACCCCAATATTGAACCCCATGTAAAATTGCCCGATCGGTTTTCTGGGGACCGAAGGACTTTCCGTTCCTTTAAGGAAAGTTGTAAATTATATTTCCGTTTACGCTCACACTCCTCGGGTTCTGAGCAGCAGCGGGTAGGAATAATTATTTCCTTGCTGCAAGGTGATCCGCAGGAGTGGGCTTTCTCATTGCCACCTGACTCCCCTTGTCTATTGTCTGTGGAGGCTTTTTTCCGGGCCCTAGGTCTTTTATATGAAGAACCTGACTTGGCCGCTGTAGCTGAAACTCAGCTCAGAGACATTCGGCAGGGTAACCGTGCAGTTGAGGATTACTGTGCTGAGTTCAGAAAATGGTGTGTGTCCTCTAAATGGAATGACCCTGCTTTGAGAAGCCAGTTTAGGGTGGGACTGTCTGACCATCTGAAGGATTTACTAGTTAGTTATCCTACTCCTGACACCTTAGAGGCGACTATGACCTTAGTTATCAAACTTGACCGACGGTTTAGGGAGAGACAAAAGGAACGTTCTGTTGCCCCTCAAGTTGCCGTGTTGTCCGAAGTTCCTCTTCAGAGCCCGTCTCCTATCAAGGTCCAGGAGGAGCCTATGCAGTTGGGAGTTACTATGAGGGATCAGAGACGCCTGAGAGGGGCCTGTTTTTACTGCGGTGAGATGAACCACTGGCTCCAGCAGTGTCCGAGACTTCTGCTCTCAAAAAGGTCTGTTCCTGGAAGTAAGGTACCCCTGCGGTGGTAAGAAAGAAAATCTTGTTACCTATTTCCATTTCTTATAACCAATTCAAGAGGTCCGGTGAAGCATTTGTGGATTCAGGTTCTGCTGCTAATTTTATTGATTATGATTTTGTGCAATCTGTGGGTGTGCCTATAATTCCTTTAAGGGAGGTAATTCAAATTATCGCACTGGATTCCACTCCATTGAATAATGGGAGAGTGGAGTTTTGTACTCCTGAGGTTGTATTAACTGTAGGAATTACCCATACCGAGACTTGTTCCTTCCTTGTATTAAAGGATTTACCTGCCGACCTTGTTTTAGGTCTGCCATGGTTACAGGACCACAACCCTGTGATCAACTGGTCGGTAGGTGAATTGGAAAAATGGGGAATGAATTGTGACAAATGTTGTAGATCAGTATTGCTGTTTGGAGGTACCACTGAGTCTCTTTCCTTGCCCAAGTATATCGGCGATTTTTCGGACGTTTTTTCCATGTCCGAGACTGAGTTCCTCCCTCCTCACCGGCAATATGATTGCGCCATCGACCTTATTGAGGGATCCAAATATCCCAAAGGTCGCATTTATAATCTCTCTACTCCTGAACGTCAGTCCATGAGGGATTATCTCAAAGAGAGTCTGGCCAAGGGTCACATCCGGCCTTCAGTTTCTCCCATGGGGGCAGGTTTTTTCTTTGTTGGTAAAAGGGATGGAGGATTGAGGCCCTGTATCGATTACAGGGAGCTCAATAAAATCACTGTTAAAAACAGATACCCGTTGCCCCTTATTCCTGACTTGCTGAATCAGGTCCAGGGGGCCTGTTGGTTCACCAAGCTGGATTTGAAGGGGGCATACAACCTAATCAGGATTCGTGAGGGGGACGAATGGAAAACTGCTTTTAATACCCCGGAGGGTCATTATGAGTACTTGGTAATGCCTTTTGGGTTAAGTAACGCTCCGGCAATTTTCCAAAACTTTGTCAATGACATTTTTAGACCATTTATTGGGAAATTTGTAATTGTCTATATTGATGACATCCTGATTTTTTCTGCAGACTGGGAGAGTCACGTATCTCACACCAGGCAAGTGCTGGAGGTGTTGCGTGAAAACAAGTTGTTCGTTAAAGGGGAAAAGTGTACCTTTGGTGTTCAGGAAGTGGCCTTTTTGGGATACATTCTCACCCCTTTTTCTTTCAAAATGGATCCAGTTAAAGTACAGGCCATTGTGGATTGGGTGCGACCTTCCTCTTTGAAGGCGCTCCAGCGATTTCTGGGGTTTGCTAATTTTTATCGTAAATTTGTCAAAAATTTTTCTGTGGTAGCCAAACCCATTACGGATTTGACTCGCAAGGGGGCTGATCTGGTCAATTGGCCCCCTGCAGCTATTGAGGCCTTTGAAAGGTTAAAGCAGTGTTTTATTAATGCTCCTGTGTTGGTCCAGCCTGATCAAAGTAAGCCTTTTGTAGTTGAGGTGGATGCGTCTGAGGATGGTGTGGGGGCTGTACTGTCCCAGGGGTCTTCCACCTTAACTAATCTTATGCCATGCGCCTTCTTCTCCCGCAAGTTCTCTCCTGCCGAGAGGAATTATGATATTGGGAATAGGGAGTTACTTGCAATCAAGTGGGCATTTGAGGAATGGCGTCATTTTTTAGAAGGGGCATTTCACCGCATTACGGTCCTCACGGATCATAAGAATTTAATGTTTCTAGAATCGGCTAAGCGATTGAATCCTAGACAGGCGAGGTGGGCTTTGTTCTTTACTCGTTTTGATTTTTGTGTTACCTTCAGACCCGGGAGCAAGAACGTTAAGGCCGATGCCTTATCCCGAAGTTTCCAGGCGTATCAGCCTCCTGACGTCCCTCCTGAGCCCATCCTGCCAGCTGATATCATCGTGGCCGCTACCTCATCTGACCTCGCTTCTGAAATCTCGGCAGGACAACATCTTGCTCCTATTGGTACCCCCAATGACAAATTGTTTGTGCCGGCTCATTTGCGGTTGCGACTGCTGGGTGAGTGCCATAATTCTGTTTTGTGTGGACATCCTGGCATCAATGCCACCAAGGAGTTGGTCTCTAGGCAGTATTGGTGGCCGTCAATCTCCAGAGATGTTCAGGCTTTTGTAACTGCGTGTAACACTTGTGCCAGGTCCAAGAATTCCAAGACACGACCTATGGGTGAGTTACATCCTTTACCCATACCTAGTAGACCTTGGTCACATCTGTCCATGGACTTTATCACGGATTTGCCGTGCTCTGAGGGTAAAACCGTGATATTTGTGGTGGTTGACAGATTCAGCAAAATGTGTCATTTTATTCCTTTGTGTAAATTACCCTCTGCGAAGGTCTTGGCGTCCGTGTTCATTGATAATATTGTCAAACTGCATGGTGTTCCTGAGAATATCGTTTCTGATAGGGGAGTACAGTTTGTGTCTAGGTTCTGGAGGGCGTTCTGTAATAAGATTGGTATCTCTTTGTCCTTTTCATCAGCCTTTCATCCAGAGACCAACGGTCAGACTGAACGTCTTAACCAATCCGTTGAGCAATATCTCAGATGTTATGTTTCTGATAACCAGCATGTGTGGGCCAGATTCCTGTCTCTGGCTGAATTTGCAATTAATAATCGTGTTAATTCATCCTCTGGGATGTCGCCGTTTTTCTGCAATATGGGTTTTCATCCACGCTTTGGCTCCTGTTCCCCATCTGCGTCGGTTGTCCCAGAGGTCAATGATTTTTCTCAAGAACTGTGCACAGTTTGGGCACAGGTTCAGTCGAACCTGGAAAAGGCCCAAGGAGTTCAAAAAGCTAAGGCTGATAGAAAACGTTCTAAGGGTGTGAATTTTAAGGTTGGGGATAAGGTATGGTTATCGACTAAAAATCTCAACATGAGGGTACCATCCTACAAGTTTGCACCTCGCTTCATTGGTCCTTACAGGATCACCAAGGTGATCAATCCGGTTTCTTTTAGGTTATGTTTACCCGACTCCCTTCGTGTTCATAATGTTTTTCATGTGTCTTTGCTCAAACGTTATGTTGCTCCCGTTGGTCCTGAGGAACAGTCTCCTCCTCCGGTTGAGGTAGCAGGACAAATGGAGCATGAGATTGCCAGAATTGTGGATGTGAGAAGGGTCCGGAATTCCTTCCAGTACCTCGTACATTGGAAGGGGTTCGGTCCTGAGGACAGGTCTTGGGTACCGTTGACCAGGATGCATGCAGACTCGCTCATCCGAAAGTTCCATCTGCAGCATCCCGATAAGCCTGCTCCCGCTGGTAAGGGTCCGGTGGCCCCTCGTGAAGGGGGGGGGGGGGGTACTGTCACGCGAGGTCGGCGTCGCGCTCCCTCTGCACGACATCGCCGGACCTCTCCGCCCCCTAGAGACGAGCAATAGGGAATTGAAGTGCTGGTCTTGTCAGCCAGCACTTCATGAGTTAATTCTCTGTTTGGGTTTAGCCATGTGGTGCTGATCACACCACATGGCTACTTTACATATTGTTTGGACAGCTTGCTCCGCCTCAGGTCATGTGATGCTGGCCACATCACATGATCCTGGGCGGGCTATTTAAAGATGGCAACTGCCTCACTCAGATGCCTGTGATTAGTCTTCTGAGATCAGTGCTGTGTGTTGGACCTTGCTGTTGATTATTGGTATATTGGATTTTGGCTTCGGACTTAGACTACGCTTTTGTGATTCCCCTCGGTATTTGACGTGACCTCCTGTTCTTGACTTGGCTTGCTGACTATTCTGCTATTGTGTTTGTTCTGTCTGTGTTCGTCTTTCCCTGTGTTCCCTTCCCTTCCCTGTGCACGTACTCAGCATAGGGACTGTCTCCAAGTTACGGTTTTGCCGCCTAGGGCATCTACTGTAAGTAGGCAGGGAAAGAGGTGGGGTTCAGACAGGGCACACTATCCCTTGTTTCCCTGTCGTGACACTATCCAGTGCAAAACATGGATAAATGGAGATGTGCAATAAAGAATGGCGTTTGTATTGAGTTAAGGTCATGTTAGTTACTGGGTCATTAAAAATAAAGTTGGCCAGGGACTTGTCATTCATGGTTGGTTTGTGAAGATTGTCCTTCTGGATGACAATACATTAAAGCGATAAATCACTGACCACTGGCAGATCAATCTCTGCCTTTCTTTTTGACCTGGGATGGGCTTGCACTGTGAACTGGGCTAAACATACCCCATGGTCAACATCTATCATTTGTCATGTATGACTTTCCAACTATTGCCAATGACTGCACCCAACAAAGACTGAAAAAATTTAACACGGTAGATTGACTTTCCTATAGAAATTTGCCTTTGGTTGGCATATGCCTTGCTTTTTCATTGCAAGTAGTTTAAATTGGCCATTGTTGCTCATGACAATGTATTGTTTTCTTATAAAACATTTTCTAAAACTCAATAAAAAATATGTGAAATAAATTTGCCTTCAATGCTATCTGAAAATCTCTACTGTGTGGTCAGTTTACAATTGAAGTCAGCACAACAATGAAGGCGATAACTGATATAAATCAAACACAGAGAATTGGACCAGTTCTTTACTATTGTGCATGGACTGGGGGTATAGAGAAAATGTTTTCCTAGTTTCTGGAATGGAGCCAAGGGATATCACACAAGAGTGATTGTGTTGTTTTAAAAAAGGTTTTCTTACAGAAGAAACTATACCGGTCACATATTTTTATCCCCAGGACTGTGACTGCAACAAGGGGACATCCTCTGTGTCTAGAGGAAAGAAGATTTCTACACAAACATAGAAGAGGATTCTTTACGGTAAGAGCAGAGACTATGGAACTCTCTGCCTGAGGAGGTTGTGATGGTGAATTCTCTAAAAGAGTTCAAGAGGGGCCGGGATGTATTTCTGGAGTGTAATAATATGGATCAACTTGCAGGTTAAGAGGCCGAACTGGATGGACAGATGTATTTTTTTCAGCCTTATAAACTATGTTACTATATACCTAAGTATAAATGGGATATCTGTATAACTTCCTGTAGTTCATGCTTTGTCAGAATCATTTATTCTAGAGCATGAAAAGGATTCTCTGGAAATTTAGATACTGATGTCCCATCCTTAGGATAGGTCACACCAATTGGCTGTTTCAGACAGTCATCTGTGCTGGAAACTATGCGGTGAATGGTAACGGAAGCTCAAGTGGCCATGTCAACATACTGCAGCTCAGCTCTTATTCAAGTGAATGTGTGCTTGTTTGTAGCATACTGGTGCCAGACTATCAGTGGAGGTACACAGAGTCAGACCACCACTGATATGATATTGATGACCTATCTTGAGGATAGGTCATCAATGTCTAAATTCTGGAAAACCCCTATAAAGTGTGCAATGTGTGACACATATTATACAGTTTTAAAAGGTCACTGCGCTTTCAGAAAACATGTGATATGTTACAGGGAAAGGTTTTGATCAGTGGGCACTGAGACTTCTACTGATCTCGCTTAGAGCACGCTCTTTCCCCGCTAGACGAGATTGACCCCTAGACTTTCCATTGAGTCTTTCTTGCTTCGTGTCCTGCAGCAAGGACAGAGACTACACTAAGCGCATGTTTTTTTGGCCTCATTGTAGAGGTCAGAGGGGGTCACTGCATTCTGACCTCCATCGATCTAAACTTTTGATATATCCCTATAACATATCAAAAGTTTTCTGAAAGCACAGTGACCCTTTGAAGCTAATAGCATTTAGACACACATGAATATAATAGACCCATGCACTTTATACTCAGCCATGCTGTTCTCTGCATGTTGTAAATAGGAATCCTGTGACTTTTTTGGACATTTCCAAATGAACAAGATGACAGCTTGTCAAGGTCAGCCACTCTGATTTAGCCAATATGACATGGTGAAGCATTTTTCTTTATTGTAATCTCAGACTAGATAGTAACTTCCTTGCAGGTCTGACAGGTCTTGCCATCAATATATTCACACTAAAGACAAGTTTGAAAAGAAGTTTATTCACTCTTTTCTGAGCCACTCTAGTGTCAGACTATGTAGATTAAAATAAATTTAGCAAAACTGATCATTTTAGGCTACGGTCACATATTCAGGTTTCTTGATGATATTTTGGAAGCCAAAACCAGGAGAGAATTTGAAAAAGAGGAGATGTATCTGTCCTTAATACTTTCTCTCCTTTTATGAGGGAATCTAGATTTTGACGAGGTCTAAATATATTAATACACTGATTAAAGGAGGTCATATGAATTGAATTTTTTTTTTACGGAAACGGTGCCACTTTTGTCTATGGACTTTGTCCGGTATTGCAGCATAGCCCCATTCAAGTGAGTCCCTTCTTTCTGTTCACATACAACTTCATTCACCCCTTAAATTGTCATTGTACGTTCAGATAATTTTGCATAAATGAAAGGTACAAATGAATATAAGAAACTTTGTAATATATGTTATCAGGGAACAATGTTCAAAAGCTATCTCCCTCCACTTTTCTAAACTAAGTTTTTCTTTGAAATTTATGAGAAATCTGTCTTTTGAGACCAAGATGGGAAGCTTGCTCACTGAAAGATCAACTTACATCATCCCATAGAAGTATATAGAAGGGAGGAAGAGGGAAGATGCGGAAAGGTGAGCACAACAAAAGTGCTTTTATCACATCAGTCAGTCCTGCTCTATAATGACAGTTCTGTCTTTGTGTAATCTATGAGCGGACATGATGAACAGCTAGTCTTCACCCACCAGCTCAGAGACAACTGGGAATTATAGATGTAGCCTGTAAAGGAGAAAATTGCTAAAATGTCATATACAAATCATATAATGGTCAGTTATAGTGTTACCACTTATGTTCACACACAGCAGCTTTTTCGGAAAAGCTATCTGAAAGTTTAGGCACTCTTTAGACTGGGTTGACATTATGTTTTTTTTTCCTCTGTACACTACGCTTTTCCATCCTGCAGAGTTCAGTAAAAAAAAGTATACGTAAATGTATACGTTTTTTTTTTTTTACAATGGAACTCTGTGGTGACGGACGCCACTGTATGGCAACTGCCAGAAACATCTGTTTAACTTGTAGGTATGACAAAAAGGTGCCGAGCCAATTTTCATTTTTATTTTTCCTTCCTACCTTCCAAGAGCCATAACATTTTTATGTTTTTGTTTGTTTTGGCCTTATTGTGGGACAAGTTGAACTTTGTACTGGAACCCTTTAATATTTCATGTATGTATTGGGAAACTGGAAAATTATGGAGCAGAATTGGGGAAAAAATGCAAATTCTACCATTATTTTTGGGGTTTGGAATTCACGTCATTCACTGGGTGGTAGAAATGACACATTATTGTTATTCTGCAGGTCAGTAAAGCCACAGTGATACCAAATTAATATAGTTTTTATGCAGGGTGATCTGCAGTTTTTATGGATATTTTGGGAATATATGCCTTTTTGATCACTTTTTTGTTGGGCGCAGCAATAAAAAAAACTTTGATATGGCCATTTTGAATTTTTTTTTCCCAGTGTTTATTATATGGGCTAAATACTTTTAAAAATATTTTAATAGGGCATTGTCAGATGTGACGATACCAATTGTGTTTATATATTTTTTAAATATTTATATGTAAAATGAAAAAAAAGCTGCTTTGAATTTTTAATTCTTAGCTTTTTTATATTTTGAACTTTGGGGGTCATTGATGAGCAGATATACACCACTTTTGTGGAGTATATGTGACAGAGATTTTGTCACACACCATGGTGCAGCAGAATTTGCGACTTTTTCCCTGATCACGGCAGGTCTAAAAAAAAAAGTGGGCGTGGCATGGGCAAGGAAAGGGGGGGGCAGAAGGCCCGTCTCATGTATCATTTTCTATGTCTGGTTTAGGGGTAGAAAATGGTCTAAATGTAAGACTAGAAGCTGTCTTACATTTAGAATTGTCGCTGAATGCTCCGAAGTTATGTAGAGGCTGGTACCTCTACATAACTTCAGTGATCCACCGCCAGCTAACTTCAGTGATCACCACCGGTGATCCACCGCCAGCTATGCAGCTTATTAAGATCGGCGTCTAAAACACTGGTTTTAATAAATGTGGCCCTTTTTTAAATTTTATTTTTAGCCCCTCCTAGAGGACTTGAGGATGTGATCATTAGATTGCTTCTGCCATAGACTGAAAAGGTTTACAAACTTTGTTATGGCAGGCCTAGGAGCCTTCAGGAGGCTCCTGGCTGCCATAGCAACTGAACAGCTCCCACAATCTCATTGTTGGGTGGATAGGGGTGGTGTTCAGTCATTGGGATCAGCTCCCGACAAATGACTCTTCTGAAGCAATTGGCCATGGCACCTGAAGGGTTAAATGTCCGTGATCTTCCATCATGGAGACTGCTGGTATGAGTCTGCTTTATAATACAACAGTCAGCACTCAGCTTCTGAGGGTGGTATGTTGGAAACACAGTCTTGCTGCTTAAGATAAAGATTTGATACAGCAATTCCCCACTGAAATTAATGGGGAGGCTATTTTGTACACCAAATCTGAATGAATAATTGACGATTGCAGCCAAAAACAGGATGCAACAGCCATATAGGATGAGACATAAATTGGAGAAGGCCTGGTTTTACCAAAAAAAACAGCATGGGAGAATGCAAGAGAGCCAGGGGAAAGCCAAGGCAAGTGATATTTGTTTTATCTTAAAAATTGCGTCTTTTGATCCGCATAAAAATCTGCAGCAAAACTTGTTCATGCTGATTTGTTGCATAAAATAACCTCCCCAATGAAGTCAATGGGGATTTTGGTATCAAATCTGTAACATAAATTGACATGCTGCAGACTTAAAGGGGTTTACCAAATTTTCATATTGATGGCCTATCCTCCGGCACCACCGCCAATCAGCTATATAAAGAGGCCATGACGTGAGCGCTTAGGCCTCCTCCTGGGCCAGACACATCACGTTTATTGGTCACATGGCCTAGGCGCAACTCAGTCCCATTGACTGTGATACCAAGTTTAGCCGCTATCAAATGGATGGCACTGTGCTTGGTAAACTGCAAGGAGGCCGTGGCACACACACCGGCTCTACAGCTGATTCTGCTGGGTTTCGGGAGTCGGACGCCACCAATCACATCTTGAGGATAGGCCATCTATATGCGGAAATCTTTAAAAATCCATACTGCAGGTCAAGTTATGCACAAAAGTATTCTGTGATGTGGATGTGAGATTTTGGACACAAAAATCGATTGAGCAAATCCACACATGATATGCAGTGTGGCCTTGTTGCATTATGGCATATACTAGAATAAATGAAGGACAACTGAATAAAAGGTGGGAAGCATTGCTTCCTTATTATATGCTGTCATCTGTTGTTTGTCTTCTGCCTCTTTCCTTTTTGCATAGTCCTGTGCTGGGTAAACCTTGAACAAAGTGCTATCTTCACTGTACAACAATATTTACATACACAAACATACAGTATCCTGTGCAGCAGTGCAGACTGGTACAAAGTACAATAAATACGCCATATGTACTTTGTAGTAGGTCTATACAGTATACACACACAGAAAATGGCCACATTCTTTAGATTAAAGGGAATATGTAATTGGAAAATTACCTATTGTTTAAATCAGGTTTTATGTTAAATATATTTTTTTACTTTTGTTTTTTTTTTATTTTCCATGTCACTATCTATATTTAAAAACAAAAATATAACCCTATAATTTTCACACTGGCCCCTAGGTCTAATAATGGGCCATGATTTGCTGATCTATACAGGTAACTTTTCACTTGCTAACTCATTATCACCCCAGGCAGAATTACAATGACAAGTAACACCTCTATATAGATATCACAGAATCCACCATTCACGTATCCATGATGTAATAGCTTATCTACTCCCTCCTGACCTCTACATTGGTCACACAGCATTCTTAGAAAACTCTACCATATAAGTCATCGGGGTCAACTCCTTTCCATTGTGTCTGTGGGCTGCTCTCAACAGACAGAAAGTCATAACACATTTTAGGCCAAGTGGCCAGTGTAAAAACTGCTTTATATAAATATTGACATGGAAAAACAAAATAAAAGTCACAAAAAATTCTAAAAAAAAAACATAAAAATGTGATTTAAACAATTGGTCATTTTCTGATGACACATTCTCTTTAAAGAGGCTGTCCCACAAAGGATATTTACAAGCTATCCACAAGGACAAACACTGGGGCGAAGCATCTAGGGGGAAGCTCACACGTGCTGTATATTGGGAGGAAAGCACAAACAATGGAGGCTGCCTTGCATATGCTATGTAAAAATATAGAGAGAAAGCACAACACCCACAGCAAACTCAGCACTGGGGAAAATCACACTACTCAACATCAGTATTTGTCATTACAAGTGACAGGAGATGCCTCATGAGCTGTAAAAGGGAAAATTAGTCTAGGAATGAAACTGTGCTGATACATGAGAGCTAGTGAAAGTAGCAGTATCCTAGACATAAACCTCACATCTGGTATGTATTACTGGGAGGGACATGTCAACATGAGAAAAGTCTAGAAACAGTTTGCACACTGAATATCGAGGGTCTGAAAATGAATGAATCAAGGAATGAAGACTGCAGTCTGAAACTTGATGCAACTTATTTCATTTAAGGTAACCACTAATATATTTATAAATATATTGTTCTATGTGAAATGACATTTGATTTCACAGGGCACATAATCTATCTAAGCCAAATTATCTCTAGAACTGAGGTATACTTAAAAAAACGTATCTTCTGAAATGTCATTAGCGTTCCTTTGTGGAGGACTGTTAAGTGAAAGCCCTCTGAATTCCAAAAGGAAGAAGTCATGGATGTATAAAGAGCGGCCATATTACTCTGCCACCCATAGGAGATTTCTGTTAAAGAAAATATGTCACTGATTTCTATAGACTTTTGCATAGAATGTTATGTTGGAGATGGTCTGTGAAGGAAATTTTGAAATAAGCCCAGGTTCTCCATAGAATATCACAACCTCATTATTTTGGGATTTAATTGGAATTCCATGAATGTTGTGATGCTCCGAAAAAAAGACCATTTCTAGATACAGTTTCCATGACTTATATAAATGCAATCATTACATATTGCCTTTATGTTATCAGAGAACTTCATGGTGACCACTGATATCCTTATAATTTACATCAGGAGAAAAATAATCTAATATCAACTGTTCTGCAGAATCTGGAAATCTAGATAAATACACAGCATAAATACTCCACCATATTCCGTGCAACTAGCTTATGGTTTTCACTTATTTATGATGCTAGAATTAGAAGCATTACTAGTTTAGTGGGAATAATGTTCACTTTTTTATATTTTTGGCTTGCATTAGCAATTTTGTCAGAATGGTTTCACAGTAGGATTTCTGCATGTTTTATATTAATATATACACAGAATGGTGTCCCTCGAGTGATTATTCTTATATTAAAATTATTAGAGTCTCAGGGCATTTAGGTAAAAAAATTGTCCAATGGTTAGAAAAGCTCAGTTTGCTAACAGAATTGATATGCGCGGTGTGTAGAACTACATATTGTTAGGCTGTGGCTATCTGGTTCCTCGTATGTCTGTATCTTTCCCTGATCCCCAGCCTTGACGCTCTGAGATGATGTGAAAAAAAAAAAAACTCTGTTCCAGACTCTTCCATTAGCGGTAACTGCACCACCTGCAGCTTCTGGAACACACTTTAGGTAGGTAAAGGTGAGAGAGGCCAAGATAAAAAGCATTGCCTGGGGATTCTGTGATTGCTCAATTTGAAACATTTCCCTGCGGGGGTAGCAAAGGAGGGGGGGATATATACTCATCTATTTAGTGGTACCCACTGGTAACTCATTCCCTGCCAAAAGTGGTATATATATATATATATATATATATATATATAATCATATTTTTTTTATCCAAGGGAGCATATTTCTCAACATGGTGCTATGCCACAAATAAGAAAAATGTATATGGTTCATTTATATTAGTATTTGAGATCTACTCACAATTGAGGTTGGTGTCCATTCACCATATATAGTTGACTATAGCAACAGGTATATAGTGTAAGAATATAAACTTCAAAATTGCAATTTCTGATATCAAACCAAAGTGTTATTTTTTGAAGAAAGAGAGCTAACACAATTATAAGGCAAAAGTGGTACAAAGTATGGGATTGCGAATCTCTAGCGCAAGCATTTTTTTTTCTTAATTAAACAGCTCTTGTTTTAAATTGTATTCCTGCTGTTGTCCTTTAATTAGTTATTCACATGACCAGAGTTCTATTAAAAAATAAATTGACCCTTGCGGTGTGAGGCATGCCAGGTATACTAGGGAAGCTGGATACATAAACCCAGTAGAGAGTTACATTTAAAGGGAAGTCAGCACAGGCTGTTAAGCTATATTTATTAAATTAGCCATATAGTGCTGGATTCCCACCACTGTTAATATAAAACACTCTATTTTATCACTGGTACATGGCATAAGTTATGCATGTCATTATGTATGTCTAAAAACCAGTAGCTCTGGTCCAGTATTTGCATAGAGAGAAGGCAGTTTCTTCTATTTTACCTTGCACCATTAAACCTATACCATTTACTAGAATAGGGGGCCATATTATAAAAAACAAAACAAAAACGCAAAAAAACTCTTTATCCAGGGGTGTAGCTAGAACTTACTGGGTCCCAGAGCAATGCTGGAGCTTGTAAGCTCTGAGCTTCTTTCATCAGGCAACGGCAGCAATCGGCCTTTGCATGTTGTTGAAATAAGTGGTCATGCTACTGCTTCCGGGCCCCTTCTGAGATTGGGCCCAGAAGAAAATATGCAATCTGAGGCATACAGAGATATACAGAATTTTTTCCCTCTCAGATGTTTCATCACCTTTAATTCAAGGGATAAATATGGGGGCACCATACAGTTGTACATTAAGTCCAAAGAGATTATTTACGAGAGAAAGAAGGACATCATCAACTATAGCTGACAGTGACAACTTTCCAAAAACTGCGGCACAAGATCTGGAACTGTGTTCTAGGAATTCACAATCTAAAACTCATCATACATTTTAGATCTCTGTTCCAGCACTACTCATGGGAAATGTTAGGTCTCTAAGAAACAAGATGGATGAATTGAAAACCCTAGTGAGGAATCAGAGGCAGTTTATGGAATGCAGTCTGATGCTTTTCATGGCTGAGTGAGGATATTCTGGATGCAAATGTTAATATCCCTGTTTTTTGCTTGTTGCGGTTGGATAGGAATACAAGAACCAGTGGAAAAAAGAATGGGATGGCCTGGCCATGTATATGAATCCATGTAGATCATGTGATCATTAAAGCAAGGACTGTAAGGCTGTAAGGACATTGAGATGTTGGTGATAGGACTTCATTTCTATCAGGAATTCAGGGTAGTAATATAGTGATCATAGTGATCTTGGTGTATACACCACCGACTGCTGATGCTGAGATGGCATGTGAAGAAATACCCGAGGCCTTTGGCCCTATACACATCAACACCTGGGTGGAGAGGGTGAAGGGTGCCGGCAAGGACATAACTAGGGAAGTAGCTATAGAGATGGTAACTAAAGAAGGTTAGGATAGGTAAAGCAACGGGCCCTCATGGAATCATATCGAGAGTACTGCACGTCTGTAGTGACCAGTTGTGTGGTGTATTTGGAACCTGGGGACTATGACTGTACCAACTCTGTGAAAGACATCATGTATTGTCCCCAACCTAAAGGTATCCAGACCTGACAGTCCCAAGGAATACTGTTGGGTAGCACTTACGTAACAGATAATTAACATGCTTGAAAGACTACTTCAGAGAATCTTATGAATGGACATCAGCCCAGTTGTTGACCACCTCCACTTGGCTTATAAACCAAAGGCTGGAATGAAGGACAGTCATATATATGCTACTCAGAATACTATTTTACGTGGAGATGAGGTGGAATGTAGTAAGAATAACCTTCTTCAACTTCTGTAGTGCCTTTAACACCATACAGCCTGAGCTACTCAAAGATACTTGCCAATCTTGGGGTGACAGGTCACTTGAATTATGGACTACATGATCGACAGACCACAATTTATATGCTGGCAAGGATTAAGTGAGATACTTAGTGGAGCAGCATAGCAGCACTGCAGGGAACAGTACTATGATTCTGTTCCCATTCTATATGGCTGATTTTCAGTACAACCGCAAACTCTTCCACTTGAGGAAGTACTCAGATGACACGGTGATAGTTGGCTGCATTGAAAGGGGATGCGCATCTAAATATTGGAAGGTGGACGGTTTTGTGGGATGGTATGTGTCAAATGGTTTTGTCATCAACTTCTCAAAAACCTAGGAGATGCGAGTAAAATTCAAATGTGATAAGGCCAATTGTACACCAATAACAATCAACGGGCATGAGGGGGATACCATAGAGACTTACAAATACCTGGGTCTGCAGGTTGATTACAAGATGAATTGGAAGGTGCACATTGATGGTGTCTATAAAAAAGGACTAAGCAGGCTATACTTTGTTAGGAGGCTGAGGTCCTTTAATGTGTGTGTGGCATGATGCTAGAAAAGTTCTAGCAGGCGGTCAGGGCAGGAGTTTTTTTTTTTTCTGTAGCGGCGACATGGGGGACTGGCATAAGAGTACGGAATGAGAATAAGTTTAAAAAGTTATTTAGGAAAGCAGACAGTGTGATTAGCCACAGTTTGTAGAATTCTGATGCAGTACAGTGGAGAGAAGGATGTTGAAAATGCTTTGTGTAATAGCAGTAAGTGTAAACCACCCGTTTTACCAACTAGTAATGGGACAATGCAGCTCCTTTATTGACAGGTATGTGCATCCCCGATGCAACACTGACCGGTACAGGCAATAATTTCTACCCATGGCAATTTGCATATACAAAGGGGAGGGCCTATATACAGTATATATGTTGTATAAATGTGTGGAATGATAGGTAATTGTATAATTTATGCGTACTGTGTCTGATAATGTTGAATGTTTGAGCTGCTGTATTTGCAAAGCAATTTCCTTTATGGATCAATAAAGTTGTATCGTATTATGTCTCTTGGGAACAAAGGATCAGGCATTCTTTCCTCCAACATCTGCAATTGTGGG
Source organism: Rhinella marina (assembly GCA_900303285.1). Lineage (NCBI taxonomy): Eukaryota > Metazoa > Chordata > Amphibia > Anura > Bufonidae > Rhinella > Rhinella marina. The sequence goes on along the minus strand of ONZH01022030.1, from coordinate 17,068 downwards.
AAAGTCTGGTCACCACTAAACACATTGAATGGTTGGCTAATTTAATCTTAGTGTTTGGTCTATGTTTTTGTCTTCCAATATTTTTGTCTCCGTCTCTGTGGTTTTTTTTTTTTGCTCAGTCAAAAGTAAAGAATGACTCCCTCTGAACACAAGACCATAGTACTAGAAGATCCTACTCTGGGCCCATATTCTAACATAATAATGGGTCCCTTATACAAATGAGTCCTAAATGCATTGCATGAAACAGTAACTTTTTAAGCTGTAACTTGCTGATAAAGATTACTTGCTGGTAAGCCCGGGGTAAATTAATTTCCCTACTCCTGCCCTATATCTAAATATCATGGCCAATGGAGAATGGCTTGCTAGCTCCCCTCAGGCACCCAGAACTTGGGGCAAATTCCTGTCAGCCCTTACCTAGCTGTGTCAATCACCCAAGTTACTCAAGTCTAGAAATGCGTATAATTAGCAACAGCCTTAACCATTCTTTTAATATTGTGCTCCCTTAACCTTTAGACCTAATAAACTATTTTTTTTATTGAATAATTAAGCAAATGACTTTTTCACTATTTTTCTAATCTGTATATCCAATGGACTTTGACATATGTTATAATATGGAAAGATCCTAAAACTATTAGAGATTCAGCCGAATCAAGAAGTCATTATTAGTTAATAATTTAGAGCCACAGATGCTTAGGGCCCTTTTACACAGGCTGATGATAGGAAGGATGACCGTTCCTAGCCAACAATTGTAGTGAGCGCAGCTGAGGATAGAAGCAATGTTGGAGATTGCTAGACATTTGAAATCAGCCTGTGGTCAGGATATCCCAGAAGGAGTGCAAGATCATAACAATATTGCAGACTATGGAATTGATTTCCAAAGAGCAAGCAAACATTTTAAAACCATATATCATTTAAGGTGTAGCCTATTTAATGGGCATAGTCTAAAGCACCAGATGTACTGGAGGAGATTTATTAAGCCTAGTGCACCTGAATTCTCAGTTTTCACCAAAAAGACGTTGTGTGCCACATTCAGAATGTTTAGATACTTTTCTTCACTAACTTGTGTATGAATGTACTGTATATTGATACATTTTCTTCAATGTGTAGCAAACAAAGATATATTACTATACTAGTTTTATTGAAAATGGTGTTAAGCTTAAAACACCCCAAGAAATCAGCTCTGCTGAGTAAAAGTCTATATCTAGACAGATGTACATGGAGAATATACAAGTGGCTGTACAAGTACTGGTATAAAACTGTAAATGTTCACTGGCCGTTCGAGGAGGATGAGAGAAACTACTTACAGTACACCACACCATCCCTAGTGTTCCTGGTACTCAAGGTGTTAAGATACAAAATACTGAACTGAGCAGAGTAAAAACATGGTTTTACTCATGATTTATAAGCCAATTTTCACCCAAGCTGCATGAGGAGGTTGCAGAATCTTTCTGGGTCAATGTGTCACTGGCAAGTGGGTTATTGCTTTAATAATGTAGTGAGAGGAAAGAGAAACACTAGGAATGGGAAAGCAGATGAAATATAGGTGATATACATGTCTCTCTGTGTGTTCCTGTGGATTTGATGCAAATCTCATTGTTTTGCTACAGATTAACATAATATTTTCCTACATCTAGATATAGTATTGTGATTTAGGTAACAAAGACCATCTATTAAAGAAGCACTCCGGGATTTTTTTTCTTTGCCGATATAGTGCAGAATAGGCCATTATTAAAGAATAAGGTAAAGGCTCCTGTTTTATTTGATGTGTAATTTGTGGGTTGTCTACCTCATATATGGTTTTCCTAATGAATTCTACATTTCCCATCATGCCTGGTTTTGCAGGAGATGGGGAGGGGAGGGGCATGAGAGCTGCTAGAAGGGATTTGATTGGTGATGATGTCATCATCCTGTAGTTCAAGAAGATGGAACAAATTCCATCTTTCATTTTTCACAGCTCCTTTGGAAAATAAAAGGAGGAATCTGGTTGCTATGGGCAACTAAGCCAGTTCTACTTTACACCAGTTTGATCAATGACCTCCTATGTCTATACTGTATACACAACTTTTTAACACACCCTTTTCACACCTTCAAGGATATAATGCAATCACCCTTTTTCCCCCAAACACCTCTCAAACAGTAAATTATCTTTTAGTGTAAATGCAACTGTTTGCCTGCAAAGGATATACGGTATTATACTTTGTGCATCTAAAGGGTTGTTGTTTGAACAATAACAACCTGAATAACAACTTGTTTGTTGCTCGATCTAATCAATTATCTACTCATGGAAAGAGACCTTTAGTTAATGTCTGAAAAAAGCCAAATCCTTCAAGTTCAACCAGGCAAGGCAAACCTCTACGATCCAGTTACCAATTGCTTCATATTAGGGGGAAAATTCTGGGCAGACTACAAATTGGCTTTATGGATAAATCTCTGGATCAATGGCATTTCCAGAAATCATAAAAGCACATGTAATATTATATCTTAAGAACCGCATCCAAACTTCTCTGAACTTCTTCAAATGAGTCAACCATTACAACATCCTATAGATTCCATAATCTCACAGATTTTACAGTAAAGAATCTTATGATGAAGGTGTCTCTTGATGCAGATTATTATTTTATTATTTATTTATTTATTTATTTAGTTATTTTTCTCACTTATATATTTCAGGATCTGTTGACAAGCTCAATTTTATTGGCATTTCATCAATAGCCTGATCTTGAGGTTAATATCAACTGTGGTAAATTGTATGTGTTTCCTTCAATGATAAGGTAATTGTCAGAATTATATGGTTGTATATCTTCTTCGAAAATATTTTAAATTCTTGAAGGCAGAAGGTAACAAGCTCTTTCTTGATCAGTTTTCAGAAGTGAATGGGGAATTAGTTCAGGGGAAGAACTATATTTGCCAGGTGCAATCAGGACAGCTACATCCCCTTTTCAGGAGACAAATATAAATTAAAGACGTTAAGTTTTAAATGTGTTTATAGATAAGGGAATCCTACATTTTTCTAGTATACATGTATTTAAAATTCTACTATTCTTGGCTTCACGTATATCCGGCTATCTGGCTCAGATTCCCTCTGGCATGGTGCAGAAAACGCCAAATGGAAATTGAAGCCAGAATTGTGGACCCATTGTGCAAACTAACTGATTTGTCTTTAGACTAAACCTAAGGACATTACCCTGGCAGTTCCCTGGTATTCACTCTTTAACAACTATAATGGGATCTGGACTTCACTGCTGGTTACCAACCAGACTGCTACCTCCTGGAATAGTCCCAATGTAGTGGGCAGCTGACTCAAAGACACTGGTGTAAAGCACAGATGAGTCAGGCAATATCCGTAGTCAGTAGAGAGGCTGAGGTCAGGGCAGGCTTCATACAAACATATCCGAGAAACAGTTCTGATGTCAGGGCAGATGCAAAGGATCAATACAAGAAACAGGCAAGGCAGGCGGCTAGAAGTCGGTAGTCAGAAAGGAGTTCTGTACACAGGTAGTCAGACAGAATATCACACCTTCACTGGTTTCTAGAGACTAGGAACCTAAAGCTCAGGCACCCTTCTACTCAGGCACTCCCCCTTTAAGAGGCTGTGAGTGAGGACACCCATGCACCCTATAGAACATGCCAGGGGGCTTAAAAGAAGATGCGCAAGGCCACAACCTATACACACTATGAAAGAACTCATTGGCTGGGAGCACCTCCAGCAGGAAAGCAGGACGGGTTCATAGCAGGAAAGACAGGGTTAGTAGCGCTATGTCCTACCTGTAGGGGAGAAAGGTGCAGCTTAGGACACAGATCGCCAGCTCAACACCGGATGCCAAATAGCACTGTACAGAAAAGCTTTACATGTTGTGTTTTTCTGTCCATCCCTATTGGACCTGTGTGGACCTAAAAAAAAAAACTGGACAGATAAAGCTGATGTATGTCCACCCAGCCTTATATCAGTGCAGCAGGCCTCTGTCTGCACAGTAAAATGGTACGGTCCAAGGATCGGTCTCATGCAATGTGTCCATGGGCTCACTGAATAGAACTAAGCATGGCATCAGTCATGGGACTCATGGTATTCACTTTTTAAACCAGTTTGATAAATGACCCCCATAGTAAGTATATACACACAGTGGGGAAAAAAAAGGATTTAGTCAGCCACCAATTGTGCACGTTCTAAAAAGATGAGAGAGGCCTGTAATCGACATCATAGGTAGATCTCAACTATGAGTGACAAAATGAGAAAACAAATCCAGAAAATCACATTGTCTGATTTTTAATGAATTTATTTTCAAATTACGGTGGCAAATAAGTATTTGGTCAATAACAAAAGTTCATCTCAATACTTTGCTATATATCCTTTGTTGGCAATGACAGAGGTCAAACGTTTTCTGTAAGTCTTCACAAGATTGGCACACACTGTTGCTGGTATGTTGGCCCATTCCTCCATGCAGATCTCCTCTAGAGCAGTGATGTTTTGGGGCTTTCGCTGGGCAACACGGACTTTCACATCCCTCCAAAGGTTTTCTATGGGGTTGAGATCTGGAGACTGGCTAGGCCGCTCCAGGACCTTGAAATGCTTCTTACGAAGCCACTCCTTTGTTGCCCTGGCGGTGTGCTTGGGATCATTGTCATGCTGAAAGACCCAGCCATGTTTCATCTTCAATGCCCTTGCTGATGGAAGGAGGTTTGCATTCAAAATCTCACAATACATGGCCCCATTCTTTCATGTACACGGATCAGTCGTTAGGTCCCTTTGCAGAGAAACAGCCCCAAAGCATAATGTTGCCACCCCCATGCTTCACAGTAGGTATGGTGTTCTTTGGATGCAACTCAGCATTCACTCACGACAAGTTGTGTTTCTACCAAACAGTTCTACTTTGGTTTCATCTGACCATATGACATTCTCCCAATACTCTTCTGGAACATCCAAATGCTCTCTAGCAAATTTCAGATGGGCTCGGATATGTACTGGCTTAAGCAGGGGGACAAGTCTGGCACTGCAGGATCTGAGTCCCTGGCGGCGTAGTGTGTTACTGGCGGTAGACTTTGTTACGTTGGTCCCAGCTTTCTGCAGGTCATTCACTAGGTCTCCCCGTGTGGTCCTGGGATTTTTGCTCACAGTTCTTGTGATCATTTTGACCCCACGGGGTGAGATCTTGCGTAGAGCCCCTGATCGAGGGAGATTATCAGTAGTCTTGTATGTCTTCCATTTTCTAATTATTGCTCCCACAGTTGATTTCTTCACACCAAGCTGCTTGCCTATTGCAGATTCAGTCTTCCCAGCCTGGTGTAGGTCTACAATTTTGTTTCTGGTGTCCTTCAACAGCTCTTTGGTCTTCACCATAGTGGAGTTTGGAGTGTGACTGTTTGATGTTGTGGACAGGTGTCTTTTATGACTTGTTATACTGATAACAAGTTAAAGCAGGTGCCATTACTACAGGTAATGAGTGGAGGACAGAGGAGCCTCTTAAAGAAGAAGTTACAGGTCTGTGAGAGCCAGAAATCTTGCTTGTTTGTAGGTGACCAAATACCGTATTTTTTGCTTTATAAGACGCACTTTTTTCCCCCCAAAAGTAGGGGGAAAATTGCAGTGCGTCTTATAAAACGAATACAAGTCAGCGCTTCCATTATGGAAGCGCTCACTTGTATGTTTTAGCTGCCGGGGGGCCGGGAACCCCCCCCATCAGACCTCAGATCAGACCAGCGTGCACCATAGCAATAAAATAAAAAACTTCACTTACTTGTCCTGCCGCGGCTCCTCAGGCTTCCCGGCCCGGCGCTGCACTGTCCTGAACGCGTACAGCGTCAGGACGTAGTGCGCGCACTATGACCTGACGCTGCATGCAGTCAGGTGACAGTGCAGCGTCGGGCCGGAAAGCCTAAGGAGCGCCGGAGCGGAGCCGGGGCGCTGGACAGGTAAGCGAAGTTTTTTATTTTATTGTTATGGGGCACGCTGGGCTGATCTGAGGTCTGATGGGGGCACAGAGTGGTCTACTGGGGGCACTGTGAGCTGGTCTGAGGTCTGATGGGGGCACAGAGTGGTCTAATGGGGGCACTGTGAGCTGGTCTGAGGTCTGATGGGGGCACAGATTGGTCTAATGGGGGCACTGTGAGCTGTTCTGAGGTCTGATGGGGCACAGAGTGGTCTAATGGGGGCACTGTGAGCTGGTCTGAGGTCTGATGGGGGCACAGATTGGTCTAATGGGGGCGCTGTGAGCTGGTCTGAGGTCTGATGGGGGCACAGAGTGGTCTAATGGAGCACTGAGCTGGTCTGAGGTCTGATGGGGGCACAGAGTGGTCTAATGGGGGCACTGTGAGCTGGTCTGAGGTCTGATGGGGGCACAGAGTGGTCTAATGGGGGCACTGTGGGCTGGTCTGAGGTCTGATGGGTTACGCTGGGCTGATCTGAGGTCTGATGGGGGCCTGATGTGATGTCCTGAAATTTATGGGGGGTCAGATATGTGGTCTGATGAAAAATATTTTTTTCTTATTTTCCTACTCTAAAATCTGGGGTGCGTCTTATCTTCGGGTGCGTCTTATAAAGCGAAAAATATGGTAATTATTTTCCACCATAATTTGCAAATAAATTCTTTAAAAATCAGACAATGTGATTTTCTGGATTTGTTTTCTCATTTTGTCTCTCATAGTTGAGGTCTACCTATGTTGTCAATTACAGGCCTCTCTCATCTTTTTAAGTGGGAGAATAAATACTTATTTCCCCCACTGTGTGTGTGTATATATATATATATATATATATATATATATATATATATACACAGTACAGACCAAAAGTTTGGACACACCTTCTCATTCAAAGAGTTTTCTGTATTTTCATGACTATGAAAATTGTAGATTCATACTGAAGGTATCAAAACTATGAATTAACACATGTGGAATTATATACTTAACAAAAAAGTGTGAAACAACTGTAAATATGTCATATTCTAGGTTCTTCAAAGTAGCCACCTTTTGCTTTGATTACTGCTTTGTACACTCTTGGCATTCTCTTGATGAGCTTCAAGAGGTAGTCACCTGAAATGGTTTTCACTTCACAGGTGTGCCCTGTCAGGTTTAATAAGTGGGATTTCTTGCCTTATAAATGGGGTTGGGACCATGAGTTGTGTTGGGCAGAAGTCAGGTGGATACACAGCTCATAGTCCTACTGGATAGACTGTTAGAATTTGTATTATGGCAAGAAAAAAGAAGCTAAGTAAATAAAAACGAGTGGCCATCATTACTTTAAGAAATGAAGGTCAGTCAGTCCGGAAAATTGGGAAAACTTTGAAAGTGTCCCCAAGTGCAGTCGCAAAAACCATCAAGCGCTACAAAGAAACTGGCTCACATGAGGACCGCCCCAGGAAAGGAAGACCAAGAGTCACCTCTGCTGCGGAGAATAAGTTCATCCGAGTCACCAGCCTCAGAAATCTCAGGTTAACAGCAGCTCAGATTAGAGACCAGGTCAATGCCACACAGAGTTATAGCAGCAGACACATCTCTACAACAACTGTTAAGAGGAGACTGTGTGCAGCAGGCCTTCATGGTAAAATAGCTGCTAGGAAACCACTGCTAAGGACAGACAACAAGCAGAAGAGACTTATTTGGGCTAAAGAACACAAGGAATGGACATTAGGCCAGTGGAAATCTGTGCTTTGGTCGGACGAGTCCAAATTTGAGATCTTTGGTTCCAACCACCGTGTCTTTGTGCGACGCAGAAAAGATGAACGGATGGACTCTACATGCCTGGTTCCCACCGTGAAGCATGGAGGAGGAGGTGTGATGGTGTGGGGGTGCTTTGCTGGTGACACTGTTGGGGATTTATTCAAAATTGAAGGCATACTGAACCAGCATGGCTACCACAGCATCTTGCAGCGGCATGCTGTTCCATCTGGTTTGCGTTTAGTTGGACCATCATTTATTTATCAACAGGACAATGACCCCGAACACACCTCCAGGCTGTGTAAGGGCTATTTGACCAGGTAGGAGAGTGATGGGGTGCTACGCCAGATGACCTTGCCTCCACAGTCACCAGACCTGAACCCAATCGAGATGGTTTGGGGTGAGCTGGACCGCAGAGTGAAGGCAAAAGGGCCAACAAGTGCTAAGCATCTCTGGGAACTCCTTCAAGACTGTTGGAATACCATTTCAGGTGACTACCTCTTGAAGCTCATCAAGAGAATGCCAAGAGTGTGCAAAGCAGTAATCAAAGCAAACGGTGGCTACTTTGAAGAACCTAGAATATAAGACATATTTACGGTTGTTTCACACTTTTTTGTTAAGTATATAATTCCACATGTGTTAATTCATAGTTTTGATGACTTCAGTGTGAATCTACAATTTTTATAATCATGAAAATACAGAAAACTCTTTGAATATGAAGGTGTGTCCAAACTTTTGGTCTGTAACGTATATATATATATATATATATATACTATATATATATATATATATACTTTATATATTACACTATAATATATAAATATTTATATATTATACACACTATATCTATACTTTTTATATATACCACCTGTGACTCTGTGTGTGTATATATATATATATATATATATATATATATATATATATATACGTACGCACGCACGCACACACACACACACACACAGAGTAGCTCTTTTTTATGCTGATAGATAATTAATGTCAGGGATACCCAATTACTTTAATAAGTTTGTTAGGACTACAGATGTGTTCTGGGTCATTATGCTATTTTATGTTGAAAAGATAGATGAGATGATTCCTTAGTACTTAGTGGAGGCAACATTCGGCAATCATTTACAGTCTGTGGACTCTATTTTGGTTTGTATCCTAGGATACATGTACTGATTAAAGCCGGATAAAGTGATGTACCCTAAGCTCAAAGCTATAAACTACTATATTTTATGTAATTTTAACAACCAGAATTGGACTTACATTTCTGTAACCACAAATATTCTTTGCACCTTAGGCCACCCCATTAATAAACACAAACCAGAAAGCATGCTTCATATTATCAAACTGGAACTTTAATCCATATAGTTATGCTCTACAGCTACAACTGCAAATGCATCAACTAAAATCCACTTCTGACCCTTGCTAGTAAGAGCTGTTTCTCACAAGGTTGTCCATTATACCTAATGTAATATCCAGCTCTGCTGACCGGAACGTGGGAAGTGCTTTTACAGTGCCTTTGTTCTTGGCTCAACATATTCAGAGATGTTTGTCGCAAGATGATCAGGTTTTTTTTTTATCTGATTTTGTGATACTCTGTCACTAGATGGCTTTCCTATATTTGTTGCTTTTTCAGATATCTCAGTTGCTGTTTACATGTTACAATCATTGCGATTGGCAGAAAGAAAATGTATACACGTCAGATCAGTTGTTTGGAAGATGAGACAGATTTCAATCAGATCGATTAAACATTTGCACATAGCAGTTTAAATTCACATTTGGCTGGACAGAATTTGGTCAAATATCTATATGTGTAACTATAGAGGCAACCTATTATTGCTACACAAAGTAAAACCTGTATTAGTCAGGCAGATCAACAAGTGACTGTTGGGAGGGCCAACGGCTATTTCCATCGGGCCCAGATAAACAAATGGGAGCGGTGGCCGCAAAAGCGTGGTGCACCTGGTGGTGGCCGGACCCGGGGAACCAGGGGTCGTCCAGCCACTATTTTCCCCGCTCTGTTCTCGATATACAGTAGGTGCGGGTCCCAGATGGGAATACTCCTTCTTTTACCTAATAATCTAGCCAATTATCAGGAGCAAAGGTTCTTACTAATTCTCATTCCCAATTGCCCTCTATAAATGTGCCAGCGTTTGGTCAGCAAAGGTTTTCCAGCTGATCAGAAAATGTATGCACCAGCAAAAATTGTTTGCTAGCTGATGTGCTGCCATCAAACAATGAAACTCTATGGGGGCAAATTCAGGCAGGACTGTTGCATGTAAATGAGCGAGCAGGCAATGATCGAGAAACAAACTATGTTAGTTTACCATCATTGCCACTGTTCGTGGCCTCCGTCACAGAGTTTCTCAAAAATAGCAACTTTTTTCTCCCTTAAAAAAAACTTCTCGGAAACGGAAGGGATCCTATTATAGTCAAATGGATCTGTTCAGCTCTGTTCCTGTTAGTTATTTGCTGAATTTGGCACTTCTTTTTTTTATTTTGTTGTTCTGCTCCTATAATGGAGCAGAACAACGGAAATAACAGCCCTGATGTGAACGTGCCCTTATTTTGGTCATGTTATTTCTTGATATTTAGTTGTATATTCCATTCATTAGTGTATTGTCTTTCCAGAACAGCTAGGCAGCAATTCTATTTTATTATCTTTGGAAAAACTAGAATTTCATCTTTTTATATTATAAGATAAATTCAAATCTTAATCTGTGAAACTAATTTCAATCAAAGCAAGAAAATTCATTTTAAAAGTCCTTTATTGTTTAGATGCTGCCTCTGAGCATACAGCAGGCAATGTTATTGTCTCCAATTATCTTCCAGTAATCTCTCCTAAAACAGAAGATGCCATTTTAATGAATAGATAATATTTTTGAATTTGGAAATGGAACATAATGTGGCTTTATTTTCATGCAAACTGCTAATAGGCACATGTATTTTTATAATGTCTGTGAGCAATTTCAAATGCCGAGAAAATGATAAATTTAGTTGCGGTTGATCCACTTTACTAACATATTCTCAGAGATATCAAAAGCCTGTGCAGCAAAAAGGGAGGAAAAAGGGAAAAAAAAGAAAAAGATTTTTTTTGTGCTGAATATATGCGGAAAACATCAAAGACTAAGAAATCCTGTGTACTCCTGGGTGTAATTTGCTCAACATGCTCTGTTTGAACCAACAAAGATTTGTAGGCAGATCGTGCTAATGTATTAGTAAGACATCTTTATGATATGATACTCATTTAAAAGTTTCAGGTCAGTGAACTGTGGGCCCTTCAGAAACAGAATAAAAAGAACACTTTTATGTAGCAGTTTCTACAAAATGTTTATTCATATATGAGGTAATGTGAATATTAATAACTGGGATAAAAGAGTTCTTTAAGAAAAGGGACAATTAGAGGCATAGATCAAATATTATTTTATATACTCTGAGCAACAGCTGCTGGCTCCACATTGTTACAATATCATGTCTTACAAGCCAGTGTTCTGGGTGTGGCTCAGTCAGTGTTTACTTAGCTGGAATGATCTGCCAAATTATTGGGGATGAGCATTTGTAGAAATGTGTGTTCCTGATAATTGCCCAGTGTAAAAGGTTCCGGCGGTCACCCGATGATGATCGCACTGTTCTTCTGGCACCAAAAACCATTTTTCCTTTTGCAGCAGATGCACAACTTAAACAACTTATTGTGCAGGAACAATGAATTCCTATCGGAACCAGCGATAACCATATTGATCTCATGGGAGGTAATTCCTGGCAATTATTGAGAATATCTGCTTTATTCCTGATAATCTGCCAGATCATAGGTCAGATCAAAAATACCCTAAAGAGCAGGCATCTTGAAGTCTGGATCTAGTCACCCACATTCATATACTATATAGATCATGAACAGTTGTACCTGAACCTGCCATATAATGCTTTATATCAAGCATTATATATAGTAGCAAGATGGTGAACCACCACATTATGGGTGCCAGGTCTGAGCATTCCTAGATGAACAGTTTCCTGGAAAGTGGATTGGTCATCGTGTGCCAGTTGAATGGCCCCCAAGGTCTCCCGATCTGACCCCCTTAGACTTTTATCTTTGGGGTCATCTGAAGGCAATTGTCTATGCTGTGAAGATACGAGATGTGCAGCACCTGAAACTATGGATACTGGAAGCCTGTGCTAGCATTTCTTCTGTGGTGTTGCTATCAGTGTGTGAAGAGTGGGAGAAGAGGGTTGCATTGACAATCCAACACAATGGGCAGCACTTTGAACACATTTTATAAGTGGTCAGAAACTTGTAAATAACTCATGAAAGAATAAAGTAACATTAAAACCAAGCACACCATTGTTTTTCTTATGAAATTCTCAATAAGTTTGATGTTTCACATGACCCTTTTTCCCATTGAAAAACTAAAGTTGGATCCAAAATGGCCAACTTCAAAATGGCCGCCATGGTCACCACCCATCTTGAAAAGTTTCCCCCCTCCCATATACTAATATGCAGTGTGTACAGATATATAGTATACACAGCAGTGTACTGATATGTGAGGTACGAGGTATAATAGATGCAGTGTGTCTAGATATATAGTATATACAGCAGTGTACTGATATGTGAGGTACGAGGTATAATTGATCCAGTGTGTACAGATATATATTATATACACTGCTGTATATACTCTATATACCCACTGCATCTAGCTTGTCATGTGACCGTTAGCAACTTGCAGCCAGTGACGTCTCACCCACTGCATTCTAGCTTTTACCGAGTATTATAATACAGTGTGTGTACGCTGTATTCAGGGGGCACTCAGAAGAGGCAGTATACATAAAGGGGGCACACTGAAGGGGCACTATACACAAAGGGGCACATATAAGAGGCACAATAAATAAAGGGGGCACATATAAGAGGCACTTTTTATAAGGGGCACCAAGCATGTGGCACTAGCATTATGGGCACTGTGTGTGGCACTATAAACAGAGGGCACAGGGCATATGACACTATATACAGAGGGCACAGAGCATGTGGCACTATACACAGAGGGCACAGAGCATGTAGCACTATATACACAGGGTACAGGGCATATGGCACTGTATACAGAGGGCATACAGTATGTGGCACTATATACAGAGGGCACAGAGTATGTGGCGCTACTATTGGGGGCCTTATGTGTAGCACTAATGCTGCTGTTATATTCAGGGCACAGCATGTGGCACTAAGATGAGTTTGTGTCAGTATGCAGGATGCCAATGTGTTGATAAAGCGTGAAGCTGAAAAGATCTTCTCGGCACAATCTGCAGAGCTGAGTTGTGGCCGGGAGATGTCATCATGGTGGTCTGAACCATATGGGGAAGAACTCAGGAGAAGACGTCACCTGTAAGTCACTACATGGAAGCGATTATTCTGCTACTGTGTATGATGGGAGCTGTAGTCACCTGGATCTACAGCTAAAATCTGGTGATGTATTTATGTATTGAGCTTGGTTCTGGTGCTGTATTTATGTAGAGAACTTGGTTCTGGTGCTGTATTTATGTACAGAACTTGGTTCTGGTGCTGTATTTATGTAGAGAACTTGGTTCTGGAGATGTATTTATGTAGAGAACTTGGTTCTGGTGATGTATTTATGTAGAGAACTTGGTTCTGGTGCTGTATTTATGTAGAGAACTTGGTTCTGGTGCTGTATTTATGTAGAGAACTTGGTTCTGGTGCTGTATTTATGTAGAGAACTTGCTTCTGGTGCTGTATTTATGTAGAGAACTTGCTTCTGGTGCTGTATTTATGTAGAGAACTTAGTTCTGGTGCTGTATTTATGTAGAAAACTTGGTTCTGGTGCTGTATTTATGTAGAAAACTTGGTTCTGGTGCTGTATTTATGTAGAAAACTTGGTTCTGGTGCTGTATTTGACTTATGGGTTTGGTTCTGGTGCTGTATTCATGCAGTGAACTTTGTTCAGGTGCTGTGTTTGACTTCTAGGTTTGGTTCTGGTGCTGTGTGTATGTGATTTTGGTTCATGCTCTGTATTTTTGTGTTAAACATACATCTGATGCCATACTTCTAATACTATCCATTCACATTTGCATTTGGGTCACAGATTCTGTTAAAAAGACCGGAGAGAAAAGTTCTGCATGCAAGACTTTTTTGTCCGGTAAAGGAGCAGCATCCTGAGCAGACCCCATTATAGTCAATGGAGTCTCTTCAGCTCAGGAGTTGGTAAATCTGGTTCCTCTAATGATCAGGCTGTTGCTACAGACTCAGTCATGTCATGTATCTGGGATCCAACATGAAAACACAACTAGCTGGCGCTTTTACCGATGTAAAGCCCATTTACCTATACCGCCTTTATATGGTAGGCGGAGTTAAACAGGTTAAGGGTGGGCCGCTACACATGGGCCAGTGCTGTGTGCTTGCCCCCCAGGCTAAAATTTGCCAGCCAGCCCCTGCTGGCAGGGGTGTTGCTAGGCTAAAACATTCGGGGCGTAGCTCCTGATGTTTCCTCCGAGGCCCTGAATGTCCTGCCTGCCAGCTAGATAAAATTGTATTTCCCTCCTCAGGACGGCAATACAATCGAATCTAAAGCACTGCACCGAGGTGTAGGACCTGTGGTGACATCACAGGTCATGTGATCGGTGCAGTAGCTGAGAAGGATCTGTGATGATGTCACTGGTCACATGTCATCACATGACCAGTGCAGGAGAGGCTCCACAGTGAAGAGTGAAGAAACTCTAGGGGAAGAAGCTCTGCTGAGGTCTGCTATGAGGAGATGTAAGTGAAGGCAGAGTAATGCTGGGAGTTGTAGTTATTTAACTGGGACTGTATGTTAGGGCTGAAGAGAGGGATGTTATTTACATGGGACTGAATGTGGGTGATACTATTTACATGGGACTGTGTGGGAGGGGGCACTGTAGGGGTATTATATAAATCCAGGGGACAATATAGATGTTCTTATTACTACTGGGGCCTCTATAGGAGGGACTTTGAGATCCAACTTATTTTTACTAAAAGCACTATGGGGGATCTTATTACTACTGAGGTGTCTGTAGAGAGCTTTATTACCACTGGGGGAAAAATAGGGGGCCTTATTTCTTATGGTCACTCTGTAAGGGCATTATTAATACTGGAGGGCTCTTCTAGTAATGGAGGCATTCTTGTGGAGCATTATCACTGTTGGGGGCACTGTAAGGGTTACTAATGAGGGCATCTATAAGGGAATTACTATTGGTGGGTGTGACGTACCCACACACTCAAGGTCACGTCACGGGGTGTAATTACACTATGGGGCCTATCAATTTACCACATAAATCCCGCCCACCTATCCAAGATGACGTATTTACGCTAAATTTACTCCCCAAGCCCTCTAACACCCCTACTTAACGCTACCACCACCTATACTTCTATGAGTTATCAATGAGATTAAAACTCAATAAGGCAATAGAGGCCCTCTACCAACAATGACTACAAGCCAAGATTTATAGATATCCCTAACTTTATACAGGTAACGTTATCTCTTCGGCTACAAGTAGAGACTTATTAAGTTTTAAAGATTTAATATACAAGAGTACAGTGCATACATAAAAATGAGTCAGGAAAAAAGGTAATAAAACAATATACATACAATACAGTACAAACAGTATAAAATAAAAAGGATAAAAACGAATAACCTTACTACTGAAGGGATATATGGCTGTTGGGTTCAGCAAGAAAGTGGTTGGGCAGTCTCTCCAATGACGATGGATCCCCAAAAAACTGACATTGGGCATTTGCATGCCCCCATAATTTATAGATGGTGGGTCTTCCTCCCACCTCCCAGCTTGTGACATCACAGAGAATGGGAGGTTCCCATGCTAATGCAATACACCGCCCCTCCTCAGTGAGACACATTTCTTTGGTGAGTTATTATAAATTCCCATAACTCTGGATATGAGGGTGGAACAATTGCGCCATTACCTCCAATCCACTGGGCACCTCGTTAGCTTTCCCCCATACCCGACAAGAGGGGTCTATGCCCAGGAATAGGGGTGGTAGGTGATTTAGAGGTGTTCCTGAAGTCCCATCTACTCAAGATTAACCAGGATGATGGAGCTAGCCTCTCTGACCATAATCTGTGAGTTGGAACTCAGAATTATGGATGGTGTCCAGAGTATTTAATAACTATGAGTTTCCATTGTTCTTGGTTTTAAATTCTGGCAGGAAAGAAATTCACCAAACTTTTCAACTCTTTGATCCTGTCCCCAAGACATGAGGTCTAGAGAGGTGTTAACCCATCCTTTGATGTACCTTGGTATCCTACTGTGCAGTGTTCTGATTAGGCCAAAATCCTGGACATCTTGTCTCTGCTCAGGCACTAAGGGTAATTACCATTTGAAGGGTGAATTTATGGCTGGCTATGACCAAATGGAAGCTAAAGAGGGCAACTAGTTATAACTATAAGTCATATTTCTACCACACCTCCCTCCTTAGATATGGCATGGGATTTTGATACGCTAATCAATATCCCAAGCCTACTTTGGCCGGTTCTCCCTGACATGACAAGCCATCCACGTTCCCGTGTTCACTACCCTTCTTGTGTTGGATAGTAAAATCGTATTGTTGTAGGGCTAGACTCCATCTCAGTAGCTTTCCGTTGTCACCAGACACCCGGTGAAGCCAACTGAGAGGGTTGTGATCAGTTACCATGGTGAATTTCTGTCCATATAAATATGGCTGTAATTTTTGCAAAGCCCACACAATGGCCAGGCACTCCTTTTCTATGGTGGCAAAAGCAACCTCCCTGGGCAATAATTTTTTGCTTAAGTAAACTATAGGGTGCTCATCTCCTTTTGGGCTTACCTGACTGAGCACCGCACCTAGGCCGTAGGCACTAGCATCAGTTTGAACCACAAAATTACGGTTGAAATCTGGGCTCTGTAGGACGGGAGAGCTAGCCAGAGCTGATTTCAGAGCCGCCATGGACTGTTCGCAATCGGCAGTCCAGTTGACCACCTGTGGTAATTTCTTTTTTGTGAGGTCAGTGAGAGGCTTGGCCAGGGCACTGTAGTTAGGGCCGAACTTATGGTAGTACCCAGCCGTTCCTAAAAAGGCCATTACCTGTTTCTTGGTCTTGGGGTTAGGCCAATTGACAATGGCATCTACTTTTCCTGGCTCTGGCTTAAGGGTCCCTCCACCTACCAGGTGTCCCAGATACTGCACCTCAGACATGCCTATCTGACACTTCACAGGCTTGATGGTCAGACCGGCTTCTTGGATGCACTTGAGCACCTGTGACAGGTGTGTCAAGTGCTCCTCCCAGGTCTGACTGAACACCGCAATATCGTCCAGGTAGGCAACGGCAAACCTTTCAAACTTACTCAGCAGTTTGTTCACCAAGCGCTGAAATGTGGCAGGGGCATTCTTCATGCCAAAGGGCATGACTTTGAACTCATAGAGTCCAAA
>ONZH01022029.1:0-23451 GCA_900303285.1 Rhinella marina | reverse complement strand
GGCCTAGATATTGTATATATTCAAAGGTACCACAGCCGGCTCTGACTAAACTGCTACAAGACGGTGGGGTATTTACCACCAGGTATTGTGAAATAATTTAGCAAGAGAACGCACAGTACAGTGGCCAATTAAAAGGCCTAGATATGTATATTTCAAGGTACACAGCGTTGTACTAACTGCTCAGACGGTGGTATTTACACCCAGGTATGTGAAATAATTTAGCAAGAGAACGCACAGTATAAGTGGCCAATTAAAAGGCCTAGATATTGTATATTTCAAGTACACAGCCGTGTACTAACTGTACAGACGGTGGGTATTTACACCAGGTATTGTGAAATAATTTAGCAAGAGAACGCACAGTATAGTGGCCAATTAAAAGGCCTAGATATTGTATATTTCAAGGTACACAGCCGTGTACTAACTGCTCAGACGGTGGTATTTACACCAGGTTTTAAATAATTAGCAAGAGAACGCACAGTATAGTGGCCAATTAAAAGGCCTAGATATTGTATATTTCAAGGTACACAGCCGTGTACTAACTGCTCAGACGGTGGGTATTTACACCAGGTTTTAAAATAATTTAGCAAGAGAACGCACAGTATAGTGGCCAATTAAAAGGCCTAGATATTGTATATTTCAAGGTACACAGCCGTGTACTAACTGCTCAGACGGTGGGTATTTACACCAGGTATTGAAATAATTTAGCAAGAGAACGCACAGTATAGTGGCCAATTAAAAGGCCTAGATATTGTATATTTCAAGGTACACAGCCGTGTACTAACTGTACAGACGGTGGGTATTTACACCAGGTATGTGAAATAATTTAGCAAGAGAACGCACAGTATAGTGGCCAATTAAAAGGCCTAGATATTGTATATTTCAAGGTACACAGCCGTGTACTAACTGTACAGACGGTGGGTATTTACACCAGGTATGTGAAATAATTTAGCAAGAGAACGCACAGTACAGTGGCCAATTAAAAGGCCTAGATATTGTATATTTCAAGGTACACAGCCGTGTACTAACTGTACAGACGGTGGGTATTTACACCAGGTTTTAAATAATTTAGCAAGAGAACGCACAGTATAGTGGCCAATTAAAAGGCCTAGATATTGTATATTTCAAGGTACACAGCCGTGTACTAACTGCTACAGATGGTGGGTATTTACACCAGGTATGTGAAATAATTTAGCAAGAGAACGCCACAGTATAGTGGCCAATTAAAAGGCCTAGATATTGTATATTTCAAGGTACACAGCCGTGTACTAACTGTACAGACGGTGGGTATTTACACCAGGTATGTTGAAATAATTTAGCAAGAGAACGCACAGTACAGTGGCCAATTAAAGGCCTAGATATTGTATATTTCAAGGTACACAGCCGTGTACTAACTGTAACAGACGGTGGGTATTTATACACCAGGTATGTGAAATAATTTAGCAAGAGAACGCACAGTATAGTGGCCAATTAAAAGGCCTAGATATTGTATATTTCAAGGTACACAGCCGTTGTACTAACTGTACAGACGGTGGGTATTTACACCAGGTATGTGAAATAATTTAGCAAGAGAACGCACAGTATAGTGGCCAATTAAAAGGCCTAGATATTGTATATTTCAAGGTACACAGCCGTGTACTAACTGCTCAGACGGTGGGTATTTACACCAGGTTTTAAAATAATTTAGCAAGAGAACGCACAGTATAGTGGCAATTAAAAGCCTAGATATTGTATATTTCAAGGTACACAGCCGTGTACTAACTGTACAGACGGTGGGTATTTACACCAGGTATTGTGAAATAATTTAGCAAGAGAACGCACAGTATAGTGGCCAATTAAAAGGCCTAGATATTGTATATTTCAAGGTACACAGCCGTGTACTAACTGTACAGACGGTGGGTATTTACACCAGGTATGTGAAATAATTTAGCAAGAGAACGCACAGTATAGTGGCCAATTAAAAGGCCTAGATATTGTATATTTCAAGGTACACTGCCGTGTACTAACTGTACAGACGGTGGGTATTTACACCAGGTATGTGAAATAATTTAGCAAGAGAACGCACAGTACAGTGGCCAATTAAAAGGCCTAGATATTGTATATTTCAAGGTACACAGCCGTGTACTAACTGTACAGACGGTGGGTATTTACACCAGGTTTTTAAATAATTTAGCAAGAGAACGCACAGTATAGTGGCCAATTAAAAGGCCTAGATATTGTATATTTCAAGGTACACAGCCGTGTACTAACTGCTCAGATGGTGGGTATTTACACCAGGTTTTAAAATAATTTAGCAAGAGAACGCACAGTACAGTGGCCAATTAAAAGGCCTAGATATTGTATATTTCAAGGTACACAGCCGTGTACTAACTGTACAGACGGTGGGTATTTACACCAGGTATGTGAAATAATTTAGCAAGAGAACGCACAGTACAGTGGCCAATTAAAAGGCCTAGATATTGTATATTTCAAGGTACACAGCCGTGTACTAACTGTACAGACGGTGGCTATTTACACCAGGTATGTGAAATAATTTAGCAAGAGAACGCACAGTATAGTGGCCAATTAAAAGTGCTAGATATTGTATATTTCAAGGTACACAGCCGTGTACTAACTGCTCAGACGGTGGGTATTTACACCAGGTTTTTAAAATAATTTAGCAAGAGAACGCACAGTATAGTGGCCAATTAAAAGGCCTAGATATTGTATATTTCAAGGTACACAGCCGTGTACTAACTGCTCAGACGGTGGGTATTTACACCAGGTTTTTAAAATAATTTAGCAAGAGAACGCACAGTATAGTGGCCAATTAAAAGGCCTAGATATTGTATATTTCAAGGTACACAGCCGTGTACTAACTGTACAGACGGTGGGTATTTACACCAGGTATGTGAAATAATTTAGCAAGAGAACGCACAGTACAGTGGCCAATTAAAAGGCCTAGATATTGTATATTTCAAGGTACACAGCCGTGTACTAACTGTACAGACGGTGGGTATTTACACCAGGTATGTGAAATAATTTAGCAAGAGAACGCACAGTATAGTGGCCAATTAAAAGGCCTAGATATTGTATATTTTCAAGGTACACAGCCGTGTACTAACTGCTCAGACGGTGGGTATTTACACCAGGTATGTGAAATAATTTAGCAAGAGAACGCACAGTATAGTGGCCAATTAAAAGGCCTAGATATTGTATATTTCAAGGTACACAGCCGTGTACTAACTGTACAGACGGTGGGTATTTACACCAGGTATGTGAAATAATTTAGCAAGAGAACGCACAGTATAGTGGCCAATTAAAAGGCCTAGATATTGTATATTTCAAGGTACACTGCCGTGTACTAACTGTACAGACGGTGGGTATTTACACCAGGTATGTGAAATAATTTAGCAAGAGAACGCACAGTACAGTGGCCAATTAAAAGGCCTAGATATTGTATATTTCAAGGTACACTGCCGTGTACTAACTGTACAGACGGTGGGTATTTACACCAGGTATGTGAAATAATTTAGCAAGAGAACGCACAGTACAGTGGCCAATTAAAAGGCCTAGATATTGTATATTTCAAGGTACACAGCCGTGTACTAACTGTACAGACGGTGGGTATTTACACCAGGTATGTGAAATAATTTAGCAAGAGAACGCACAGTACAGTGGCCAATTAAAAGGCCTAGATATTGTATATTTCAAGGTACACTGCCGTGTACTAACTGTACAGACGGTGGGTATTTACACCAGGTATGTGAAATAATTTAGCAAGAGAACGCACAGTATAGTGGCCAATTAAAAGGCCTAGATATTGTATATTTCAAGGTACACAGCCGTGTACTAACTGCTCAGACGGTGGGTATTTACACCAGGTATGTGAAATAATTTAGCAAGAGAACGCACAGTATAGTGGCCAATTAAAAGGCCTAGATATTGTATATTTCAAGGTACACAGCCGTGTACTAACTGTACAGACGGTGGGTATTTACACCAGGTATGTGAAATAATTTAGCAAGAGAACGCACAGTACAGTGGCCAATTAAAAGGCCTAGATATTGTATATTTCAAGGTACAGAGCCGTGTACTAACTGTACAGACGGTGGGTATTTACACCAGGTATGTGAAATAATTTAGCAAGAGAACGCACAGTATAGTGGCCAATTAAAAGGCCTAGATATTGTATATTTCAAGGTACACTGCCGTGTACTAACTGTACAGACGGTGGGTATTTACACCAGGTATGTGAAATAATTTAGCAAGAGAACGCACAGTACAGTGGCCAATTAAAAGGCCTAGATATTGTATATTTCAAGGTACACAGCCGTGTACTAACTGTACAGACGGTGGGTATTTACACCTGGTATACAAAAAGGGTATTGCAGGCACACAGAACCCAGAACACTAGAGCCAAATAAACTGTATTTAAAAAAAAAAATAAAATTCACAGCCGTATACTGCCAGATCAGATGGTGCATATACACACTAGTTATATAAAAGGGTTTTTCAGCCAAAAAGAACGCAGAACAGTAGTGCCAAATATAGTTTGGTATGTAGCAGAGCACCTAATACACCACTTATGCCTCTCTCTGTCCCTACTCCAGCAGCTATCCCTGAATACGGCAGCCGTTCTCTGTAAAGTGTATCTTGTAGTAAAGCTATCACTGTACTGCACTATAGTAGCCCTGATAAGAGCTTTTAATCACGCTCCTGCCTGTCCAACTGCTAAAACCTGTCTGTCCCTTCTCCAGCCTCTGTCCCTGACTAAGTTCACGCAGCATATGCGTACGAGCAGAAAGAGCTGAGTTTTTAATATTCGAGGTCACATGGTTTTTCCAGCCAATCCATGTAGACGCTGTTTTCGCGCTGCCAGCGTGCTCAGCGTGCCTGTCATACCCCCCCTGCATGTTGATTGGTGGAAAAAGAGCGCCAGGGAAGGTGGGAGGGGAAACGAATTCTAAGTGCGCCATCGCCGTTATACTCGAACGAAATCGAGTACGCCAAATAGCGTAGTATTCGATCGAATACCGGCTCGATCGAACACTACTCGCTCATCTCTATTAGTGAACATTCTCAAATATGCGGATATTTAGGATATGGAATATGGCATATTCCATACCCTAAATATACGCATAGTTGAGAATGTTCGCTAATGTGTACGCATTTTATGAATTCATACGCATTAGCGTACGCATTATCGTACATGCTCAATAAATATGCGTATATTTTGCGTCGCCGTTATTTTCACCAGATTCGTTACGAACTTTATCAAAATTTGGTTCGGTGACGAACCGAACTTTTGGGAAAGTTCGTAACGAATCTGGTTCGTTACGGTTCGGTTCGCTCATCCCTATTAAAAACGCATCACAATGCCATAAACAGCAATCCCAGTAAGCGTCTCTGCCTCATGTAGTCGCCCGACCCAGGTTTCGCCTTCACTTCATTAGGCGAAACCCGGGTCGGGTGACTACATGAGGCAGAGACGCTTACTGAGATTGCTGTTTATGGCATTGTGATGCGCTTTTAACATTTTATTTTTGTGAGTATAATAACTAGCCAAAAATACGACTGCATTGGAGGTTCTTTCACTATTGGTGCCCCGTTTTATAACATCTAACAGGGACGTATGGAAGACATATGCATGCTGATTCTGTTGCTTTGGCTATATTGAATATTTTCTATTGGTCCTGGAATTCCTGGAATCATCTCTTTCCTCATCGTCCAAAGGCAGCACAACACAATGGGTTAATGTTTCCCTCCTCCCGTCTAGGACAGAAGAAAATGATTAGTAAATCAGACTAATTAACCCCCTATAAAGGAGTGCACACCCACAGGATAGATGTGTTTTTTTTCTTCTGTCTAGGATAAGGAAGCTCACACATACAGAGGCTCCTGTTGCTGTGAAGGCCAGTATGGTTGTCAAGCCTGATATATAACTGGAAGTGTCTCCAGACTATACCATGAAGTGCCATAAGAATGTCTGGTGTGGTGGCTCCTGGACCAACGGCTGACATGTCTGATCTGGAAGTGTGTATCCAGAGTTATACGCAGGTTATAGAGCTGGAGGTGTTCTCCTGACGAACCGCTTAACATGTCTGATCTGGAAGTGTGTACCCAGAGTTATATGCAGATTATAGAGCTGGAGGTGGTCTCCAGGAATTAACTGCATTTATACCATTCTGGAAGTGGTTTCCAGATTTAATTTCCCCATCGGGTGTTCCATGGGATGATTGAGCTGAGATCTATCCTGGAGTGTCCTGGTAAGTTCTCATGTGCAGCAGAAGTTCCTGCAATATACTAATGTATTCAGGGTGAGTCCCTGTTAGCGGTGTCATTTTTAGCTCTGCTACATCTGTGATCTGTATGTTACTGCAGCATATTTCTATATTTCAGGCTCCAAGCACCAGAATGGCGTGATCACAGCAGCTTAAGGACTTTGTGTCCTGGAGCGGCTCTTTTTTTTTGACTGTATGTGTGAGCGGAATGAGATATTACAAATACAGAACTCTGCAGAGTAATCCATGAATCTTAAAGGTGTCTGCACCAATTCCTCGCTTTTTACAGCTCCTTTTCATCTTTCTTTTGGTATGTTGGCAGGAGTGGGCCGCTGTCCAGTCTGTGGCCTAACGTGCTCTGCGGCTTGCTGCCTCCGGCCGCTCTGCGGCTTAGCGCGTGTTGCTGCCTCCGGCCGCTCTGCGGCTTAGCGCGTGTTGCTGCCTCCGGCCGCTCTGCGGCTTAGCGCGTGTTGCTGCCTCCGGCCGCTCTGCGGCTTAGCGCGTGTTGCTGCCTCCGGCCGCTCTGCGGCTTAGCGCGTGTTGCTGCCTCCGGCCGCTCTGCGACCTACCATGCATGCATTGACTAGTGTAAACGCTGCCATCTTTCAATCCACAGTCTAGTGTGCATTCTGCTGCCGGTTGGAGTCTAGTGTTTAAGTCCTGCCCTATATGTTTGTTTGCAATATGGAATGGTGGACCTACATTCTTCCGTAATTAGGTACAGAGGTGGTCATCACCTGGGTCTTTCGGTGTCTTGGTTCCATTTATTAATGTGTTCCACTTTAATCTACAATTACGTCACTTTCCAAAAAAAAAAAGAACAAATTTCTCTTAGGCTACTTTTCATATTGTCATTGTTTCATTTCAAGACCTCCTAGTGGGGCTCTGAGGGATTGTTAGAAGAGTATTTCTATGTTTCAGGCTCTCCAAGCACTAGAATGAAATAGAGACATCATAATTTTAGTATTTCGTCAGTCTCCTGGATAGAATCTTTTATCCAGGTTACTATCTTTGTGGAAATTGCCCCCCAAGGCAATAATTTGACCTTTCATGAGCCTTATATGATGGTTCTTTCATGTCTTAATAGTAAGATCTTTACCTCTATCCCAGGGAATTCTGGGTGTTTTCAAGAGGGTTTGCACTGTCAAGACCAATGGTATGATAGAGGTTAGACCTGACATGTCTAATCATTTACCTTCTTGGAAGAAGTTTATGATTGATTTGCTGTTTCTATCAATATGCACCAGCAGGTCGTTTTATGGCCTGGATTCCATATTCACTTATATCACATTACTGCTACCCATCTCAGGTTCTCAGTGCCGGCTCTCACTGGAGCAGATCCAGAAATAGAGGTGTATGTGATGCTTAAGGTCCCATCACCAAGGGCCAGTGGAGTAACGGGGAATAACGGGAACAGGCCAGGCAGCATATCGCCCACAACAATATTTTTAATAGGGCTCCCCCAGCATCTCCTGTACATCCGCCACTCCTTTGCTGGTCAAGATTGCTACCAGAGCAGCCCAGAAGCCTCTCTGTCCACAAATGTAGAATTCCCTGACCTCTTCCATAGAAGCTCTGGCCATTTTTCTACATTGCTAACCAGCTGTGTTTCAGGAAGAACCAAGGTTTATCAAGCCTGGGTCATCTTGTAGTAGTCAAGCTGGAATCTTGAGAAATCCTGTTTGATGGCTTTGTCCGGAGTATACTGAACAAGTTGTTTGTTTCTGTCTGTTCCAATAGCACGGGTCGGGAAGTACTCTTCCCCGTTCAAAGTATTCTGAGGGTTCAGGAGAAGCGGTTCAGTAGGTCTCAGTTAAAGTCTCAGCAACTGTGTCTTTATCACATCATATGTAGATGGGGTATCCCATTTAGAGGCAATGGGGTCAGTCTCCAATACTAAGCTCAATTTTTCTGCTCCTGAATCAGGTGGATCCATCAGAAGAATAGATGACAGGAATTGTTCAATCAAATTTTCCTCTATTACCCTCATGTCCTGAGTGTTCAGGGAAGTTGGATGTGAGTTTTGGCCATAGCCATAGTGCTCATCTAGCCTGGAGGGCTTGATCCCTCACTGGTACAATTTGTCAGAGGAAATTATTGAACATACAGTCCAGCCAGTTCTTCTCGATCAAGCAGGCCTACAGCTTCCGCACCAAACATGCTCACTTCACAGCCTAGAATTTTTGGTTCAGGACTCAGGTGGTGGTGGAAAACTTTGCTTTCTTTTTCCACTTTAGGTTGCATTTCAGGACTGCCACTTATGCCTTTGTGCATTCATGCTTTTTCTTCAATTTAAATTAATTGTTAAGCCTTCAATGCCAGCCTGGAATCAGGTTGTTCTTTTCACCCTGGTTAAACCTCTTGCAGAACCTCCTCTAAGGTTTGTATTTGGGAGGTTTATTTCTATGGGCAATTTCATCAGCCAAGAAGATGGTGGAAATACAAGATCCATATGTCAAGGTTCATCAAGAAGACTCTCCTTTAAGGTTGTGGCTCTAGATCCTTCTAGATCTCTCATCTAACATGAATGTACGTTAGGGAATTCATCTTTCAGATTCCTCATTCAGCTGATCAAGACAAGCTTCATCTACTGATCATTGGAGATCCAGGGTCCTTCAGGTCGGGTGACCAACAGCTTATAGAGAAGCATAAAAACCCAACAAGCCTACTCTGCTTGGATAAGAATACTGCTTCTAGATTCAAGTTACTCCAGTTACCGGATGGAGTTACAACACACTCAACTCTGTCCACTTAGTCGCTTGGGCAGAGAGAGAGAGGAAAAAATATCTAATATGAAGAACCTCTACATGGTCGTCTCCATGCATCTTTACAAAATAATTAAGTTGGGGTATCGGGTACTTGCAATTCAGCCTTTGGCAAACAAGTGATTATTAGGCGGCATTATTGGACCCCCCCCTGGCTTATTACTGCTTGTCAATTCCCATTGTGTTGTGCTGCCTTTGGATGATGAGGAAAGATGAAAATTTGCTTACCGAAATTTTTCTTTCCTTTAGTCCAAAGGCAGCACAAGTATCCCTCCCTGTAAAAGTTATTGCTTGATAAAAAAAACACATCTATCCTGTGGGTGTGCACTCCTTTATAGGGGGTTAATTAGTCTGATTTACTAATCATTTTCTTCTATCCTAGACGGGAGGAGGGAAACATTAACCCATTGTGTTGTGCTGCCTTTGGACTAAAGGAAAGAAATTTCGGTAAGCAAATTTTCATCTATATTTAAGCAGCGCGGTCATCCTTTGGTCGAGGATTTATGTTTGATTTATTTGGATTGCTGTGAAAATGACAATAAAGCTGGCCGTGGCCAGTTTGCACCCAAATCTGCAGTGCTGGAGTGCCATCTGTCTAAGCTGAAGAGACTGTGACCCTGGAGAGCTAAGTGACCCCCGAGTTGTCACAATATGTATGTGTGTGTATGTGTGTGTGTATATATATATATATATATATATATATATATATGTGTATATATAGTATACAGAGATATACTTACATGGCTCCCCGGCACCCACGTTGTGTCTGATGCCCGCATGGCCGCCATTGCATCTCCACATTGCACGGATGAAAACCAGTATCGGGGGGTAGCCAATAGCAGGCTGTGACGCGGAAAGACAACGGGGAGATGCAGCGGCAGCCGTGTGGGCATCAGAAGTGATGCAGGGGAGCCAGGAAACCTCTGTCAGGGGCCTGGGTGTATTGTCAGGTATTTTAGGGGTTGAATAACCCCTTTAAATTAAGAATAAGATTAGGTGTCTTTACCATATCAGGTTGTCCGAATAAATATACTGTATAAAGACATGGAATCGTGAAGTTTAGTTCTTAACCATCTCGTCTTCATGTCCTAGATTTGATGGGACAGTCCTGAATCTCATGTATAGTTTCTACTTTTCCTTCCCACCATTGGGACAAAGCCCGTTGGTGGTGAAACATGCCTCAAGGTGCCTATCTCCAGACTGTCCATGGGTAAGATGGACATCTATGTTGTACATTATTACATTTGAATCTACTTATGCTACTTAGAATTTGCTCAGTGCATTATTGTACACATACTAGTACTGGGACTGAGTACTTTTACTAGGATTGGATATACGGTATGGGATTTTTTAAAATTATATAAACTAGTCTGACACATGGGGCTGTTTTTCTAAACACAGAGAGTGAGGTTACTTTATTATTAATTGTTCTGGTCTGGACTCTGCATATCTATTGGATAGGTCATCAGTATCTGATTGGTGGGAGTCAAACACCTGGGACCCTCACGATCAGCTGTTTGAGAAGTCACCAGTGCTTGCAGTAGTGCAGTTACCTTTTCCAGCTTTGCCTAGGACAGGGATCAGCAACCTTTGGCACTCCAGCTGCTGTAAAAACTACAACTCCCAGCATGCCGATTTACTCTGCAGTTATTGTAACTCCTATAGAAGTAGAAGAATCTGTTAGCTATAGTTTCAGAACAGCTGGACTGCCGGAGGTTGCGGATCTCTGGACTAGGCCATATAATGTCACGTTCATCGGTCACATGACCTACGTGCAGCTCAGCCCCATTGAAATGAATGGGACTGAGCTGTGATACTAAACATAGCCACTATACAATGTACAACTTTGTGCTTGGTGAACTGAGAGAAGGTGGCGAAGGATAGGTCATTAGTTAAATAATCCTGAAAAAGTATATAACAATATAACTAAGAGCACCGCCCCACAGAAGTTTTCAAACACAGTCCAGACATACCTGTGTGCGCTTTGTGTCTGTATTCCATGTCCAGGAAAAGAACTTTTATTCTGCTAGAAAACAGCTCCAAGTGCCCAGCTCTGCTGCTGCAAGTGCCCAAAGCAAACCAGACTGAAGAGGGGAGGACTGCTTTAGCTGCTCATATCTTGAGATTGATAGCCACTAGAAATATGACCTTGTTTGAAAGCTGGCATTCCAACCTTTCGAATGATACCAGAACCATAGCATTATATCCACTGTGTCAGAAGATATAGCTGTTAGAAATCAAGTCAGGAGTGAAAGCTGTTTTTGTTTCACTTTCAGCTGGGCACTTAGGAGCTGTTTTCCAGCAGAATAAAGTGCTTTTCCTGGACATGTAATACAGACACAGTGCACAAAGTGCACACAGGTATGTCTGGGATTTGTATGCAATCTTCTGTGGGGCAGTGCTCTTAGTTATATTGGTGAAAATTAGGTGACAGACTCCCTTTAATTATGCCTTTATTAGGTAATTAATTCTCAGACAGATAGATAGAAATATGTTTGTTTATATATAATTTTGCTATGTTGTATCAGAACTAATTGTGCCGAATGTGCTGCATTACATTAGGCTGAAAAAAAGATATCTCTCCATCCAGTTCCTCCTGCAAGTTTAGTACTCTTAACATTGATGGAATAGTAACTCTGTACTACCCAGGCATTCAAGATTGTTCATCTTTACCCCTATGGATTCTGACAAATCTTTTTTGTTGCTGTCAAAATGGTTGTTATAATACATGCCTGTATACTGCACTAATGCCCCCCTGCATCCAATCACTAGCCTCAAGGATCTTGTGTTGTGTACCTCTGAGGCCAGTGATTGGATGCAGTGTCCATGTGTGGCATACAGGCTTATCATGGCAGTCAAAACATGATTTTATCATTTCAGCAGTGGGGATAATTGGAGTGATAGCTCTGGAGTTGAGGGTGATTGTAACAGTGAGTATATTTTTTTTATATTATTTCAATATTTTTCCTATCTTTTACATAAAAAAAAAATCTGACATTTCTTTTAAGAAAAGCATTCAGACTCCAAATATGAGCATAAAATCCAGCGTTATTTTCATACTAGCTCCGCCAGGATGGTCACATTAATGGGATTTGTAGCACATGATTTTGAAAAAGACAAATGACAACGACATACAGTACATTTGTGATGCACTTTTTTCATGGGGACTCAAAGTGCAGGAATAGTTGTGTAACTATAACTCCCTGGGCTGCCACATACTGTAGGTGCTCAACCCTAACATAATTTTTTTTTAGGAAGCCAATTTTGCCTGTATAATGTTCGTAACATGACTCAACCACTAAAATTTTAGCCAGAATTAGGGAGTTCTACAAGCTCCAAAATTCAATTTACCTGAATGATGCCATTACAGAGAATCCTTACTCTCATCTATTAGGTGGCAGCTGAAGCTAGTGCTGGTCATAACCATAACCCAAAGCATCTTGCTAAAAGTTAGACAAATAGCTTACATTGCACAAGTATTGGAACAAGTTCTTGCAATTAAGGCCCCTTGCAGACGAGCGTGACACACGCACGTCTCCTGCAACGCATCTACTGGCCTGAACTCGCAGCACTGACTGGCTATGTAACCCTTACAGTTCTGGAATTTAATAGATAACACAGACATAATGCTGTTAGTGTTATCCATTACTTTCCAGAACTGTAAGGGTTACATAGCATCATAAATCAGTATAATGCTATGTGATCCCTGTTAGTGCCGCGAGTTCAGGCCAGTAGATGCGTTGTGGGAAACGTGCATGTGTCACACTCGTCTGCTAGTAACCAATGTCACTAGCCACTAGGCCACAGACTGTTTCCCTCTAAGTTATGACAACTTGTTTAGAGAGGTGCAAAAAATATCCAAAGTATAATAAATGCGGTGAAAGGCATATATTCCAGTATTTTGGCACAAACTGAACCAGAAATCTTGTGCATTTAGCTTAGAAGATCTCCACTAATGCTGATTTTCCATTTTTTACCTAAATGTGTTCTATTAAATGTCATGCTGGTTCACTTATTACAACGGTAATCAGCATATACTATATGAGAATGCAACTTTAAGCCACTCTAAATAGTAATTGACTGGGCCGGTGAATTCTGAATTTCTGTTGCTTGGTGCTTGTTTACCCCTATCTCCATTTAATGATCCTTGAGTTAATTCTCCAAAATAAATTCAATTACTGAACACTGCATGTAGAGACAGAATCAATACATAGATTTTTGCTGCTAAAAAAAAGGGATGCAGCAAACTAGTGGCCCCCTCAATCCAGGTACCCCAAAGCAGCAGCAGCCTAGGCTGCCGATATGCAACATACACTGTGGAGAGGAGCATAGCTTCTGTACTTCTCAATGTATTGTGCTATCTGAATTCAACTAAATGGCATTAAGAAAATGAAACAGGAACCACTATTTTCAAAACCCTTACCCTACATGTACGGCGCTGGGGCGATGCGGACACATGCCGATGCGGACGCATGTTTCTAACAGCAGAGACTTGCGGGAACTTACCACCATCAGTGGTTTCCTCTTCAGCAATTAGATGCCGTGATCACATAAGATCATGCATCTAGTAGCGCAAAAACCCAGAAGCGAACGCGTGGTCAAATGGGGTGTCTGTACACGATCTGAAAGCTGTAAACCTCGCTGATGAGGTTTACAGCTTTTAAACTGCAATTCTTATTCTGGCCACTAGATAGCAGGCCAGGATAAGAAATGAGCAAATTGAGTTTTTATTCAATATTAAAAACTCCTGATTTCTCATAAAGAAAAAATAAAAAACACAATCTAATTGCTCATATTTGAGCTTTACAATAATCACAAAAAATTAAAAAAATGTTAAATATATAAACAATAAAAAAATATAAAAGTTTAAATCATCCCCCTTTCCGTATAATTAAAAAATAAATACCTAAATAACAAATATAAACATCATTGGTATCACCGTGACCGAAAACACCTGTACTTTTAAAGCATTTTTAAAAAATCCAATACGGCGAATTGTGTGGCAGAAAAAAGCGTCAAAATGGCGATTCGCTGGTTTTTTGTGGCTTTTTTTTTTCTAAAAAAATTAAATAAAAAGTGATCAAAACGTCATACACACCCCAGAATGGTATCAATAAAAAGTTCAGATTGCCTCGCAAAAAATGAGCCCCCATACAGCTCCGTACACATAAATACCAAAACGTTAAAGGGGTCAAGATATGACAACAACAAAAAAAAATAAAAAAAATGTCAAACTTTATAATTATTTTATCACTATCAAAACACAGGAAAAACTATACATATTAGGTATCGCTGGATTCGTAATGACCAGTAGAATGAAAGCAACTGGTCAGTTTTAATGAACATCGAACGCTTTAAATAAAAAACCCGTAGAACTGTAGCGGAATAGCGTTTTTTTGGCAATTTCACCCGATTTGGAATTTTTTTCCCGCTTCCCACTACACCATATGCAATATTAAATGGTGGCGTTGGAAAGTAAAACTTGTCCCACAAAAAACAAGCCCTCATACAGCTATGTGAACAGAAAAATAAAACAGTTATGGCTGTTTGAAGGCAGGGAGCGCAAAACGAAAATGCAAAGCCGAAAAAACCTCCGTACTGAAAGGGTTAAATAAAAACTGAATTTAATCTTCAATCAAGCCATTACTTCACAAACTATTTTTAGGATTTGACACAGGACTCATCCTTACCAATAAAGCTTTATTGTATGAAATAAGACAAAATAATTTAATCAAAAGTAAACAGGATTATTCTACATGTCATATTAACAGTAAACAATATTCAAAGAGTCAAATCTTATAAACTGAGATCTCTGCTTTATGATAATTGTACAGAATTATGGAGCAAAATACTTTAGGTCCACAGTCTTAACTGTAACACATGGCAGGTTAAAAATGTTCTATATGGAAATTTTGTCAAATGTCTACTTTAAAGTCCTTCTGATTTCAAATTACAGATGCAGAAAATTAGATGTCATACAAACACTATGATGATGCATTTTCTAAGTGTCACCAAAAACTCTCAACGGTAATGATCTTTACATGAGAAAAGACAAGCATCAATTATATAGTTTTATAATTTCTACTACCCGAATTAGGCAACATAATTGCATTTCCATGAAAAATGTAAATTAGTCCATCCCTTCAAGTGTACTCGGAAATGATAATTGTATCATTTGTTGGAAACAGTGCATAAAAATAAAACGCTAACTACTAGTATTCAGTAGTTCTAAATTACAGTTTGAGATTTCAGTATCCATCAATGTAAAACTGGATAATGTGGTCAATTATATAAAAAAAAAATCTTAAGGATATCACACGGGTCAGCAGGAGACATTATCTAATCTGATCTCAAGGTTTTAAAACCTTTATTTTTTTCTGAATTTTTTTTTTTATTTGGAAGAAAAATTTCTCCTTTGGAAGGCTCCAATTTTCTATAATTCTTATGGTATCTAATAACTTGCTAGTACGCATGGTAAAATGTGGTCTAGTTTTGGCCTTTTGGGATACAGCTTTTTTTCTTCATTTTTTTTATCTCCATTCTCCACATTCCGAAAGCCATTTTTTTGCTGAAAGAAGGCTTGTTTTTGTGGAATGAATTGTACTGTATTTGTTATGAAAACATATTGGGGTACTGTACATACAGTGTCTTACAAACATATTCACCCCCTGGTGGTTTCCTGTATTGTTGCTTTACAACTTAGAATGAAAATTGATTTTTGGGAGGATTGTACCATGTATTTACACGACGTGTCTTTCCACTTTGAAAATGCAAAATATTTTTCAATACGATAAGAGATGCATAAATAAGTGTTGAGCGAGCATGCGTACGCTCGGGTCCGCTCGGCCGAACACCGAAAGTACTCGAGCCAATGCTCGAGTCTCCTTCCCGCACGTTTGTTCGTTGCTACGCATTAGCGTACACATCTTATAATTTGTACACTAATGCTACGCATTGCTCGAGTCTCCCCGCACGTTTGTTCGCTGGTACGCATTAGCGTACACATCTTAAAATTTGTACGTTAAGATGCGGGGAGGGATCTTAGCTACTGGCATTACACTGATTAGCTGGCCAGGAGCACATGATCGGGTGCTATAAAGCACCCGGTCATGCGCTCCCTGCCACTGTTAGACAGGGAGAGCTGCCGCAAACAGGGAAAGATAGTGTAGGGAGAGATTGCCACGCTAGGCAGGGATATTAAAAGCCCTTTTAAGGGCTATTTCTATATCTGCCTGCATTTTTTTTTTTTTTTTCTTGTTTGGATGGGTTAATATAAATAGAGATAGGTGGCTTGGCATTAACACCACCAGCGCAACTGCTGCATCTCTAAATACTATATACTGACTTTGCTATTATATCTGCTCCTAAGTCTGCAGTACCTCTTTTGCGTCTTGCTGTGTAACTCTTGCGCAAGGAGGTACTTCTGTAGGGAAAGGATTTCGATAGGCAGGGCTAGTTCTGTTGAAAAGACACCAAAGTCCATAGTTGCAATGAAAAGGAAAATACATACAATGCAATGGCACACTGCTGACCAGATAAAGCACAAAATGCCATAGAGATATGAAGTATTCTGGAGCTAATGCTATGCTTGTTTGGTAAATTAGAGATTCTTGGCAAATATATTTTGCACAAAATTATCTGGGGCCATTCAACAAATCGTCCAGGTGATCTCTGTAGAACGGGAACCTAACACTATTTCCTACCTGTTATGTGCCAACCTTGGCTTCCATATAATCAGGGGGTGTTTGGTTCCACATGCATGCTGGGTCCCTTCTGCCTTTTGCCATTTGTAGTGCTTCAAAGGCCTCCACTAATACAGGGATGCAGGTAGCAAGCATGCATGCCGAGTCCACTCTGCTTTATAGTTACACTAGTTAAAATCAGCCTATGGAGCAGGCGGGGCTAGTCAAGAGTGCATGACCAAATGGAGTAGCCACACCTCCAGTACAAACTTACAAAGAAAAA
Source organism: Rhinella marina (assembly GCA_900303285.1). Lineage (NCBI taxonomy): Eukaryota > Metazoa > Chordata > Amphibia > Anura > Bufonidae > Rhinella > Rhinella marina. The sequence continues at coordinate 6,461 of ONZH01022029.1, read as the reverse complement.
AAGAGGGGTTTTCAGTCAGCACATCCCAATACGCAGGTGCACGTTGCTATGGCTGATTGCAATAAAAAGGAAAATACATACAGTGCAACGGCACACTGCTGACCAGATAAAGCACAAAATGCCATAGAGATATGAAGTATTCTGGAGCTAATGCTATGCTTGTTTGGTAAATTAGAGATTCTTGGCAAATATATTTTGTACAAAATTATCTGGGCCCATTCACCAAATCATCCAGGTGATCTCTGTAGAACGCGAACCTAACACTATTTCCTATCTGTTATGTGCCAACCTTGGCTTCCATATAATCAGGGGGTGTTTGGTTCCACATGCATGCTGGGTCCCTTTTGCCATTTATGGTGCTTCAAAGGCCTCCACTAATACAGGGATGCAGGTACCAAGCATGCATGCCAAGTCCACTCGGCTTTATAGTTACACTAGTTAAAATCAGCCTATGGTCAGTAACTTGGTACCTGCATCCCTGTATCAATGGCAAAAGGCAGAAGGGACCCAGCATGCATGTGGAACCAAACACCCCCTGATTATATGGAAGCCAAGGTTGGCACATAACAGGTAGGAAATAGTGTTAGATTCCTGTTCTACAGAGATCACCTGGACGATTTAGTGAACGGGCCCAGATAATTTTGTACAAAATATATTTGCCAAGAATCTCTAATTTACCAAACAAGCATAGCATTAGCTCCAGAATACTTCATATCTCTATGGCATTTTGTGCTTTATCTGGTCAGCAGTGTGCCGTTGCATTGTATGTGTAACAGCGGCTGCTGTCCGCCTCTGTACCCCTGCCTACCGCTGCCATTTTGGGCGTCGTGTCCAGCGGTGAGCTGCTGGTTGTACTTCCATTCACCGCTGCAGTCCTGAGCTCTGGCTGTGTAGTGCTGGTGCACGATGATCTGCTCCAGAGCTTCCATGCTACCCTGTGTTGCTCTCTCCCGCTGGGCTGAACCTGTTGCGATCATGTGACCATGCTAGGTCATGTGGGTTGGTCATGTGTTCTGATTGACCAACCCTGGACCTATTTAGTTTGCTCAGCCCTCTCCCAAGATGCCTCAGTGTCAAGGTCCTACCCTGCATTCTGGTTATTCCTGTTCCTGCTCGTGGTCCTGTGTTCTGACCCATGCCTTGCTATTTGACTCCGCTACCCGCCTGATCCTCGCCTGCCTGCATTGACCTTCCCGTTGCCGACCTGGATTGCCTGACTACGTTCCTGTGCCGCCTGCCCTGACCCTTGCCTGTCTGACTCTGCTTCTGCCTCATTCCTCGGTCCTGCATTACCCCTCCTGGATTCGACCCGGCCTGTTGACCACCGCTGCACTACAGGTACCATCGCTGGTATCTCCTGGTCCCCCTGGACCAGCTGCCTCGTGTCCCGACCCTCCTCAGGAGGTAGCGACCTGGTGTTCCCCTCGGAAAGTCTATCCCCACCATCAGGGGTAATTGTGAAGAATGAGGGGTTTCACTTAGACAACGCCCTTAGAGGAGGTAGGGCACGAGGCACAGTGGGTCCACACCTGCTGATTCGTGACAGTATGTATTTTCCTTTTCATTGCAATCAGCCATAGCAACGTGCACCTGCCACCTTTTTTCAAAGTCCATAGTTGTTGTTGTTTTTTTGTTAATTTTGTAGCAAATTAGTGTAAAAAAAAGAACTCAAGTGTGCCTGACACTAGCAGTACGTGCACAGTGTGTGTATTATAGCCTTTCAGTTGTCTATATAGTTCACACCAGTTATCACTGTTTCTACCGTTATTTTAGGCCGCAGTTCCTAATTTGTGTCTGCAGATAAATTGCCCAAGGAGGCACATATATTGTAGGCATAGAATTTAGCTAGGCAGGGCTATTTTTGGTGTTCAAAAGACACCAAAGTCCATAGTTCCATATTTTTCTTTTTTTGTTAATTTTGGGGCAAATTTGGGGGGAAAAGAACGCAAGTGTGCCCGACACTAGCAGTACGTGCACAGCCTGTGCATTATAGCCTTACAGTTGTCTATATAGTTCACATCAGTTGTCACTGTTTCTACCGTTAATTTAGGCGACAATACCTGAGCTCTGTCTACTGGTTGACGTTAGCGCATTCTACACAATTGACATTCTGTGAAATTTTTCTGATCAGACACGTAATAAAAATCTTCACTACTGTAAATATGCGCAAGGCGATCAGTAAGGGACGGGGAAGTGGGCGTCCTGCTGATGCTGCAGGCAGAGGCCATGGCTCTGGGTACGGTGATACTGTGCCTGCTGGCAGAGCACAAGAAACTAAGTTATCTAAAACTTCAAGCTTCTTTGCCCCCGTTTGCCGGGCGTCGCAAGACACAACTTCTTCAGCCACACCAGCACGAGCAGGTAGTTGGTTGGTTTGCACAAAGTCCAGTCTCAGTAGCCAAGAGTCTGGGCAACCACATCCTCACCCTGATCCTCCTTGCTCCCACCATGCAGAATCTGGGCAAAGAAATGATCCCAAATTCATCAACATTCATTGATTTGGGCCTGTCGCCAAGACCGCCTGAAGTGGCACATGAAGAGATATTGTTCCCTGATTCTCAACCTCTTGATCATCCACAAGATGAGGGTGGGGAAGGACAAGCATTTTCTCCCAAGGGGGATGATGATGATGAGGAGACACAGTTGCCAATAAGTCAAAGGCAATTAGCATCTAAAGAGGTTGATGATGAGGATGAGATGCAGTTAAGTCAGGTTCTCATTCGTTCACCATGTCAGGAGGAGGAGCAGAGTGAGGAAGTGATAGAGGAGGTGGTGGACAATTAAATATTTGACCCAATCTGGCAAGGTGGCAAGCCGAGCGAGGACAGCAGTACAGAGGGGGAGGGATCCGCTGCACCGCAACAGGCTGCAAGAGACCGTAGGGTGGCAAGAGGGAGAAGGCAGGCCATGCTAACCAGGCCCGCGACTGTTCCTCGCAGCAATCTCCCTTGCCAAGGGGTAGGTGTTCCGCAGTCTGGCGGTTTTTTGAGGAGAGTGCTGACGATAAAAGAATTGTCGTTTGCAACCTGTGCTGTACCAAGATGAGCAGGGGCATGACCACCACCAGCATGATACGCCACATGAAAGCAAAACACCCTAATAGGTGGGCCGAATGCCAGGGTCCACCACCTGTGTCTGCAGGTCACACCACTGCCTCTTCTTCCACTTAGTTACGTGCTGCTCAAGCCGCAGACCCAGATGCCTCCCGCCCTGCACCTGGACCGTCACAGACACCCTCAGCGACAACGTCCACTACAGTGTCCCAGCGCAGCGTTCAAATGTCCTTACCACAGGCATTTGAACGCAAGCGCAAATACCCTGCCACCCACCCACAGGCCATAGCACTAAACACGCAACTTTCAAAATTGCTGGCCCTGGAAATGTTGCTGTTAAGGCTGGTGGAAAGCGAGGCTTTTCACAGCCTGATGGCGGCGGCTGTCCCTCGATATGCAGTCCCCAGCCGCCACTATTTTTCACGTTGTGCCGTCCCTGCCTTACACCAGCATGTGTCCCGAAACATAACCCGTGCCCTGACCAATGCAGTTACGGGGAAGGTCCACTTAACAATTGACACATGGACAAGTGCTTGTGGCCAGGGACGCTACATTTCCCTGACGGCACACTGGGTGAAGGTTGTGGAGGCTGGGAGCGAGTCGTCCCCTGGGATGGCACAGGTGCTAGTTCCATCCATATTTCCGCCACCACCTACACTAGAGGCTGCAACCCCTCCTTCTCCTCCTCCCCTTCCACTGCAGAATTACAATCTTGCAGCACCAGTCAGACTTCAGTGAGTAGCTGGAAGCAGTGTAGCACAGCAGTGGGGAAGAGGCAACAGGCCGTGCTAAAACTTATTTGCCTGGGTGACAAACAGCACATCGCCGCTGAGCTGTGGCAGGGCATAAAGGACCAGACTGAGCTGTGGCTCTCCCCACTCAACCTACAGCCAGGAATGGTTGTGTCTGATAATGGCTGCAACTTGGTGGCAGCTTTGGAGCTGGGCAACCTCCCACACATACCATGCCTAGCCCATGTCTTCAACTTAGTGGTGCAGCGTTTTCTGAAAACCTACCCCTATTTGCCTCAGCTACTGGTGAAGGTGCGTCGCCTGTGTGCCCATTTCAGGAAATCACCTACAGCTTCAGCCGGCCTGGCAACGCTGCAGCAGCGCCTTCGCTTGCCAGCTCACCGACTGCTGTGCGACCTGAGCACGCGCTGGAACTCTACCTTGCACATGTTGGCCAGGCTATGTGAGCAGCAGAGAGCAGTAGTAGAATACCAGCTGCAACACAGTTGGCGCCTTTCAAGTCAGCTTCCGCTCTTCAGAAGTGACGAGTGGGCAATGATGTCTGACCTCTGTGAGGTTTTACTCAACTTTGATGAATCTACATAGATGGTGAGCGGCGATAATGCAATTATCAGCGTAACCATCCCACTTATGTGTCTACTTAAAACTTCACTGTTCACAATAAAGGCGGACTCTTTGCGTGTGGAAATGGGGGAAGACCCTACACAGGGCAATAGCCAGACCACCCTCGGTTTGTCTTCTCAGCGCCAATTGGAGGAGGACGAAGAGGAGGAGCATGAGACAGTTGCCACCGCTACACAGGATAGTACCCAGAGCAGATTTGCACCATCTCTTTGAAGTGGATGGGCCGATGAGGATGAGGAGGAGGAGATTGAGGGTCATTCTCCTGGTGAGGAGAGCAAAGCCTTGTCTGTTGGGACTCTGGCGCACATGGCTAACTTCATGTTAGGCTGTCTTTCCCGTGACCCTCACGTTATACACATATTAGGCAACACCGATTACTGGTTGTTCACCCTTCTCGACCCCCGCTACAAAGAGAACTTCTCATCTTTCATTCCTGCGGCGGAGAGGACAACTAAAATGGTGCAATACCAGAAGGCCCTTGTAGAAAAATTGCTCCAAAAATTTCCAGCTGAGAACACAGGCAGCAGAGTACGTAGTTCCTTGGCCACCCGAGGAGGGGAGACAAGTAGAACACACAGCAGTTCCAGCGAAGGAAAGGCGACACTCTCCAAGGTCTGGGACACTTTCATGACACCCCGCCAGCAGTCTCACCCTGATGAGCGGCCTAGTGTGACAAGGAGGGAAAAGTTTTGGAAGATGGTAAAGGAGTACCTAGCTGACCGTGTCAACGTCCTCAGCGATCCCTCTGTGCCTTATCATTAGAGATGAGCGAATCGAATCCCACGAATTGGAATTCGATCCGAATTTCAGGATAAATTCGATTCGCTTAGAAGCCTAATTTCCTTGTGCTTCGTGTCAGCAAATCGATTTAACCTGAAATAGTGTAAAAAAACAAAAAAATCCATACTTACCTCCTCCATTTGCTCGCCACGAGCCGCCAGCCACCATCTTGATTGAAGGTCCCGGCCGAAATCCCGTGCATAGTGACGTATAACGTCACCACGCCGGACAACGTGATGACGTAATGTCGTGCTGCACGAGATTTCACTCCAGATCTTCAAGCAAGATGGCGACGGCCGGCCCGTCGCGAGCAAATGGAGGAGGTAAGTATGATTTTATTTATTAATGTTAATTTTACACTTTCTTTGCACTCAGATGCAGCGATCATGTATGAACGTGGCATCTGAGGGGGGGTACAATGACCGGGGCGGCGCTAACACAGCTCCCTGTCATTGCACCCACTACTTACACAAAAATGCGCTTTGTGGCGAAGTAATTCGTCACAAAGTGAATTTTTTGTAAAATTCGGCGAATCAGCCGAATCAAACTTTTCAAAAGTTCGCTCATGCCTACTTATAATTATTGGGTGTCAAAGCTGGACACGTGGCACGAACTGGCACTCTACGCCTTGGAGGTGCTGGCCTGCCCTGCCGCCAGCGTTTTGTCTGAGCGGGTATTTAGTGCCGCTGGGGGCATAATTACTGATAAGCGCATTCGCCTGTCAGCCGACAATGCTTACAGGTTGACGCTTATCAAGATGAACAAGGCCTGGATTGCCCCTGACTTCGCTACCCCACCACAGGAAAGCGGCTGAACACTTTTAGGGTGTATTGGATACACTGTTTTCTCATGTAGGCCCTCAACCACAATGTTTTCAAGGGTCTGTTCACCAGCAGGCCCTCAACCATAATGTTTTCAAGGGTCTGTTCACCAGCAGGCCCTCAACCATAATGTTTTCAAGGGTCTGTTCACCAGCAGGCCCTCAACCATAATGTTTTCAAGGGTCTGCTCACCAGCAGGCCCTCAACCATAATTTTTTAAAGGGTCTGTTCACCAGCAGGCCCTCAACCATAATGTTTTCAAGGGTCTGTTCACCAGCAGGCCCTCAACCATAATGTTTTCAAGGGTCTGCTCACCAGCAGGCCCTCAACCATAATGTTTTCAAGGGTCTGCTCACCAGCAGGCCCTCAACCATAATGTTTCAAGTGTCTGCTCACCAGCAGGCCCTCAACCATAATGTTTTCAACGATCA
>ONZH01022028.1:0-29443 GCA_900303285.1 Rhinella marina | reverse complement strand
GCGAGTAGTGAAATATTCGAAAGTTCGAAATTCGATTCGAATAGACCGCGATATTCGACTATTCGACCGAATATCGAATCCCATTAAAGTCTATGGGAAAAAAATGCTCGCCACTTGGAAATCTCAATTCGACCACTTGGAGGTCACCAAGTCCACCCTGAAACCTCAGAAAAGGATGCCAACACTGCTGGAATGCAACTGGGACAGCAGGGGAAGCATGTCTGGGTGCATATAACGCGCCCAAGTCGCACTATTACGCCACTATCACAGCCTCTCAACAATACACTCCAAAGACAATATAACCTCTCTGTAAAGTGAGACCATACAAGGAAACCTTCTTTCCTCTACATTGCCATGGACCCCAAGCCAAACTAGACAAAAAAGAAGATAAAATTCTGCACCCCTTAAAATCACGTTGCCTATGACAACCACAGATGGCATAGGCAAGGGGGAAAGCAATCAAGCCATCACTATTTTTCCCTCTGTGCCATCCCTGCCTTGCCCAGGCACATGTCCCAAAACATCATCCACGCCCGAGTAACACGGTTACTGCAAAAGGCCATTTGACCACCAACACTTTGGTTTGAGGCCGGGGATGCTACATCTCCCTGACAGCACACTGGGTGAATGTTGTGGAGGCGGGGACGGGCAAACCTGCTACCCCCACCCAAGTTTTGGGCCTTGGTTCTGTCTGGATTTCCGCAACCCTTACAGACAGCTCGGCAAACCCCTCCTTCTCCTTCTAGATTTGTTAAATCTGTCCACCACCCAGTCAAGTCCACAAAGTCCAGTCTCGTCGATAGCCTGCAGAAACTGCAGGGACCTCACTCTGACCCTCCTTCCTCCCACCCTGCCCAATGTTATCAACCCAGTGTTCCCACCCATGCAAGAATCGCAGGAGCTATCTGAGGATTTTGTTTGTTCTGATGCCCAAACACTGGAGCAAGCTCCATCTCTAGCTGATGGTGGTGTGGAACGGGCACTAAAGTGTAAAATGATTAGGGACGATGATGAGACACAGTTGCCAGCAAGGGAGGCTGTTGGAGCAAAGTGAGGCAGTGTAAGAGGAGGTGGTTGAGTATGACGAAGTCAGTGACCCGACCTGGCCCAGTGTCATGTCTAGCAGGTAAAGCAGTGGGGATGTTGAGGGATGCGTAGGACCGCAAAAGGCAGGAAGAGGCCGTGGGCTGGCCAGAGGCTCATGGAGAAGGCAGGCTAGAGCCCGCAGGGCCGCATCTCTTCCCTATAACAGGCCCCCACACAAAGCTCTCCCATCGAGGGCTCTTAGGTCCTTGTTGTGAAAATATTTTAATGAGTGCGCAAAGTTAGCTTGAGGTGAGCCCTCGAAAAAATTATATGGAGGCCCAAGAGGTGAGCCCTCGAAAAAATTAAGTGGAGGCCAAAGAGGTGAGACCTCTTAAAAATTGTATTAAGGCCCAAGAGGTGAGCCATAATAAAAATTGTTTGTAGGCCCAAGAGGTGAGACCTCTTAAAAAGTGTTTGTAGGCCCAAGAGGTGAGACCTCTTAAAAATTATGTGGAGGCCAAAGAGGTGAGACCTCTTAAAAATTGTTTGTAGGCCCAAAAGGTGAGACCTCTTAACAATTGTATTAAGGCCCAAGAGGTGAGCCATAATAAAAATTGTTTGTAGGCCCAAGAGGTGAGACCTCTTAACAATTGTATTAAGGCCCAAGAGGTCAGCCATAATAAAAATTGTTTGTAGGCCCAAGAGGTGAGACCTCTTAAAAATTGTTTGTAGGCCCAAGAGGTGAGCCATGAGAAAAATTGTTTGTAGGCCAAAGAGGTGAGACCTCTTAAAAATTGTTTGTAGGCCCAAGAGGTGAGACCTCTTAAAAATTGTTTGTAGGCCCAAGAGGTGAGCCATAAATATATATTTTTTTTTACGGAGCAATTCTACGGCGGTTAAGGAGGAGGAGGAGGAGGTGGAGGAGGAAATGGCACTTCATACAGATGGCACTTCACTTTTGGCTGCTTTCCACTGTTGGAGAAGCAAAGTCCGGGTCAATCCACTTGCTGTTCATTTTGATTAGCGTCAGCCTGTCGGCACTGTCGGCTGCGCTGAACACCCTTTCTGATAGCACGCTGGCGGCAGGGCAGGCAAGCACCTCCAAGGCGTACAGGGACAGTTCCAGCCACGTGTCCAACTTGGAGACCCAGTAAGTGTAGGACACCGAGGGATCGGGGAGGACAGGGGTACGGTCTGCCAGGTACTCCCGCAACATCCGCCGATACTTGTCCCTCCTGCTGATAGCGGGCCCCGCAGTGATGGAAGTTGCACGAGGGGGTGCCATGAACGTGTCCCACACCTTGGAGAGTGTTCCCCTGGTGGCTGTGGGCCTGATCGATGTTGTGGGACTCTGGGAGACCCTCTCCTCTCTGCCGCCAGCGATGGTGGGTGGGAAAATCTCCATCATGTTCTGCACGAGTTCCCTCTGGTATTCCAGCAATCGATTCGTCCTCTCCTCTACCGGAATAAAAGAGGAGACGTTATCTTTATACCGGGGGTCCAGGAGTGCGAAGACCCAGTACAGTTTGTTCTCCACTATCCGGACAACACGTGTGTCCCGGGAAAAGCAGCCCAGCATGAAGTCAGCCATGTGTGCCAGACTCTGAATAGGCATGACGTCACTGCCCCCACCAGAAGGATCACTTGCCATTTCCTCCTCTTCCTCTTCCGCCTCCTCTCCGCCCCATCCGCGCTGAACCAATGGGACGCACACAGCCTGACTGCTACCCTCGCCGCCAGCATCCGCCTCCTCTTCCACAGCCACCTCCACGTCGTCCTCCTCCTCCTCATCCTCCTCCTCCTCCTGCAACTGCCACCGAGAAGCAGACAAAAGTGTGGTCTGACTGTGTAGCTCCGTTGCGTCTCCTCCTACCCCCGTCTCCTCTGCGTGCAATGCGTTCTCCCTTATTGCGATGAGCGATTCTTTAAGGACGCATAGGAGCGGGATGGTTACGCTCACTATAGCGTCCTCGCTGCTGACCTTCTTGGTGGACTCCTCAAAGATACGCAGTACATCGCATATGTCTGCCATCCATGGCCACTCGTGGTTGGCAAACTGAGGGAGCTGAGTTGGAGGCACGCGTGGATTCATAATCTGGTACTCCATCAATGCTCTCTGCTGCTCACACACCCTGGCCAACATGGAATAGGTGGAATTCCAGCGAGTCGGCAGGTCGCACAACAGCCGATGTTCAGGCAAATGGAGGCGTTGCTGGAGTTTTTTTAAGCTAGCAGCAGCTACAGTTGACTTCCGAAAGTGAGCGCACAAGCGCCGCACTTTCACCAGTAGCTCTGCCAGGTTGGGGTAAGTCTTTAGAAATTTTTGGACTACCAGATTAAAAACGTGGGCCAGGCATGGTACGTGATTGAGTTCGGCAAGCTCCAGAGCCGCCACCAGGTTACGGCCGTTATCGCACACGACCATGCCTGGTCCTAGCTGCAGCGGCGACAGCCACATCTCCGTCTGCTGCAATATGGCGTCCCTCACCTCTGGGGCGCTGTGCTTCCTGTCGCCCAAGCTGATGAGCTTAAGCACCGCCTGCTGACGTCTCCCCGCGCCAGTGCTGCAACGCTTCCAGCTAGCGGCTGAGGGCGATGTTAAGGCAGAGGAGGAGGAGGAGGAAGAGGAGGGGGGTTTATCAGAACCCGTGCTGGCAATCTTGGGCGGGGGTGGTAGGTAGGCCGTCTCTGTTTGCGACCCCGTCCCCGCTTCCACAACATTCACCCAGTGTGCCGTCAAAGAGATGTATCGTCCCTGGCCGCAAGCGCTTGTCCACGAGTCGGTGGTCAAGTGGACCTTTGCGCTGACTGCGTACCTCAGGGCCCGCCTGATGTTACGCGACACGTGCTGGTGCAGGGCGGGGACGGCACTCCGGGAAAAGTAGTGGCGGCTGGGGACGGAATAGCGAGGTGCGGCAGCCGCCATCAGGTCGCGGAAGGCCTGCGTCTCCACAAGCCTAAACGGCAACATCTCCAGGGCCAGCAGTTTGGAGATGTGGCAGTTTAAGGCTTGGGCTTGGGGGTGACTCGAGGCGTACTTCCGCCTGCGGTCGAACGCCTGCGAGATGGACAGTTGATGGGACGAGGAGTGTGAAGGTGCAGGCGAAGATGCGGGGGAAGGGGAGGCTGAAGGAGAAGGCCCCAAAGTAGCCGAGGCAGAGGCAGATGTGGAGGTGTCCTGGCTGGAGGTCTGGACCGCAGTGGCAGCACACAACAAAGGGGAAGAGGCAGTGGCAGGAAGACCTTGCGCAGGTTGTATTGCGTTTGCTCTCTCCCACTCAGCCCAGTGCTTGACTTCCAAGTGACGCCGCATGCCTGAGGTTGTCATATTGCTCTTCTCAGAGCCCCTACTCAGTTTTGAGTGGCAGAGTGTGCAAACCGCGCTCAGTTTGTCATCCGCACAAACATTAAAAAATCTCCACACCACAGAAGTACGAGGCCTCGATGGGGGAGCTTCGCGCGACTGCCTGCTGCCGGGAACAGCTTCGGCCCTGCTGGCTGTGGCCTCACTTCTCTGTCTGGACTGTCCTCTGCCTGTGGACATCCCTCTGCCTGTGGACATCCCTCTGCCTCTGGACATCCCTCTGCCTCTGGACATCCCTCTGCCTCTTGCTGCCTTTTTCGGTGCTGCGCAGACCACCACCTCTCCACTGCTTTCCCCGCTGGACATCACCCCTGGCCAAGTGGGGTCGGTCATTTCGTCATCCACCACCTCCTCTTCCACTTCCTCACTCTGCTCCTCCTCCTGCCCACTGGACATTCCAACAGCCTCCCTTGATGGCAACTGCGTCTCATCATCATCATCGCTCATGATAACAGATGCTGGTTCAGGGTCCACATCAGCAGGAGATGGCGAATACTCAAGTGGTTGGGCATCACTACAAACAAATTCCTCTGGTAGCTCCAGGGATTCTTCCGGCACATCTGAAAAAGGACCCGAAAAGAGCTCCTGGGAGGGGTCAAGGGTGGGTTGACTCTGTTGGCCAGGTGTGGAGGAAGGAGGGTCAGAGTGAGACTGTGTGGATGACTGGCTGGTGGACAACTGTGTGGAAGCGCTATCGGCTATCCATTGCACCACCTGTTCACACTGCTCAGGCCTCAACAGCGGTGTAACCCACCCCCTGCTTAACTGTCCCATAAAGGCAGGGATTCTGGATGAGCGGAATCCTGGCTGCCCCTCACCAGCACGCATTGTATCCCCACTGTCTTCAACAAGGCCCCCAACAGCATTTCCGCGCCCCCGTCCTCGTCCACGTCCACGTCCAATTTCGCTAGCCCTCCGCATTTTTTTTTTTGTTACAATATTTGGCGTACACAGCCGTGTACTAACAGGTCAGACGGTGTGTATTAACACCACGTATATACAAGATTTTTGCAAGCACGCAGAACGCACAGTACAGGTGCCAAATAAAATGCCTTTTTTTTAATATTTCTAGGTACACAGCCGTGTACTAACAGGTCAGACGGTGTGTATTAACACCACGTATATAAAATAATTTTGCAAGCACGCAGAACGCACAGTACAGGTGCCAAATAAAATGCCTTTTTTTTATATTTCTAGGTACACAGCCGTGTACTAACAGGTCAGACGGTGTGTATTAACACCACGTATATACAAGATTTTTGCAGGCACGCAGAACGCACAGTACAGGTGCCAAATAAAATGCCTTTTTTTTATATTTCTAGGTACACAGCCGTGTACTAACAGGTCAGACGGTGTGTATTAACACCACGTATATAAAATAATTTTGCAAGCACGCAGAACGCACAGTACAGGTGCCAAATAAAATGCCTTTTTTTTTATATTTCTAGGTACACAGCCGTGTACTAACAGGTCAGACGGTGTGTATTAACACCACGTATATAAAATAATTTTGCAAGCACGCAGAACGCACAGTACAGGTGCCAAATAAAATGCCTTTTTTTAATATTTCTAGGTACACAGCCGTGTACTAACAGGTCAGACGGTGTGTATTAACACCACGTATATAAAATAATTTTGCAAGCACGCAGAACGCACAGTACAGGTGCCAAATAAAATGCCTTTTTTTTAATATTTCTAGGTACACAGCCATGTACTAACAGGTCAGACGGTGTGTATTAACACCACGTATATACAAGATTTTTGCAGGCACGCAGAACGCACAGTACAGGTGCCAAATAAAATGCCTTTTTTTTTATATTTCTAGGTACACAGCCGTGTACTAACAGGTCAGACGGTGTGTATTAACACCACGTATATAAAATAATTTTGCAAGCACGCAGAACGCACAGTACAGGTGCCAAATAAAAGGCCTTTTTTTTAATATTTCTAGGTACACAGCCTTGTACTAACAGGTCAGACGGTGTGTATTAACACCACGTATATACAAGATTTTTGCAGGCACGCAGAACGCACAGTACAGGTGCCAAATAAAATGCCTTTTTTTTTATATATTTCTAGGTACACAGCCTTGTACTAACAGGTCAGACGGTGTGTATTAACACCACGTATATACAAGATTTTTGCAGGCACGCAGAACGCACAGTACAGGTGCCAAATAAAATGCCTTTTTTTAATATTTCTAGGTACACAGCCGTGTACTAACAGGTCAGACGGTGGGTATTAACACCACGTATATAAAATAATTTTGCAAGCACGCAGAACGCACAGTACAGGTGCCAAATAAAATGCCTTTTTTTAAATATTTCTAGGTACACAGCCGTGTACTAACAGGTCAGACGGTGTGTATTAACACCACGTATATAAAATAATTTTGCAAGCACGCAGAACGCACAGTACAGGTGCCAAATAAAATGCCTTTTTTTTAATATTTCTAGGTACACAGCCTTGTACTAACAGGTCAGACGGTGTGTATTAACACCACGTATATACAAGATTTTTGCAGGCACGCAGAACGCACAGTACAGGTGCCAAATAAAATGCCTTTTTTTTAATATTTCTAGGTACACAGCCTTGTACTAACAGGTCAGACGGTGTGTATTAACACCACGTATATACAAGATTTTTGCAGGCACGCAGAACGCACAGTACAGGTGCCAAATAAAATGCCTTTTTTTTAATATTTCTAGGTACACAGCCTTGTACTAACAGGTCAGACGGTGTGTATTAACACCACGTATATACAAGATTTTTGCAGGCACGCAGAACGCACAGTACAGGTGCCAAATAAAATGCCTTTTTTTAAATATTTCTAGGTACACAGCCGTGTACTAACAGGTCAGACGGTGTGTATTAACACCACGTATATAAAATAATTTTGCAAGCACGCAGAACGCACAGTACAGGTGCCAAATAAAATGCCTTTTTTTTAATATTTCTAGGTACACAGCCGTGTACTAACAGGTCAGACGGTGTGTATTAACACCACGTATATAAAATAATTTTGCAAGCACGCAGAACGCACAGTACAGGTGCCAAATAAAATGCCTTTTTTTAATATTTCTAGGTACACAGCCGTGTACTAACAGGTCAGACGGTGTGTATTAACACCACGTATATAAAATAATTTTGCAAGCACGCAGAACGCACAGTACAGGTGCCAAATAAAATGCCTTTTTTTTAATATTTCTAGGTACACAGCCTTGTACTAACAGGTCAGACGGTGTGTATTAACACCACGTATATACAAGATTTTTGCAGGCACGCAGAACGCACAGTACAGGTGCCAAATAAAATGCCTTTTTTTATATATTTCTAGGTACACAGCCTTGTACTAACAGGTCAGACGGTGTGTATTAACACCACGTATATACAAGATTTTTGCAGGCACGCAGAACGCACAGTACAGGTGCCAAATAAAATGCCTTTTTTTATATATTTCTAGGTACACAGCCTTGTACTAACAGGTCAGACGGTGTGTATTAACACCACGTATATACAAGATTTTTGCAAGCACGCAGAACGCACAGTACAGGTGCCAAATAAAATGCCTTTTTTTTAATATTTCTAGGTACACAGCCGTGTACTAACAGGTCAGACGGTGTGTATTAACACCACGTATATAAAATAATTTTGCAAGCACGCAGAACGCACAGTACAGGTGCCAAATAAAATGCCTTTTTTTTATATATTTCTAGGTACACAGCCTTGTACTAACAGGTCAGACGGTGTGTATTAACACCACGTATATACAAGATTTTTGCAGGCACGCAGAACGCACAGTACAGGTGCCAAATAAAATGCCTTTTTTTTATATATTTCTAGGTACACAGCCTTGTACTAACAGGTCAGACGGTGTGTATTAACACCACGTATATAAAAGATTTTTGCAGGCACGCAGAACGCACAGTACAGGTGCCAAATAAAAGGCCTTTTTTTAAATATTTCTAGGTACACAGCCGTGTACTAACAGGTCAGACGGTGTGTATTAACACCACGTATATACAAGATTTTTGCAAGCACGCAGAACGCACAGTACAGGTGCCAAATAAAATGCCTTTTTTTTAATATTTCTAGGTACACAGCCGTGTACTAACAGGTCAGACGGTGTGTATTAACACCACGTATATAAAATAATTTTGCAAGCACGCAGAACGCACAGTACAGGTGCCAAATAAAAGGCCTTTTTTTAAATATTTCTAGGTACACAGCCTTGTACTAACAGGTCAGACGGTGTGTATTAACACCACGTATATAAAAGATTTTTGCAAGCACGCAGAACGCACAGTACAGGTGCCAAATAAAATGCCTTTTTTTATATTTCTAGGTACACAGCCGTGTACTAACAGGTCAGACGGTGTGTATTAACACCACGTATATACAAGATTTTTGCAGGCACGCAGAACGCACAGTACAGGTGCCAAATAAAATGCCTTTTTTTTTATATTTCTAGGTACACAGCCGTGTACTAACAGGTCAGACGGTGGGTATTTACACCTGGTATACAAAAAGGGTATTGCAGGCACACAGAACCCAGAACACTAGAGCCAAAGAAACTGTATTTAAAAAAAAAAATGTACACAGCCGTATACTGCCAGAAGATCAGATGGTGCATATACACACTAGGTATATAACAGGGTTTTGCAGCCAAAAAGAACGCAGAACAGTAGTGCCAAATATAGTTTGGTATGTAGCAGAGCACCTAATACACCACTAATGCCTCTCTCTGTCCCTACTCCAGCAGCTATCCCTGAATACAGCAGCCGTTCTCTGCAGAGTGTATATGGTAGTAAAGCTATCACTGTACTGCACTATAGTAGCCCTGATAAGGGCTTTTAATCACGCTCCTGCCTGTCCAACAGCTAAAACCTATCTCTCCCTTCTCCAGCCTCTGTCCCTGACTAAGTTCACGCAGCATATGCGAACGAGCAGGAAGAGCTGAGTTTTTATGATTCGAGGTCACGTGGTTTTTCCAGCCAATCCATGTAGACGCCGTTTTCGCGCTGCCAGCGTGCTCCGCGGGCCTGTCATACCCCCCCTGCATGGTGATTGGTGGAAAAAGAGCGCCAGGGAAGGTGGGAGGGGAAACGAATTCTAAGTGCGCCATCGCCGTTATACTCGATCGAAATCGAGTATGCCGAATAGCGTAGTATTCGATCGAATACCGGCTCGATCGAACACTACTCGCTCATCTCTAATAATGAACAATAAGGAGTTAATGTGAGGCACATGGTAGGGCTATTTACTTTGATTATTACTTTCATTATGTGAATCACAATAGGGCTTGTTCACATCACCGATATGTATTCCGTTATGGCTTTCCGTTATAACATGGTTATAACAGAAGATAGCAGAATCCATAAGACGGAAATCAAAATGGAAACCTTTAGAGGCATTCCGTTTTGATCCGTCATAAAAGAAGTCTATGGGCATACATAACAGATCCACCTAGTTTCCGTTATGCTGGAAGAAAAACAAAGCATAACGGAAACCAGACGTATCCATTATGCTTGCCCATATACTTCTATTATGACAGATTAAAACGGAATGCCTCTAAAGGTTTGCGTTTATAACCATGTTTTAACGGAGAGCCATAACGGAATACATAACGATGATGTGAACAAGCCCTTACTAGGAACTCCACCTATTATGTGAGGAGGTACTTGATGGGGTTACTCTTGTGACACCTGATTTTATCAATTTAGAATGTAATATGTCTCACATTAGTAGCCAGTGACCCCATCAATTACCTCTTCACATAATGCATAATGGGCAATTGATACTTTGCAAAAAAAAAAATAAAAAATACTCAAACATTAACCAAATATTATCCAGCAACATGGAATTAATTTGTAGGTATTTTTATTCTATTGTATTTGTTTTGCATGGAATCACAATAATTTTCTTGGTACTGAAATCGAGCTAAAAATTTTGGTATGACAACTTTACTTACGTCACTGCAATATTTTATTTTTTCCTTTTCAATAAATTAGCAAAGATTTCAAACATTCTTTTTTCATTTTGTTATCATGGAGTATTGAATGCAGAATGATAGGGAAAAACCTTAAGTTTTTGATTTTTTAAAAATCTTTATACAATGCCACAACATAACAAAATTGGAAAAAAGTTAGTGTCTGAAGACTTTCCAAATGCATTGTATATCAGAACTGCAACAATGTCTGCACATTGTATGTGACTCCGGACCTGGGGAACACCCATCAAAGTGGCCCAAACAGTTTTTAAAATAAGTCGTAAATTTTGAATAATACAAACTTAAAAAAGTCATCTGTCCCTGGCACACCTTACACTAGGTCTAAAAGATCAGGATGCTACAGTAGGCACAGATTGATTTTTCTATGTGTAGTATTGGAACATAAAATGGATATGCCCTTTGCTTTGTTGCAGATTGACATACAGGCAAGGTTGCCTACAAAACATGATGCATGACAATATATTACACAAGGAAAACAACAGTATGGGTAATCGATTTCCTGGTGACTTGGATTTCTATCTAATATAAAATATTGTTTCAATCCAATAAAGTCATACAAAAAATGCCAATTGACTGAGAACACACCAAGTTTGTCTCCTTGAATTGAAGTAACCTTTTTCAATGCCTTGCACAGAGCAAGAAGAAATGTCACCATATTGAGTCTGCTCAAATTTTATTGCAATGTTAGGAAGGTTTTTACTTTACTTGGTTGTCGTGGAATTTACAATTATAAAATGGCCTAATGTTTCAATTAAGTTTTTTCTGTTAAACCCAGGTTTAAGCATTTTTGGCTTAATTTATTAGGTCCGACGTTTTAGTCTTAATAACCCTTATATCCTGTGGTGGATCCGCCGAAGTTATGAAGAGTCGCCGACCTCTACATAACTTTGGTGTATCCAGCGCCAGTCTAAACATAGGCCAACTTCCTTGCTGGCTTACATTTATACAATTTTCTATACCTAAAACTGGTATAGAAAATGATGAATGAGATGGGCCTGCTGGCCCATCTTCTTCCCCAGCCACCCCACGACCAGTTTTTTAGACCTTTGTGAATGGGGAAAAGTCCCAGATTGTGGTGTAAACAATATTTATGGATAGTGAACTCCCTTTATTTTTTCCATTTTCCATATCAGTGCATGTAAAACATAATCTTGAAATATTGATGTTTTTGCCAGGGGTTACTAGGCCCTCCCAATAGGCTTTCACTTGGTTTTTCATAGAGTTCAAGTTCCAGCTTCTGCTGTTTGCACTGGCAGCAGAGTCATCTTATTATCACAGCAGGATTATTTATTTATTTTTTTAATTTTACACACTTATATAGCAATGACATATTCCACAGCACTTTACAGACATTAACATCAAGCTGTCCCCATGGGGCTCACAATCTAAGTTCCCTATGAGTATGTTTTAGGAGTGTGGGAGGAAACCGGAGTACCTGGAGGAAACCCACGCAAACACGGGGAGAACATACAAACTCCATGCAGATGTTGTCCTTGGTCAGATTCAAACCTAGGACCCCAGTGCTGCAAGGCTCCGGTGCTAATCACTGAGCCACCGTGATACAATGAAATGTAGAACCACTGGTATGAAGCAGATAACATAAGACTACTTTCACATTGGTGGCACGGGTGTCAGGCCGGCTGTTCCGGCAGGTGCATAGCGAGCCAGATCCTTGCTGCAGCTAGTGCAAGTCTGTGGCCGGAACTACCCTCCGTCCCCATTCACTATAATGGGGGCGGGTCAGATGGCTGGCCGCAGCACGACATACATGCCAAGAGGCAGCCGGACTAAAATTAAAACAGATGGCAAAAAAGAACAAAATAGCAAATGAAACCTCAGATTACAAAAAAACGAGACATATCGGTAGACAAATTCACTTGATTATTGATGGCGAACTCTGCAACAGACATATATTTCATCCAAAGGTGTTGGTTATCAGAGACATACCATCTTAAATATTTCTCCACAGACCGATTTAGGTGTTCAGGTTGACCGTTTATTTCCAAATGGAAGGCCAACGAGATCGACAAGGAGATATTCAATTTGTGAAAAAAAGCCCTCCAGAACTTGGAAACAAATTGGACGCCTTTGTCAGATACAATATTCTCTGGAACACCATGTAACCGAATAATATGATCAACGAAAAGAAAGGCCAACGTTTTAGCATTAGGCAGTTTTTACAGGGGAATAAAATGACACCTCTTGCTGAACCTGTCAACAACCACCCACACAACCGTCTTGCCCTCAGAACAGGGCAAATCAGTGACAAAATCCATGGACACGTAAGACCAAGGCCTACTGGGAACGGGTAGAGGACTCAACTCACCCACCGGACGTGTCTTAGGATTCTTGGACCTAGCACAAACCTCACAAGAGGATACGTAGGCTTGGACATCTCTACATAACGTGAGACACCAATAAAACCTAGAAACGAGCTCCTTGGAGGCATTAATGCCTGGATGATCACTCAATGCAGAGTTATGACACTCACCCAGAAGCCAGAGACGCAAATGAGCAGGGACAAAAAAACTTATCTTAGGGGATTCAACCGGAGCCAGGTGTTGTCCCGCGGAAATCTCAGTGGTCAGGTCAGATGAAGTAGCAGCCACAATAATATCTGCCAGCACTATAGGTTTGGGAGGAGAGTCAAAAGGCTGGAAGGCATGAAAACTCCGGGATAAGGCATCTGCCTTGATATTTTAACTTCTTGGCCTGAAAGTAATACAGAAATTAAAACAAGTAAAAAAACAAAGCCCATCTAACCCTTCTGGGATTCAAACGTCTGGCAGATTCCAAAAACATCTAATTTTTATGGTCTGTGACTATAGTAACCCAATGTAGAGCCCCTTCAGAAAAATGATGCCATTCCTCAAAGGCCCATTTAATAGCGAGCAACTCTCAATTCCCGTTATCGTAATTTCTCTCTGCTGGAGAAAATTTACGTGAAAAAAGCACAGGGTCTAAGATTAGTGAAAGTGGATGACCCCTGGGAGAGTACTGCCCCTACTCCATCCTCGGAGGCATCCACTTCAACTACAAAAGACCTCACTTGGTCTGGTTGGGCCAAGACAGGAGCATCAATGAAGCACTTCTTGAGTTATTCAAATGCCTCCATAGCCAATGAAGACCAGATAATTAGATCCGCCCCTTTTCGAGTTCGATCAGTAAGCGGGTTAACAATGACAGAAACATTTTTAATAAATTTTCGGTAGTAGTTAGCAAAAACTAAAAAGTGTTGTAACGATTTAAGGGAGGAAGGCCGCACCCAGTCCACAATGGCCTGCACCTTACACGGATCCATCTTAAAGGATTGAGGTGTAAGGATGTAGGCCAAAAATGCAATTCCCTGAACTCCAAAAATACATTTCTCCCCTTTAACAAATAATAGTTTTTTTCTAAAGCACTTCCAATACCTGTCTACTATGTAAGACATGCGAGTCCCAGTCAGACGAGTAAATAAGGATATCATCTAAATAGACAATCATAGATTTCCCAATGAACTGCCTAAAAATATCATTAACAAAATTCTGGAAGACCACTGGAGCATTACTCAAACCAAACGGCATTGACAAATACTCATAATGACCTTCAGGGGTATTAAATAATGTTTTCCACTCATCTCCTTCGAATTAGATTATATGCCCCTCTAAGATCAAGTTTAGAGAACCAACAACCTCCAAGTACCTGGTTAAATAAATCTGGGATTAGAGGCAAGGGATACTGGTTTTTAATGGTAATCTTATTTAACTCCCTGTAGTCAATGCAGGGTCTTAACACACCATCCTTTTTGCTTACAAAGAAAAACCTCGCCCCCATAGGGAATACAAAGGGTCTAATATGACGCTTGTGTAGACTCTCCTTCAAGTAATCCCTCATAGACTGACGTTCCAGGGCAGACAGATTGTAAATAGAGATGAGCGAGCACTAAAATGCTCGGGTGCTCTTTTTGAATAACGAACCCCATTGAAGTCAATGGGAGACTCAAGCATTTTTTGCAGGGGACCAAAGCTCTGCACAGGGAAGGTTGCGTGAAAACTTGGAAACCTCAGAAAATGATCGAAACACCACGGAAATGGACAGGAAACAGCAGGGGCAGCATGCATGGATGCCTCTGAGGCTGCCTAATCGTACCATTATGCCAAATTCTGGACAACAACATGGTGGTGACCCTCAAGACAATTGTGCTGACCCAGACCAAGATGGGCAAGGCACATGCCCATCACATGTTAGTAAAGCACCCAACTAGGTGCAACGAAGGTCCATCACCGACTGCGGGTGACACCACTGCCCATGCTGGCACTGCTGTCCTATCCCCCGCCCCACGTTGCAGGCATAAGCCTGACACAGCATGGTGGTGACACCAACAAGTGACCAAGTTAGATGAGGTAGCAGGTGAGCCACCCAAAAATTTACCCTGACACAGCATGGCGGTGGTGAACCCAGAGCGACCAAGTTAGACTGAGGTAGCAGGTGAAGCACATAAAATCTTACCCTGACACAGCATGGCGGTGACAACAGAGTGACCAAGTTAGACTGAGGAAGCAGGTGAACCACCCAAAAATTAACCCTGACACAGCATGGCGGTGGTGAACCCAGAGCGACTAAGTTAGACTGAGGTAGCAGGTGAACCACCCAAAAATGTTGCATGACACAGCATGGCGGTGACACCACCAATGCCTTGGTCAGATTGAGATTGCAGTCAAATGGCTGTAGGTGAGCCTCCCAAAAAATTGTTTTAAAGTGTTTGAAGTTGACTCTCCTAAAAAATTATTTTTGAGTGTCTGTAGTTGACTCTCCTAAAAAATTGTTTTTGAGTGTCTGTAGTTAACCCTCCTAAAACATAGTTTTTGAGTGTCTGTAGTTGAGCCTCCTAAAACATTGATTGGAGAGAGGGCCTGTAGGTGGCCCTCCATAAACATTGTTAGCAAAGAGAGCCAGTAGGCCCTCTGAAAAATTGCCTCTTGGCTCAGCGTTTGTGTACGAAGAGAAGGAGAAGGAGGAGGGGGAGAGGAGAGGATACATAAACAATGTTCATGTTGAGCTGCTTTCCCCCGGTGGAGATTTGAATTCCGGTGAAATCCAGGCTTTATTCATTTTAATAAGCGTCAGCCTGTCAGCACTGTCTGTAGACAGGCGTGTACGCTTATCAGTGATGATGCCACCAGCTGCACTGAAGACCCGCTCTGACAACACACTAGCGGTAGGGCAGGCCAGCACCTCCAAGGCGTACAGCGCCTGTTCGGGCCACGTGTCCAGCTTTGCAACCCAGTAGTTGAATGGAGCAGAGTGATCACGCAGGACGTTGGTATGGTCAGCTATGTACTCCCTCACCATCTTTCTGAACAGCTCCCCCCTACTCTGCCTAGACTGGGGACAGGTGACATAGTCTTACTGGGGTGACATAAAACTGGCAAAGGCCTTGGAGAGTGTTCCCCTGCCAGTGCTTGACAAGCTGCCTGCTCCCCTTCTCTTCCTCGCTAGTTGGCCCACAGAACTACGTCCTCTGCTGCTAGCGGTGTCACATGGGAATGATAGTTTCAGCTTGTGCACCAGGGCCTGTTGATATTGATTCACTCTCATACTCCTTTCCTGTACAGGAATGAGAGTGGAAAAGTTCTGCTTGTACTGGGGGTCCAAGAGGGTGAACACCCAGTAATCGGTGTTGTCAAAAATGCTTCTAATGCGAGGGTCACAGGAAAGACAGCCTAACATGAAGTCAGCCATGTGCGCAAGAGTCCCAACACACAAGAATTCCCTTTCCTCAATAGGCTGACTCTCCATTTCCTCCTCCTCTTCAGCCCATACACGCTCAACAGATAAGAAGGAATGAGCATAGGTACCCTCTTCAGTCTCGCCAACAGTCTCCTCCTCTTCCTCCTCATCCTCCTCCTCCAATACGCGCTGAGAAACAGACCTGAGGGTGCTCTGGCTATCAAGCAACGTATCTTCTTCCCCCATCTCCTGTGACAAGCGCAAAGCCTCTGACTACAGATGGATCTGGATAGTGCTACAGATGGATCTGGATAGACTGGAGGCTTGGGCAGAGAAGTGGAAGATGAGGCTTAACACTGACAAATGTAAGATTATGCATATGGGAAGAAATAATGCAAGTCACCAGTACATACTAAATGGTAAAATAATAGGTAACTCTGACATGGAAAAAGGACCTAGGAATTTTAGTGAACAGCAAACTAAGCTGTAGAAACCAGTGTCAGACAGCTGCTGCCAAGGCCAATAAGATAATGGGTTGCATTAAAAGAGGTATAGATGCCCGTGATGAGAACATAGTTCTGCCACTTTACAAATCACTAGTCAGACCACACATGGAGTACTGTGTACCATTCTGGGCTCCTGTGAACAAGGCAGACATAGCAGAGCTGGAGAGGGTTCAGAGGAGGGCAACTGAAGTAATAACTGGAATTGGTGGACTACAGTACCCGGAAAGATTATCAAATTTAGGCTTATTCACTTTAGAAAAAAGACGACTGAGGGGAGATCTAATAACTATGTATAAATATATCAGAGGTCAGTACAGAGATCTCTCCCATGATCTATTTATCCCCAGGACTGTGACTGTGACAAGGGGACATCCTCTGCGTCTAGAGGAAAGAAGGTTTGTACACAAACATAGAAAAGGATTCTTTACGGTAAGAGCAGTGAGACTATGGAACTCTCTGCCTGAGGAGGTGGTGATGGTAAGTTCACTAAAAGAGTTCAAGAGGGGCCTGGATGCATTTCTGGAGGGTAATAATATTACAGGTTATAGTTACTAGAGATGGGTCGTTGATCCAGGAAGTAATTCTGATTGCCTGATTGGAGTCGGGAAGAAAATGTTTTTCCCTAAAGTGGGGAAAATTGGCTTCTACCTCACAGGGTTTTTTTGCCTTCCTCTGGATCAACTTGTAGGAAAACAGGCCGAATTGGATGGACAGATGTCTTTTTTCAGCCTTATAAACTATGTTACTATGTTATTATGTTACTTCATACTGAGCAGTGACTTTTTCAGCAGACAAAGCAGTGGGATGACGACGTTGATAATGGCGGCATCGCCGCTGACCATCCGTGTTGAATCCTCAAAGTTGCTTAACACCTGACAGATATCAGACATCCACGTCCACTCCTCATTGTAGACTTGAGGAAGTTGACTAACCTGACTACCAGTTCTCGTGGAAGCTGTTATCTGGCAGTCTACAATGGCTCTGCGGTGCTGGTAAACCCTGGCTAACATGTGTAATGTGGAATTCCATCGCGTGGGCATGTCGCACAACAGTCGGTGAGCTGGCAGTTGTAAGCGCCGTTGCACTGCCCTGAGGGTAGCAGCATCTGTGGTTGACTTGCACAGATGTGTCGCACCTTGGTGAGCAAATCAGACAAATTGGGGTAGGTCTTGAGGAACCGCTGAACCACAAGATTGAACACGTGGGCCAGGCATGGCACATGTGTGAGTCTGCCGAGTTGCAGAGCCGCCACCAGGTTATGCCCGTTGTCACACACAACCATGCCTGGTTTGAGGTTCAGCGGCGCCAGCCAAAGATCGGCAGTACATGAGTGGCCCCAGGGTCAGACTCGGTCCCAGCCTCCACCAAGTTAACCCAATGTGCCGTCAGGGAGATATAGTGTCCCCTGCCCGCCAGCACTTGTCCACGTGTCCGTGGTTAGGTGGACCTTCTCAGTAACCGCGTTGGTCAGGACACGGATGATGTTCTCTGACACGTGCTGGTGTAGGGCTGGGACGGCACATCGGGAAAAATAGTTGCGGCTGGGGACCAAGTACCGAGGGACAGCCACCGCCATCAGGTTGCGGAAAGCCTCAGTCTCTAACAGTCTATAGGGCAGCATCTCCAGGCTCAGCAGTTTGGGGCCGTTTAGGGCTTGTGCATGTGGGTGGGTGAAATTGCATTTGCACTTGCGCTCAAATGTCTGATGTAAAGACAGCTAAACGCTGCGCCACATTGGTGGAGGGTGTGGAGGAATGTGGAGGTGAAGGGGTAGTTGTAGGGCGGTCGGCACTCATGCCTGGGTCCTGGGTGGGAGGTTGACTCGCAGAGCCAGAATGTGACACAGGAGAAGGAGCAGTGGTGTGACCTGCAGGAGGTGAACGGCCTTGGTTCCATTGAGTCATGTGTTTAGCACTCATATGCCTGCGCATGCTGGTAGTGGTTAGGCTGGTAGTGGTGGCTCCCCTGCTGATCCTGGTGTGGCACAGGTTGCACACCACAGTCCGTCGGTCATCCTCACTTTCTTTAAAGAACCTCCAGACTTGCGAACATCTAGGCCTCTGCATGGGAGCTTCACTCCGTCAAACAGTTGCTGATCTACTTGCTCTGGCCCTGCTTCTCCCTCTGGCCACCCCACTGCCTCTTCCAACCTGTTCTGGTGCTGCACTTGCCTCCCCCTCAGAAGCACTGTCTTGACTAGGCTTACCAACCCAGCTCGGGTCAGTCACCTCATCGTCCACCAGCTCTTCCTCCGATTCCTCACTCTGCTCCCCCCTCGGACTTACTGCCCTGACAACAACGTCACTGTCTGACAACCGTGTCTCATCATCATGATCATCATCCGACACCTTTTGACACACTACTTGCACTAAGTCCACACTCTCATCACCCACAGACTGCGAAAGTTTGAAATTTTGGGCATCGGGACAGAGCAACTGCTTAGGTTGCTGGTAAGCACTGGTTTGTATCTCTGGGTAGGGTCCTGAAAAGAGTTCCTGTGAGTATGCCGGATCTGAATCCATTTTTTCCATGGGGGGGCAGGCTGGGGGGAAGGAGGTTGAGCTGGAGGAGCCAGAGGTCTATTCCCTTGGCTAGCATGGGTGGACTGCGTGGAAGACTGGGTGGTGGATAAATTACTGGACACATTATCCGCTATCCACGTCATCCCCTGTTTGCACTGTTGTGGTTGCAATAGTGGTGTACCACGTGACCCTGCAAGTTGCGAGATGAAGCTAGGGAGCTAAACTCTGTGGCGTTCCACTGCTCGCTCATCAGTAGGTACTGTGTCACCAGGTCCACGGCCTCTGCCCCCTACATCACTTTGACGTCCACACCCACGTCCTCGTCCTCGAACCTTAACCCTGGGGTTTACCATTTTGTATATTCACTAAACTGTAGAATTAATATCTGAGGCCAAAACCGTATTCAGTAGACAGTAGAATTACTATCAGAGGCAAAAAAACGTATTCTCTAGACTGCGGCTACTGTACCGCAAACCAGTCAATTTTTCACTGGACTGTAGTATATATAACTGAGAGAAAAAACGTATTCCCTAGACTGCACTACAGATCCCAGCAAGCCAAGGTGCAGCAGCAGCTAAAATGAGTACTGAGAGGACTTTGGGCAATTTCTTTGGGGTCTGTGTGGACCACGTGCTGTTCCTTATGCCACCAGTCGCTGTGCACAGTGTGCAGCCAAGATGGCGGTAGCTGCACTACAAGTCCCAGCCAGCAGCCAGGAGGAGACAAAAAAAAAAAGGTGCTTGTAGCCCTTAGAAGGGCTGTTGGGTTCTTTGAGAATGATTCCTGCCTAACAAAAATCTAAATTGGGGCCCTAACACTCTCCATGACAGACAGCAGCTCTATCCCTAATCTCATGCAGGCGGCGTCTGAGGCGAGCAGCGCGGGACCAGATTCTTATATTTCCAGGTCATCTGATCTGGCCAGCCAATCCCTGCTATCGACTTGTAGGGGTCCCACGTGATGCTAGGAGGTACCAAGGACTCTCCTGCATGTTGATTGGCTGAGAAAAACGTGCCTAACATGCAGGAAAAGGAAGATGCCATTTCCTCGAGTATCGCAATATGCTCGTCCGAGTATCGAGCATGTACGAATACCCTAATGCTCGAACGAGCATGTTCGCTCATCTCTAATTGTAAATACAACCCTTAGGGTATTTGGACCCTTCAATAAGGTCAATAGCACAATCATAAGGTCTATGAGGGGGGAGGAAATCTGCCTTGGACATGGAAAATACATCCGCAAAATCACTGATATATCTTGGGAGAATCAGTGAATCAACGGTAACCCCAGCTTGCATAACAGGCATGCAACAGGTATCACAATTTATTCCTTACTTTTCAAGTTCACCTGTGGACCAGTTAATAACTGAGTGATTGTATGTCAATTTGTAACCATGGCATACCAAGAATTATTTCCAAATTTTTCGAAATCAGAAAAGAACACACTTCAAAATGCAAAGCACCCACAGTCAGGATTACATCAGGGGTACAATATTCCACCTTCCCGCTAACTAGGGGGAGTGTAATCGATGGCAATAATATGTATAGAATTTACAGATAATATTGGTACCCCAAGAGACAAAGCTAAACTATGGTCAATAAAGTTAGATGCAGACCCTGAATCAATAAAAGCCTTTCCCGAACCTTTGAGAGTGCCAAAAGAAATGTTCATAGGTAACAATAATTTATCTCTTGGGGAGTGCCTTATCCTTCCGGGGGTCAGGACGTGAGGCCCTTTTGGAAGGAGGAAGTTTGGGACATTGTTGTAGCAAATGATCTGTCTCGCCACAGTAGAAACAGGCACTCTCAAACGTCATTGGTCCCTCATGGTTATTCCGAGCTGCATAGAATCCTTTTGATCCTCTACCAGGGATCTTAGGGACAGAGTGTTGGGTTGAACTACCATTTGAGGAAGAGTCTGGCGTTCTCTCTGTCTTTTCTCGGAGGCATTGGTCCAGTCTAATGTCTAAGATCATAGTCAGTTCTAAAGTGTCAGGGGAGGGATAGCTCACTAAAATGTCTTTCAAGTCCTCCGATAGTCCCAATCTAAATTGACTCTTAAGTGCTTTATCATTCCAGCCAGAGGAAACGCACCACTTCTTAAATTCGGTGCAGTATTCCTCGACTGGATCTGACGGAAATACCTTAATTGACTCTCAGCCAAAGCTGACTTATCAGGTTTGTCATACAATAAAGCCAATGCCTGAAAAATGTTTCCACTGAAGTCAGACAGGGAGAGTCTGGAAGAAGAGAAAAAGCCCACTCTTGTGGGTCTCCTTGCAACAGAGAGATAATGATCCCAACCCTTTGCTGCTCAGAGTCCGAAGATTGTGGCTGTAACCAAAAATAGAGCTTGCAACTCTCCTTAATTTACGTTCCCCAGAAAAACGGTCGGGTAGTTTGACGTGTGGTTCGAGGTTTTGTAAGGAGGGAGCAGCTACAGGTGCGGACTGAAGCTGCTCCTGCTGCTGCAGCCTTTCTGCCAGATACTGTATCATCTGGGCCATGTTGTGCATCTGGTCGGTAAGAAGCCGCATAGCCTCCATGGTAAAATACTGGCCTGTGATTCTGTCACAATTCAGGAATAAGTGCAGCCCTGAGATCAACCCCACCACTGACCCTGCCTACTTGCACAGCCCGTCCTAGGCAATGGCATACAACTGGAAGGCAGTCCTTAGGTACATGCTGGGGCGTACAGGGAGGGGAACAACGGGAGAAAACAATAGACAAAACACAGAACGCACAATATATTCGTCAAGCCGAAGTCAAACCAGGAAGTCACGTCAAAACCAGGGGAACAAACAGGAGCAAAGTAAAAAACACAAGACAAATCAAATAGCAGGTAATGGTAAGAAGACCAATCGCAGGCAACCTGTGGCCAGCAGGTTGCCTGCTTAAATAGGCCAATACAATGGGTCACATGATGTGGCCAGCGTCACATGACCCACCTTTAATTAATTCAAAACTTTGAGCACCGACTCATGTTGCCGGCGCTCGGCCCTCCGCTTTGCTCATTATGCAGGGGATGGGGAAACGCCCGCTGTGCTGAGGCTGAGTGCACGGCTGGGTTCTCCCCATCGTGATGTAGACGAGGACACTTGCCGCGTCCTCGCTCCTGAACTGCAGCGTGAGGCCGGCAGCACTGCACGGAGGGAGCACGCCGCCGGCTCTCCGTGACACTTGCACACTGCAAGTGATATGTTTAACCCATAGTTATGTAGTTAGTGTGTAATTTAGTGTCAGTCAGCGTCAGGTTAATCAGCATCAATGTTAGTCAGCGTTAATCCATCAGCATCAGACTGTCCGTGTCAGTAAGCCTTCATCCATCAGCATCGGACCATCCTTTCTAGTAACTGTCAGTATTATTCACCGTTAATCTATCAACATCAGAGCATCATTGTCAGTCAGCATTAATCCATCAGCAATCAGACCATCAATGTCAGTCAGCGTCACTGTCAGTCAACATTTATCCATCAGTCAGTTAGTGTCAGGTTTAGAGATGAGCGAGTACTAAAATGCTCGGGTGCTCGTTATTCGAGTCGAACTTTTCCCGATGCTCGGGTGCTCGTTTCGAATAACGAACCCCATTGAAGTCAATGGGAGACTCGAGCATTTTTGCGGGGGACCAAAGCTCTGCACAGGGAAGTTTGCCTGAAAACCTGGAAACCTCAGAAAATGATGGAAACACCACGGAAATGGACAGGAAACAGCAGGGGCAGCATGCATGGATGCTTCTGAGGCTGCTTAATCCCACCATTACCCCAAATCCTCAGGCAACAGCCTGGTGGTTACCCTCATGGCAATTGTGCTCACCAAGACCAAGAAAGGCGAGGCAAATACCCATCACATGTTAGGGAAGCACCCAACTAGGTGCAACGAAGGTCCATCACCGCCTGCAGGTGACACCACGGCTCATGCTGGCACTGCAGCTGAAATCAAGTTTAGTATCTGTTCTTATCAGTTGCTGTGCCTGCTGGTGGTATAGTGGTGAGCATAGCTACTTCCCAAGCAGTTGATCTGGGTTCAATTCCTGTCTATCGCAGGAGGCAATTCAGAATCAGTACAATATCTAATACGTCCCCCTGTAGGTGGGGGGGAAGGAGGTTTTGCTGAAAGAGCCAGAGGAGTGCCCCCTCTGTCACCACCCAGAGGAGTGTGTGGTGGTGACAGCAGCCAGAATGGATTTGTAAAAACTGTAGCATCAACCGGTATGGTATCGATTCTTCTCAGTTTAATACCGTATACGCCCCCTATCTTGGGACCTTATATTTCACTGATTTTTCGACCACGGAAAACGGAAAAAGAGCTTGCTCTGGCCAGGCGAGTGTCTTTCCCACTGCAGCTAAAGGGACGTGTCCAGGCTCTGGAGGCAATTAAAAGAAGAACAAAAAAAAACATTAGTACAACATCTAATACGTCCCCTATCTGGGTAAATTGTTTGTAGAGTGGGCCTGTAGGTGGGGGGCAGGCTGGGGCAAGAAGGTTTCGCTGTAAGAGCCAGAGGAGTGCCCCCTGGGCTAGCCTGTGTGGTGGTGACAACAGCCAGAATGGATTTTGGAAAACTGTTGCATCAACCGGTATGGTATCGATTCTTCTCAGTTTAATACCGTATACGTCCCCTATCTTGGGACTTATATTTAATGGATTTTTCGACCACGGAAAACGGAAAAAGAGCTTGCTCTGGCCAGGGGAGTGTCTTTCCCACTGCAGCTAAGGGGACGTGTCCATGCTCTGTCTATCACAGGTCAGGAGGCAATTAAAAGAAGAACAAAAAAAAAACATCAGTACAACATCTAATACGTCCCCTATCCGGGTAAATTGTTTGTAGAGAGGGCCTGTAGGTGGGGGGCAGGCTGGGGGAAGGAGGTTTCGCTGGAAGAGCCAGAGGAGTGCCCCCTGGGCTAGCGTGTGTGGTGGTGACAACAGCCGGATGTATTTAGAATGACGACGCAGGACCCCAACTTAAAAATTTAGCATCAACCGGTACAGTCGTAAATTATGAGATTGATCAACTGTGGTATGTATACTACTCAGTTTAAAACCGTATATGGCAGCTATCCGGAAAAATGGTTTGGAGAGAGAGAAAGATAGGACAAAGATGTAAATTGTTTGGAGAGAGGGCCTGTAGGTGGGGGGGGGCAGGCTGGGGGGAAGGAGGTTTCGCTGGAAGAGCCAGCGGAGTGCCCCCTGGGCTAGCGTGTGTGGTGGTGACAACAGCTGGATGTATTTAGAATGACGACGCAGGACCCCAACTTAAAAATTTAGCATCAACCAGTACAGTCGTAAATTATGAGATTGATCAAGTGTGGCATGACTTTTTAGATGGAGATTGCATGTGGTCACGTACTCCCTGGAACCCCATAGTCACCCCTTCTCTGATGTGCTAGCCCACAACATTCTCTGCCCCAATTCGCAAGACCTTTTGCTGTTTCCGTGTGCTGACAGTGTGGATTTACCAGTGTTGTCTGAGGAGGTGGTGGACAATGGCGAGACACAGGTGTCGGGGGGTGAGGTAATTGTATGGGAAGCAAGTTACAGTGGGGACTCCTTGGGGGGGACTTTCTCATGATGGGACAGATTCAACTTGGGTGGATCAGGCACAGGAACAGATGAATTTTTTGGGGGGTTTATTTAACTTTTATTTAGCAAAAATAACCACAGAGATATTTATTCGTTATCTTCTCAGCGCAGTCTGGCGTTGGGGTTCGTCACTTTGATGGAGAGCTGTGCCGCTCTCTCCACAACGGTCTGTAGGTTCTTAGATGGAGACTTTGTCGGTGATTTCAGTACAGAAGGACTTGTTGCTCATCCACAGAACCTCGACCTCCTTGACATTGTGGACAAGGAATTTGCGGGTGGACGAGGAATTTGCTGAACCCTGTGGGCAGCATGCGTTTGATCTTCTACTTGCTACCCCAATGTTGGGCAATATAGATTTGCAAGTAATATTATTTTTCACACCTATCCCCAAAAATAAAAATGTATGCAGTTTGCGCAAATAAAACTGGAAACAGGAACTGGAGAGAGGGCCTGTAGGTGGGGGGGGCAGGCTGGGGGGAAGGAGGTTTAGCTGGAAGAGCCAGGGGAGTCCCCCCTGGGGCTAGCGTGTGTGGTGGTGACAACAGCCGGATGTAGTTAGAATGACGACGCAGGACCCCAACTTAAAAATTTAGCATCAACTGGTACAATTGTCAATTATGAGCTTGGTCAAGTGTGGTATGTGTTCTATGTATACTACTCAGTTTAATACCGTATATGGCAGCTATCCGGAAAAATAGTTTGGAGAGAGAGAAAGATAGGAAAAAGACGTAAATTGTTTGGAGGAGAGGGGCCTGTAGGTGACCTCCGGAAAAATTGTTTGGAGAGAGGGCCTTTAGGTGGACCTCCGTTAAAATTGTTTGGACAGAGGGCCTTTAGGTGGACCTCCGGAAAAATTGTTTGGAGAGAGGGCCTGTAGGTGGAAACTCCTGGAAATTTTTTTGGACAAGAGGGGCCTGTAGGTGGACCTCCATTAAATGTTTTGGACAGAGGGCCTATAGGTGGACCTCCGGAAAAATTGTTTGGACGGAGGGCCTGTAAGGTGGAACTCCTGGAAAATTTTTGGACAGAGGGCCTGTAGGTGGACCTCCGTTAAAATTGTTTGGACAGAGGGCCTATAGGTGGACCTCCGGAAAAATTGTTTGGAGAGAGGGCTGTAGGCGGAACTCCGGAAACGGAAAAATTGTTTGGACAGAGGGCCTATAGGTGGACCTCCTGAAAAATTGTTTGGACAGAGGGCCTATAGGTGGACCTCCGGAAAAATTGTTTAGACAGAGGGCCTGTAGGTGGAACTCCGGAAAAATTGTTTGGACAGAGGGCCTATAGGTGGACCTCCGGAAAAATTGTTTGGACAGAGGGCCTATAGGTGGACCTCCGGAAAAATTGTTTGGAGAGAGGGCCTGTTAGTGGACCTCCGGAAAAATTGTTTGGAGAGAGGGCCTGTAGGTGGACCTCTGGAAAAATTGTTTGAGTAGAGGGCCTGTAGGGGGCCCTCCTGAAAAATTGTGCTAAAAGAGTGCCAGTTGGACCTCTAAAAAATGGCATTTTTTGGGTCAGCGTTAGGCAAAGACGATATGGAGGAGGAGGAGGAGTAGAGAAAAGGAGTAGAGAAGAGGAATCGGATACATAAGTTATTTAAATCTTTAGCTGCTTTCCCCAGGAGGAGATTTGAATTCCGGTGAAATCCAGGCTTTGTTCATTTTAATAAGCGTCAGCCTGTCAGTGCTGTCAGTTGACAGGCGTGTACGCTTATTGGTGATGACACCACCAGCTGCACTGAATACCCGCTCTGACAGCACGCTTGCGGCAGGGCAGGCCAGCACCTCCAAGGCGTACAGCGCCAGTTCAGGCCACGTGTCCAGCTTTGAAACCCAGTAGTTGTATGGAACAGAGTGATCGCAACGGACGTTGGTATGGTCAGCTAGGTACTCCCTCACCATCTTCCTGTACAGCTCCCCCCTACTCTGCCTAGACTGGGGACAGGTGACAGTGTCTTGCTGGGGTGACATAAAAGTGGCAAAGGCCTTGGAGAGCGTTCCCCTGCCAGTGCTGGACAAGCTGCCTGCTCGCCTCCTCTCCCCCGCTACTTGGCCAACAGAACCATGCCCTCTGCCGCTAGCGGCGTCAGTTGGGAAGAATTGTTTCAGCTTGTGCACCAGGGCCTGTTGATATCTATTCACTCTCATACTCCTTTCCTCTGCAGGGATGAGAGTGGAAAGGTTCTGCTTGTACCGTGGGTCCAGGAGAGTGAACACCCAGTAATCGGTGTTTTAAAAAATTCTTCTAACGCGAGGGGTCACGGGATAGGCAGCCTAACATCATTCTGCATGTGCGCCAGAGTCCCAACACGCAAGAATTCCCTCTCCTCACTGGCCTGACTCTCCATTTCCTCCTCCTCCTCCTCCTCCTCCAAGTCCTCCTCTTCAGCCCATACACGCTCAAGAGTTAAGGACTGAGCACTGGTACCCTCTACTGTCTCGCCGACATTCTCCTCCTTCCTCTTCATCCTCATCCCCCTCCTCCGATACGCGCTGAGAAACAGACCGGAGGGTGCTCTGGCTATCAAGCGACGTATCTTCCTCCACCGTCTCTTGTGACAAGCGCAAAGCATCCGGACTTGATGCTGAGCAGTGAGTTTTTTCAACAGGCAAAGCAGCGGGATGGTGAGGCTGATAATGGCGGCATCGCCGCTGACCATCTGTGTTGACTCCTCAAAGTTGCTCAACACCTGGCAGATATCAGACATCCACGTCCACTCCTCATTGTAGACTTGAAGAATCTGAGAGACCTGACTACCAGTTCTGGTGGAAGATGACATCTGGCAGTCTACAATCGCTCTGCGCTGCTGCTATGCTCTGGATAACATGTTTAATGTGGAATTCCATCTCGTGGGCACGTCGCACAACAGTCGGTGAGCGGGCAGTTGTAGGCGGCGCTGCGCTGCCCTGAGAGGCATGGCACATGTGTCAGTCTGCCGAGTTGCAGAGCCGCCACCAGGTTACGCCCGTTGTCACACAAAACCATGCCTGGCTTGAGGTTCAGCGGTGCCAGCCACACATCGGTCTGCGCCGTGATGCCCTGTAACAGCTTTTGGGCTCAGCAGTTTGAGCACCGCCTGCTGGCGCTTACCCACGGCACTGCTGCTGCGCCTAGAGCCACCGAGGTAGACCCTAAAATCCTCGGTGTGGGCAGTACATGAGCGGCCCCAGGGTCAGTCTCGGTCCCAGCCTTCACCAAGTTATCCCAATGTGCCGTCAGTGAGATATAGTGTCCCTGCCCGGCAGCACTTGTCCACGTGTCCGTGGTTAGGTGGACCTTCTCAGAAACAGCGTTGGTCAGGGCACGGATGATGTTCTGTGACACGTGCTGGTGTAGGGCTGGGACGGCACATCGGGAAAAATAGTGGCGGCTGGGGACGGAATACCGAGGGGCAGCCACCGCCATGAGATTTCGAAAGGCCTCGGTCTCTACCCAGCCTATAGGGCAGCATCTCCAGGCTCAGCAATTTGGAGATGTGGACGTTGAGGGCTTGGGCATGTGGGTGGGTGGGAACTGTATTTCCTCTTGCGCTCCAGCGTCTGCTGTAAAGACAGCTGAACGCTGCGCTGGGACACGTTGGTGGACACTGTGGAGGATCGTGGAGGCGAAGGTGTGGTTTTCCGGCGGGAGGCGCTCGTGCCGGGGTCCTGGGCAGGGGGTTGACTAGCAGAGGCAGCGAGTGGCAGGGGTTGACTAGCAGAGGGCGAGTGACACAGGGGAAGGAGCAGTGGTGGGACCCGCAGGAGGTGGGTGAACGGCCTTGGTTCCATTGAGTGGGGTGTTTAGCACTCATATGCCTGCGCATGCTGGTGGTGGTTAGGCTAGTAGTGGTTGGCACCCCTGCTGATCCTGGTGTGACAGGTTGCACACCACAGTCCGTCGGTCATCCTCACTTCTTTAAAGAACCTCCAGACTTGCGAACATCTAGGCTCGCCACGGAGCTTCACTACGTGAAACAGTTGCTGCTGATGCACCAGCTTGGCCTGCTTCTCCCTCTGGCCACACCCACTACCTCTTACAACCTGTTCTGGTGCAGCACTCGCCTCCGCCTCAGAAGCACTGTCTTTCACTCGGCATATCAACCCAGCTTGGGTCAGTTACCTCGTCATCCTCCGATTCCTCAGTCTGCTCCCCCCTCGGAATTTCCTCCCCTAACAACAACTTCACCACTGTCTGACAACCGTGTCTCCTCATCGTCTGACACCTCTTTACAAACTTCTTCCACTAAGTCACATTGTCATCATCATCACCCACAGACTGCGACAGTTGGAAAAACTTGGGCATCGGAAAGAGGTCAGCAGCAACCTGAGAAGTGGTTGTGACTCTGGGAAGGGTCCAGAAAACAGTTTTCTAAGTATGCGGATCGCATTCCAAATTTTCCTGGGAGGGCAGACTGGGGGGAAGGAGTGAGTGGAGGAGCCAGAGGAGTGCTCCCCTTGGGTAAGTGGGTGGACTGCTGGAAGACTGACGTGGACAAATTACTTGAAGCATTGTCCACAATCCCACGACATCAGCTGTTCGCACTGTTGTGGTTTCAACAGTCCTCTACACGTGTCCCTGTAAGTTGAGACATAAGCTAGGAGTGTAGCTCTGCAGCGTTCCCCTCTCATCAGCAGTACTGTCTCACCCTGCCAGGACCACGGCCTCTGCCCCTGCAGTAATTGAATGCCCACGCCCACGCCCTCGTCCCGACCTTGCCCTTGGTTCAACATTGTTGTATTAAGTGT